>VZTH01008572.1:186830-203096 GCA_013397815.1 Aleadryas rufinucha | reverse complement strand
CGGCGGCGGTGGTGGTGGTGGTGAGGTGAGTGCGGTGCTGCGGACCACGCGTGTCCGCGCTGGGCGAGAGGTTCCTTCCCGTTCCTCCGCGGGTCACAAAGCCACAGTGTCCCTCGCAGGCGGTGGCGCTGCGGCCCCCCCGCGCCTGCCCCCGTCCCTCCCGGGAAGGGGGACCCACCCGCGTGGGCGCTGCCGCGGGCGTCCCCGCGGGGGACAATGGGAGCCACGTGGCCGCCGGAGAAGGCTCCGGCGCGGCGGCCCGCGGAGTCCTGCCAGGTCCCGCCGGTCCCACCGTAGGCACTGAGGGCCATGGTAGGCTGCGGGGTGCGGGCAGGAGTCAGCCGAGCTGCTCATCCTCCTGCCCGCGGGGGCAGGCAGGGACACGACAGAGGCAGGGACAGCATCTGTGCAAGGCCACAGCGGGATGAACTGCGGGGCTGTCAGGCCGACGCTCGGGGTGCAGTTTGGTGGTTGGTTACTCGCTTTGCCGGGCGACCTGTGGCTCCACTGGTGCCGGCACGGGGCAGTGATGCATCTCTCCGGGGCAGCCGTTGCCAGGCTGGGCGGCGGCATTGCCCCCTGGCAGGCAGGATGCCCTCGTTGAGCCGGGGTGAGCAGGACTCTGTCCCGCCCTGGCGCTCAGACAGGGGAACCAGGCCCCCGCGATGGCAGTTAATCTGTACTGCCTCTCGCTCACCTTGCTGCGAGCTGGGCTGAAGGGTGCTCCAAAAAACACGTCCCCTCCGGCGAGGGATTTTCAGCAGCGGCTGTTGTTACGGAGCGAGCCTCTCTCCAGGGCCCTGGCAGGCGCTTCAAAGTGGGGTGTGTCGGCAGCACCCCGCCTTCTAGCCGCCTGATGCTCCCCGCTGCCAGCACATGCCTCCCCAGCGCCACGGGCAGCAGGTGAACGGACAGCGGGCGGCCCACGGCTCCGCTCCCCTTCCTGAGGTGCCTTCTTCTCGGGGCTGCTCGGCAGCCTTGGCCCAAGAGGGCTGCTGCTTTGGGCCAAGAAGAGACACTTTTCAAGCAGGGACAGGAGCTGTCTTGTCTGCAGCTGGCAGCCACGCAAGCCCTGGAGTGCCGCCAACTCCCCGCGGCCCCCGGCGGGGACCCCAGCTGTGCCTGCGCCTGAGATGCGCTGCCGGCAGCTGCCGGGGAGTGACCTGGATTTCAGCCTCCCCCTAAGCCTCTGCTGACAGCAGGAGCCCGCTCCCCTCCCGAGGGTGCATCTCAGGGCCAGCAATGCCCGACTGCCTCCCTGCGCTCTCTGGCACCACTCTGATGTTGCCGGCTAGCAGCTGAACCCTCTCTCCTCTCTCCCAAGGGTGCACCATCTGCCTGGGCCAGGCCACCTTCCTCCGCTTCAACCACCCTGCTGAGGCCAAGTGGATTAAGAGCATGATCCCAGCGGGGAGCAGAAGCCCAGCGGCTCTCTATGGGCTACCAGCAAGTAGGTGACCCCCCTTGTCCCAGGTGGGGCAGGGCAGATGCTGAGGTGCTCCCTGACCCATGCCATCAGCCTTCCCAGTGCCCAGTGTTCTCCCAGCCCCATCCTGTTGTACTCAGGAGTGAGGCTCACACCCGGCTGTAGGTGTGCCATCCATCAGCTCAGCATGGTATGGCAGCTGCACTGGCATTTGTTAATGATTAATGTCACCTCAAAGAGGGTGACTGTGGGGGCACTGAGGCGTGGCTTTCACTTCTGCCCAGCCTGGCCATGGCAGAGCCATCGCCCGTCGGAGCCCCCCCCGACTGCCTGAAAGCGGGTGTTTATGTGCGGGGGTGGCTGTGCTGGGGCTGTGAAGGCCATTTCCCGGGCTGCTGTCCTTCATCTCATGAGCTTATCTTGCTGTATCTGCCTGTCCGTGGGGCGATGGGCCAGGTGCCAGTATCGTGCCCAGTTCCCGGGGATGTCCAAATCTCCAGCAGTGATGCCTGGGCTGGTAGCCCTTATCCCTGCCCCAACCAGCACGCCCTGGCACAGGGAGAGGAGCTTGGCAGCCTTCCCGTGCCACGTGTGTGTTGGGAAGGCAGCATGCCTGCAGCTGGGGGACGGGAGGAGGGACGTGGGGAGGTACTGTGGCCGAGGAGCATCATACAACCGTGTAGCATCCCGTGTGGGCCCTGCATGGTCGCTCTCTGCCACACGGGACCGGGTGGGATCACACGGACAGGGCTGCGGCACATCTTTCCAGGCATGAAGGCAGTGCCAGCTGCCATGGGGGAGCTGCTGGGTGCCAGGGGGTGACGCAGCCTGGGTGGCACGCTGTCCTGGCTGGGCTCCGCGCCTGCTGCGATTCGCTCGTTCCCTGAGTGACAGGCACATCGGTGCTGCGCAGGGAGGACGGGGCAGCCCAGGCAGGGGCACCCTGGCCGGGGTGCGGGGGGGCTGCGGGCGACGTGGTGGGTCCGGACACGCTGCAGGTCAGCAGCTTCTGGCTATTGCATCTCTGACCCCTTGCTGGGAAGCCAGTGTGTGCAGGGGGCAAGTGGTGGGTGCCAGTGGGTGGCGTGGGCAGCTGCTTTCCAGGGAGTGGAGCTGGGATCTGCGGTGCAGGGAGGGCGGCTGGGCTGTGCTCTCAGGTTTCTGTCTCCTGGGTGATGGGGCTAGCGGGATTCCGGCCTCCTCCCTGGCCCGGCTGCCCAGCCGGAGTGGGAAAGGGTGGCAGAGGGGTGCAGGCAGCTCGGGGTGCAGTGAAGAGGGGCTGCAACCCAGCTCTGACTCTGCAAGGCTGCGTGGAAGAATGATGCCAGGCTGCCCTGTAGGACCCAGCCCGGGCAGGGGCTGCGGCGGAGTCACGCCACACGCCCGCTCCTGTGTTTCCCTGCAGAATCCGAGGCCCTGGTGAATGGTGGCCACCAGCTGTCAGAACGTGGATGTCACAGCCACAGCTCCCTTGTCAGCTCCATCGAGAAGGATCTGCAGGACATCATGGACTCGCTGGTGCTGGAGGAGTCGGCATCTCCTGGCATCCAGAAGCCACCTGCCCGCGGCCGATCCCCCCTCTCCCCTGTGGTGAATGGGGGTGGGCGCTGCCTCCTGTCCCCTCCACCCAGCCCTGGGGCTGCCTCGGGGGGCTCCAGCTATGAGAACTTCTCTCCCCTCTCCTCCCCGGCCAGCAGTAGCAGCTACACCAGCCCCTCACTCAGCAGCCAAGAGCAGGGCCCAGCCGTGCCCCCCCTCGTCCCACTTCGCTCCTCCAGCTACAACCACACTGTGCAACCACCCACTCTGCCTGGTGGGGGTTCCAGTGAGCCTTGGCCAGCTGAGAGGCTCGGGGACCACCGGGGGGGCAGCCCTCGGCTAACACCCAGGGTGGCGCCGCGGCCGCGGGTGGCCCTGCAGGAGCGGCCCCCCAGTCCCTTCCGGGAGCCACGGGACTCTCTGGCCCCCAGCCGGCAGCCCACCAGCAGGGCAGTCCCAGAGGCCCGGTTGCAGCCCCCCGAGAGCCCACGGGTGGCCCGGAGGAACATTGAGAGCATGCGGGAGCTGCCTCCCCTGAGCCCCTCCTTGTCACGCCGGGCTACCAGCCCCCGGGTGGCCCCTGACACCCCCTCCCCACAGCCCCGGCTGAGCAGGGAAGTGCCTGGCAGTCCCCGTGCCAGGCGCAAGGGCCCAGAGGAGTCGAAAGGTGCTGGGGGCCCCTCACCCCCACTGCTGGCCGAGAACCCCACACGCCGACCCAGTTTCAGTACTTGCCTGAGCCCAACATACGGGCTGGGCTCCCCAGCTGTGCCCTCGCCCCAGCAGAGCCCCCGCACCCCCCGGAAGCCTTTGGGGAACCCACGGCTGCCAGCGGGGTCACGGGAGCGCAAGAATAGCATCACTGAGATCAGTGACAACGAGGACGAACTGCTGGAGTACCACCGGCGGCAGCGGCAGGAGCGGGTTCGGGAGCAGGAGATGGAGCGCCTGGTGAGCCTTGGGGCTGGGAGGCGACACATTTGAGTGTGGGGCACCCTCTTTGCAAATACCTTTTGTCATTTGCTGCTTTAAAACCCGGCCTTTTCCTCTTGGGGATTTGCCACAGCTGCCAGGCTGCTGGCTTATCCAGGGGGATTATGGCCAGGAGCAGCCATCGGTTCTCAGCAGCTCTCCAGGAATATAAAGCCCCCAAGTTACAGCAGCCTGTGGAAGCTGGTGGGGCTGGCATGGCCCCAGGGCTACTGGCCAAAACAGTGGTGGCCCTGCCTTTGCAAAACTCTCCACATCTTGTCCATCCCTGCCAGGGCCCATCTGCTGGTGGTGGTGCCATGACTCTGTGGACATTGCATCTATATTTAGGGCTGATGGAGTTTTTATGGAGCTGGCATCTGCCCGGGTGAGGTTTGCTGTGTCTCTGCTGGTCCTGCAGGCCGAGCCGCCAGGGCCCTGTTTGCTCAGCCCTGACTCATGCCTGGCGCAGGCAGCCTGAGTCACCGCCTGGAAATAGCGGAGGCGCTCGGCAGCCGGCACTGCTGCCTGTAATTAGTCTGTCTCAAGATCCCAGCACATCGCGTGCCTGGCTCTGGTGTGGGGTCGAGCTGGCTGCATTGCACTTTGTAATGTTGCCCGCCCATCCCAGCGTGCAGGCCCGTATTCTGGTGGCCACCATTGTCACGGGGTTCTGTCTGCTCCTGCCACAGCATGTGCTGAGTGGGTACCTTGCTGACCGTTCTTCCCTACAGGAGCGGCAGCGCCTGGAGACCATCCTGAACCTCTGTGCTGAGTACACCAAGACAGATGGCAGTGAGCCAGGTGACGTGCACAGGCTCCTGGCTGGTGACACAGATGCTGGCCGGTGGGTGCCCAGGGGTGCCACGGCTCTGGGCCATGCTATCGAAGAGCTGCAGCAGAGGGAGAGCCTGGAGAGGTCGGATGAGGAGAACCTGAAGGAGGAGTGCAGCAGCACTGAGAGTACCCACCACGAGGTGAGGGGTCAGCTGTGCCGTTCTGCACTGTGCCATGCTGCACTGTGCCATGCTGCACTGTGCCATGCCAATCGACCCTCTCCACAGCATGAGAAGCTGACAGGCCCCCGGGCCAAGGAGGCGCAGCGGCTGGAGGAGGAGCGTGCCACCGTCCTCGGACGCCTGGACCAGCTGAAGGGCCGTGTCAAGGAGCTGGAGCAGCAGCTGCAGGAGACATCGCGAGAGGTGAGGGGTCAGGGGACACTGCTGGGTCCCCTGCTGCTTGCTGCCCTCACCAGTCAGCACTGAATCCTAAGAGTATGAGCTAGATCCAGCTGGAGCAGCCATGCTGACATTGCTTTGCCTGTCCAGGCAGAGATGGAGCGGGCGCTGCTGCAGGGTGAGCGGGAATCAGAGGTGGTGCGGCTGCGGCAGGAGCAGGAAGCGGTGCAGCAGCTGCAGGAGAAGCTCTCCAGCCTGGACGCCAGCATCCGCAAGGAGCGGGACAAGGTGAGCCCAGTCACAGCTTCCCACTGTCACCAGCTGTGGCATACCCTCCCTGGCACTTACGGCCGGTGCTGCAATGCCTCATGCTGCAGCATTCCCCTGCGGACATGTTCTGCAGACCCTGGGCTCCACAGAGGCTTTGGGGAGCAGCCCCTCTGGTTTGCATTGTGGGGGGATCTGTTTGTCTGTCTGCTTGGGGTTGGTCAAACAGCCCTGCTGGAGGAGAGCAGGGCCAATGCTCAGGAAGCATTTCGGCTGCTGCCTGTTGCTCTGGCAGGGAGACTGTGGTGTGAGGCTTTCTGGATGGCTGCTGCCCGTGGTGGGCAGTGCCAAAGTAGAGGCCTTGGCACTCCCCATTACCTGCCCTTGCTAGGGAACTGCGTCTTGCAGCAAGTCACCTCACTCTGCTGCACCTTCGTGTGTGATGGCAGCTGTTGCTGTAGTGTTCAGCTTGATGGAGGTGGCTGGGAAACCACTGTTTAACTTGATGGCTTTAGGAGGGGGTCCTGGCCCCCTTTCCCCTGATGTTGTCTGTGGTGCAGTTACTGCCTGAAGGCACCCATGATGCTGCATGTGTGGCACATTTGTCCCAGCTGCTGGTTGCTGGCTATCCCACAGCCTTGCAGGCAGTGTTGGCATGGCCTTGGACAAGCTGCTCTGTGGTGGAAGAGCTGCTGGGATTTGGTTCCCTGCTGCCTGACGCCATCGTCCCTCTGCAGCCTATGCTGGGGTCCCACCAGCAGCTCTGTGCCACCGTGATGTGGCACCAGCGTCCCTCAGGGTCTGGCCAGCCCCATGGCTGTGGGTGCCAGGGCTGTCGGGGTGCCCGTGGCCAGGCAGAGCGGCCATTGGTGCCTGCCAGCAGTGCTCCTACAGCATTTGGGTATTTTGTTCTGGTTCTGGTCTTCCAGCCCTTTGTAGGCATCTTCTGTAGCCAGGGACAGCCTAACGTAGAGCCAGGAGAGGAGCGCAGGGAAAGCCCTCTCCCAACCTCTCTGCTGACCTAACTGCCCACTTTTCTAACCCACCTGCACTACTCGCACTAACAGTGCCTGCTCTGAACTCTGCCATCACCTCTGACATCTCTGCATGTCCAGGAGCCCCCAGGCAATCCACAGCTCCTCTCCTGGGGCACCTGCCTGTGCCAGCCTTGCCTCCCTGCCAGCATGTCCCCTCATAGCCCTTTTCATGATGTCTCATCTCTATGTGGAGCACAAGATTCCTTGCAGCAAGCATTTCTGAATGCCAAGCCCCGGTAGGGTGCTGCCAGACCTGCAGGAGGTGGTTCCCCTATGCCTGTCCAATGTTTCTGGCTCCATTTTACTGCTCCTGTGGCCAGGCCCCTCATCCCAGGCCCAGGAGCAAGTGTCTGCTCTGCTGCTGACTCATTGTAGCCTGAGTATCTCTTGCTGGACCACAGCCTCCTGTTTTCACTGCTGCCCAGTGGGCAACCCTCTCCTTCTAATGGATGAAGGTGGTCGTTGCCCTCAGGCTGCATTCAGTTCATTCAGTTCCTAACTGGCAGTATCCTGAGCAGCAGTTAACAAAGCCAGTTAGTGGTTATTCAGAGGGTGCATGTGATGCAGCTGTGTGCAGGATTGGGATGACTTTAACCACGCTGTCAGCGTTGATCTTTTTGCTGCCTGCAAGTTTGTTTTTGGAAACACAAAGCTGAGGTCAAGGGTTGGCTGTAACCCCTCTAACACTGCCTGGCCCCGGCTCCGGTGTCTCTTGATCTCTCGATCCCCCTGTAGCTGCCATGATGCTCCTTCTCCTGAGCCCCCTCTGTCTCCAGCTGAGCCCCTCTCTAACTCGCAGCTTCTGCATGGCACCCATTTGAGAAGTGTGTTTTCTCTCTTCTTTCTTTTTTTTTTCCTCTTTGTTTTCCTTTTTTTTCGTTTTGTCTTGTTCTCCCCTGATTCAGGAAAGGGCAAAGGTTGATGCTGAAAGGAAGGAGCTAGAGCAACTCCAGGCGCTTTACCATGAGTCGAAGAGCCACCTTGATAAGTGCCCCGAGTCAATGCGGGAGCAATTGCGGGAGCAGATGCGAAGGGTCAGTGTCTCCCCCCACCCCTCCCGGACCATGGCCCACCTCCCTCCGCTCCAGCTTAGGCCAGCTCTTCCCTGCCAGCCGGGGCTGCACTGGGAGCGTCGCACCCGGGCTGGAGGCGGCTGGCACCGGGCACCATCGTCCTGGTAAGCTTGCCACTCGCCCGGGCCCGGGACCGGCTCGGCAGAGCTCCTCGGGACCGGCTTGGCAGAGCTCCTCGGGACCGGGCAGGGCATGAGCATGGACCCTGCCCTGCAAAGGAGGGCAGGCTGGGGAGTCTTGGGGGCTGCTGCATCCTCATCTGGCTGCCTCTGGCTATTTCCTGAGAACGTTTATTTACACAGTGATGTTGATCTATGTTACTGCTAGTCCTCAACACTTTTTTCTATTATCTGGTATTTTCTGGAAGTGGTTGACTCTCCCCAGCCCATGGCTGGTGCCTGCCCAGATAAACCCACATTGCCACAGCCTTCTCCGGCCAGGCATCCACATGCTGGATGAGGCTCTGGTGTATAGTGGGCAGGGGGTGATGGAGCAGTCTCCGTGTGGGAGCCCTCAGGAGCCACCACATCAGCGCTGTGCCACAAGAGCACTGGCTGCCTGGCTCACGGAGCAGGATGAAACACATCCCTGTGGGGTGCATGGTGCAATGGCTGCCAGGATGGCACTGGCAGGCCCGGAGCTGAGTGCCGCCACGTGCTGTCGGTGCCTGAAGGCTGGAAGGGCATACAGGAGTTTGTCCAGCATGGTGCTCGTCTGTCGGGGCTTTGCCACCTGTAGGCTTGGTGACACAGTGTTGCTTGTTAGTGGTCACGCTGGCACATGGTGTTTTGCTACCTGTCAGGGCACGGCTTTAGCCCATATGTGGTTCAGCAGGGGCGGCTGGTCTCCGAGGGCTGGCGAAACCCCTGGCTGTGGCAAGCTCATCTCGTGGGGGTGACTGCTCTGTCCTGGCCAGTTCTGGGTGCCTCCATTGCCTTCTTCTGACAGCAGACGCTCCTGTCAGTATCTCTCGTGTTTCTGGTGCCCAGCAGAAGGCAAAACTGCCTGCCTGCCCTCACCAGGCACAGGGGACAGGCTTGGCCACCAGCTCTTGTTCCTGGCCAGCACCAGTAGGACGTGGAGGCATGGCAGGAGGTTTTGCTGTGGGAGATCTGCCTGCAGGATGCAGAGGTGCCCATCCAGTGGGACTGATCCACTCACGGTGCTCTTGTGTGTTCAAAGGAGGCAGAGGCACTGGAGACGGAGGCCAAGCTGTTTGAGGACCTGGAGTTCCAGCAGCTGGAGCGGGAGAGCCACCTCGAAGAGGAGCGTGAGGCACGAGGCCAGCAGCTCCTGCAGAGCCGGGCTGAGTGCCACCGTAGCATTGCCCGCAGGAAGGTAAGGGTGGAGGGGCGGTAGGTCCAGTGTGGCCGGGCTGTGCCCCACGGGTCTGGCACAGCCAGGCTGCATCCTATGGCTCACCAGCAGCCAGCTCATCTCTGCTGCCTGCTCCCCAGGAGCGGGTGGCTGCCCTGGATGCCCAGGCTGCCCAGATTCGGCTTCAGAGTGCCCAGGAGGCCGAGCGCCTGGCCAGGGAGCGGAGCAGCATCCTGCAGCTCCTGCAGAAGGTAATGCCATTATTGTGTGCTCCTGAGGGTGCCCAAGGCAGGGGACAAGATCATGCCAGCTCTTGCGAGGTTGCTGGCAGGTAGGGTGAGCTTGGGGGGTGACCGGCCATGGGGTGCCAGTAACCATCAGCTGCCTCTGACCTGTCACCCCGTGCGCAGGAGAAGGAGAAGCTCGTGTCTCTGGAGAGGCGATACCAGCTCGTCACAGGCGGCAGGAGCTTCCCCAAAATGTCCTCGGCTCTCCGAGAGGTAAGTGGGTAGAGGGGGCTATGGTGCTTAGAGCTGCTTTCCTGAGCTGCTGTCGCGAGTGAGGATGAGCCTTGTGCATCACCAGCTTTGCTCTGCAGCAGCTTCTGTGTTCCCAAGTACCTTCTGACCAGAGCCAGGTGCTTCCAGCTGCTGAAAGTCTCTCCATGGGCTCCAGAGGTTGGGAGGGAGGAAAGAAAATGCAACAGAGCAGCACATAGGACAGCACTGCCTGGGGTCCCATCCTTGCTGGAGAGCAAGTGTGGGGGTGTCTTGGTGCTGCTACAGGGGACTTTTAGGTGGAAGTGAGTTGCCCTGTTACCCTGCTCGTGGCTCTGAATGGGGAGCCAGAACCATGATGCCCTCGGGGGCTGTGGTGCTGCCTGACCTGCTGCTGGGAAGAGGCACAGGAAGGCAGGCTCCCCTCATGCCTGCCTGCAGTGGGACTCCTGCTGCTGCCACCTTGCTGTCTTGCCCACCTTGCCTACATGATCTTTCCCCTTCAACAGGAGACCCTCCACATCTCAGAAACTTATGAGCTATTGGAGGGAACTAAGCCCCTGAGCCCCCTGCCAGCAGCAGCTGCTTCCTTAGCTTCTCCTGCCACCTACTCCTATCCCAAGGCACAAGAGGTAACTAACTAGAGGGACTAGCTGCATGTGCTTGCTCGCTTACCCCTCCTTGGCCGGGACCCGTTTCGTGGACTGTTGTCACCCCCAGGCAGCAGGACAGCCCCACAGCAGCATGGCTGGGGCATTTATCATATAGCTCTCTAGCAGCTGTGCTCATTAACACTCAGTCCCTGATTCCAGGTGCTCTCCTGAGCCTGCCGGGCATCCCAGTTCCTGCTGCTGCTGCCCTCTGTTTTAATCCTGGTGCAGCACTGTGGGGCACAGGCATCCCTGTGCTTCCCCCTAGCCCACTGCTTGCCATCTGGCTAGGCACCTCCTGACAGCATCCTGAAGGGTCCTGCTAGCCTGGCTTTCCCAAAATAAGAGCAAGTCCCCAGCTTTAGCATGTTTGGTTCAGAAAGGACGAGGAAGTGGATTTTAAGCTGGCTCAGCACAGCTTGAGGTGCCTCATCCAGTGCTGCTGCACTAGGGACGACTTGTGGCCAGTGACCATAGAAGACGCTGAGGCATCCCTGTCCCTTGTAGGCACTCAGCAAAGCTGCGCTGAAGGTTGGGGCAAGATGGGTGCCAGCACACCCGGCCCAGCTTGAGCACCATGCTTCATGCATGGTGCTGCACACTGGGGACACCATGGCCAGCAGGGCAGGGCTGGGGAGGCAGCGTTGGGGCATGAATGCACAGGGAGGTTTGCTCCCACTATGCAGTCAGTGCCATGATGCCAGCACGCGGGTCTAACTCTTCTCCTTCTCCCTTGCCATGGATTTCTAGGAGTACATGAGGCTGTCTGACGTTTTCAGGTTCTGCAGTAATGCACATGGCCCCAGCCTGGACACTAAAGCTTCTGCTGCTGCTCCTGCTGCCGCTCAGCGCTCTTTCTTGCTTGCTGTACCTCCCACAGCCGACGAGGTACCTGCCCCAGAGCATGCTCAAGTTTGCTCCCTCGGGTTGCTCACTGCATCCCAGGCAGCGAGGAAGCTGCGGACACGCGGCCTCCCTGTGCGCCTTGGTGCTTGGAGCCCACATCTCTCTGGGGTCAGGACACTTGTCTGGCTGCAGCTGAGTGGGGAGCAGAGGCTCAAGCTGCCCAGTCTCCTTGCTGGGGTGCACTTCTTGCCTGCTCTGGATGTAGTGGCAGGGTTCGGGAGCAGAGTGGGTGCCCAGCAGTGGGAGGGCGGCCTTTTGTTTGTTGGATGCAGTCCTGGCTGCTCGTCCCAAACAAGGAGGATGCAGAGCAGGCAGGGACCTGGCCCAGTGCCCAGCACCAGGGTGGCTGCAGCACCAACTGCTTTTCCTCCCCCTCCTTTGGGGGTTGGAGCTGCCTGCTCGTTCCTCTGTGCCTGCTTGCCCTTGCTCTTCTCCTGGTTTAATCTGCTTCTCTCTGCCCAGTATGTGACCATTGAGCAACTCTCGGGTATCCTGGGCAGCCTCCACACCTCTGCTGCTTCCCCGCTGGGCTGTACCCCTGCGGCTCCTTCATCCTCAGGCTGTGCTCCTCCTCTTCCTCCTCTTCCATCTCTCCCTTCTCCCTTCGTCTCTGCAGAGGTTGGTGCCCCGTTTCCCTCCCTTTGGCCCCTTGCACTCTCCCTGGGAGGTGACGGAGATGCACGGGAAGAGGTGAGCTGCAGATGGAGCTGAGCAGCAGCTTGGGCTCTTGAGAGTCCGCACACCCCTGGCTGTCCTGCCTGCTGCTCCACTGCCCCCAGGGCAGGGGGTCTCTGTGCTTGATCAGTTCTCATGTTCTCGTGCACAGCAAATGGCTCCTACAGCTGCTGGGACTTAGCCAGGGAGTGCGCAGGATCCCCAGGGGTCTGCACGTTAAGTTCTGGGGGAATGGTGCAGGCACAGGCAGGGATGCTCCAACCTCTTCTCTGTGCATCTGTCCCTCTTGCTGCATTTGTCCTTCATCCTTTCTCATGCAGCCTCTCTCTCCAGATGGAGCAGCAGCTGTTGGGAGGCCCTGTGTGTCTCCCGGCTCTTGATTTAGAGAAGTGGTACCAGGAGGTTATGGCTGGCTTTGAGACCTCCTCTTCCTCTGTCTCTCCTTCTTCTTCCCCTCCTCCGCTTCCAGCTAAAGCTCACTCCTCTCACAAGGCTCTCCAGGTAATCCTGGCTCCCTGCTGCCAAGGCTCAGGCTTTGGGGCTGCTGGTTGCAGCAAAAGTGGGGCAATGTGGGGATGTTCCTGTGGACCCTGTACCCTGAGTGCTGCTGGGGCCCTGTCTGCCACAGCAGGCAAAGGCAGAGCAGACCTGTGGCCTAGGGCAGGCAATCTCTGCCTCCTCTTGCCTGTATCCTGCCAGGACGGCACCGACACAGAGCAGGATCTGGGGATCCTGGACAGACAAGCCATCTGTCCAGGGTGCAGTTCCCCCATGTCTCTCTCACGTCTATGTCTCTGTGCTCAGGTCTATCGTGCAAAAACAGAGGGTGGTGCTGGTGTCCTCACCCCTCGGATGAAGAGTGGGACCCCCTCGTCCTCGCAGCTCAACCTCTCCATGCTGGAGCGTAGCCCCTCACCCAAGGTATGGCTGTCAGGAGGACCCAGGCACCCTGGCCATGGCTCACACATGCCTGTTGGCAGCCCCCATCCCCATCCTTGCAGCTGACCACCTGCTGTCCTGCCCAGGGCCCCCCAAGCCCAGTGGGCAGCCTGTCCCGCAACCTGGTGGCCACGCTGCAGGACATCGAGACCAAGCGCCAGCTGGCCCTGCAGCAGAAGGGTGAGCTCTGGCTCTGCGTCCTGGCTCTGTGGGGTGGTGGGACTTCGGGATATGCTATCCCTGCTGCCACTTGGGCAACAGAGAAGGGAGCCTGGCTGAGGGTGGCAGCAGCAGCAGTGCTCTGGCAGGATGCAGTGCCTCTCTCACGGTCTCTTGCCTTTCCCCCCCTCTCTTTCCTCCTGAACCCTCCACCTGATGGCCTGTCTCCAGCCGAGCTGCTCCCAGCAGAGCCCTTGCAGCCGGGCAATCCACCAGGTAGAGGTGTGGGGTGATTTGGACTGCCTAGAGCAGCCCAGAGGCAGCAGCATGGCTGTTTGCTGGCACCTTCTGCCATGCATAAGAGGGGCATGACCAGTCCAGGACCCCAGGTGCATAGCAACATCTGCTTAGGGACAACCCTGTGCATCCCTAACCCGCTAATGCTTTGCCCAGCCTGTTCCTACCAGCCTGGCGCATGTGCCCCCCTGCTCCTGCCCACACAGATCGCTGTGCTTGCCACAGAATTGTGACAGCAGCTACCACCTCTGCCTCTACCGTGCCTTCCTGGCTCCAGCAGTGCCTGTAGTGTCTTCTGCCTGTGCCAACCCCCTCGCCCACCATGATGCGGCTCTGAGTGTGGCACATTTAACTTGACGTTGTCACCTTCCCATGGCACAGGTCAGCAGGTGATTGAGGAGCAGAAACGGCGGCTTGCAGAGCTGAAGCAGAAAGCAGCTGCTGAGGCGCAGTCCCAGTGGGAAGCCCTGCATGGGCAGCCCCCCTTCCCCACTGCCTTCCCCCGGCTCGTGCACCACTCCATCCTCCACCACCACCGTCCTCATGGTGGCGGGCCCCGAGCGGAGGAGCTGGACCACGCGTATGACACACTCAGCCTGGAGAGCTCAGACAGCATGGAGACCAGCATCTCCCTCGGCAACAACTCTGCGTGTTCACCTGACAACATCTCCAGGTAACCCTGGGGCCAGCTCGTATGGCCAGGGGACAGCCTGCTCTGCTGGTGTGCTGCTGGCTCAAGGTCCTTCCTGCTGGGGCAGCAGCTGTGGCTGTCTTGCAGTGCCAGCGGGATGGAGACGGGGAAGATTGAGGAGATGGAGAAGATGCTGAAGGAGGCACATGAGGAGAAGTCGCGGTTGATGGAGTGCCGGGTGAGTGGGGGCAGCAGCACCATGGCTGGACGGCAAGCAGGGCTCCAGTCCTTGGGGCTGAACACCTCTGCATGCCGGTAGGAGCGGGAAATGGAGCTGCGTCAACAGGCGCTGGAGGATGAGCGCTGGCGTCGGGAGCAGCTGGAACGCCGACTGCAGGATGAGACTGTGCGGCGGCAGAAGCTGGTGGAGAAGGAGGTCAAACTGCGAGAGAAGCACTTCTCACAGGTGTGAGGCGGGCTGCCATCCCCGTCTCCCAGCCTGGACAGTGAGGCACACCCAGTTTGCTACTGATGTCTCAGCTTGCAGCGGGGGGACGTGGGTCTTGTCACCATCGGTGGGCTTTGCAGGGCTGTGTTGCTTTTCCAGGCTCGTCCCCTGACACGGTACCTCCCCATCCGCAAGGAGGATTTCAACCTGCGGCTGCACGTCGAGTCCTCAGGCCACAACGTTGACACCTGCTACCACATCATCCTGACAGAGAAGATGTGCAAAGGCTACCTGGTCAAGATGGGCGGGAAGATCAAATCTTGGAAGAAGCGTTGGTTTGTCTTTGACCGCATGAAGCGCACCCTCTCATACTACGTGGGTGAGTCCCTATGCCGCCTCGCGTCCCCTCCCCACGCCATCGCCCACAGTCGACAATGGTTCCCTCTCTTGGGCAGATAAACATGAGACGAAGCTGAAGGGTGTTATCTATTTCCAAGCCATTGAAGAGGTTTACTATGACCACCTCCGCAGTGCTGCAAAGGTGAGAATCAGGCACTGCCACTGCTCCAGTGTCCGCCGGGAGCCCCCATGGGCATTCCCCGTTCTCCTGCATTGTCCTCTGTCACGCAGGTAGAAGGTAGTACAGCAGTGCATGCCAGGGATGCTCCTGGAATGGTCCATGGCCCCTGATGGTGCCAGCTTCCCTTCCTGCCAAGGGCAGGACCCCACTGCTGGGTTTTGTGGGGGGACAAGGAGGGGATTGCTGCTGCTCAGAAGGGGCCAGAGTGCTGATTCCATCCTCCCCTCCAGAGCCCCAACCCTGCGCTCACTTTCTGTGTCAAGACCCACGACCGACTCTACTATATGGTGGCACCCTCAGCCGAGGCCATGCGCATCTGGATGGATGTCATTGTCACTGGGGCAGAGGGCTATACCCAGTTCATGAACTGAGGAGGGGTGCTTCGCACCCCAGATCCACCAGCTGGATGGACTTCTGAGCATCCCAAGCAGCAAGGAGCTCCTGAGGGGACCACGGTCCCTGCTACGCCTCATGCCAAGGGCTGCGCACACCACGGTCATGGACCTGCATTGGGCCCAGCTAGGTGGTACTGCGTGTTGCCTGTTCAGGCAAGGGAATAAGTTTTTTTTTTATGTTGACTTTTTAAAAACAAACTTTATTGGAACAATATCAAAGTGCTGAAATGTAAAAAGCTGCCAAAGACCTGCTGGGGCCTGAGCTTTCTGCTTTGAGGAGGTGCTAGTTCTGAGGCTGATGCTGATAGTTGCTGCCGTAGTGTTCCAGGGAAGGAGACGGTGAGCCCATGCTGTGCTGCCAGCTGGCCCCATGTGGCCAGGACCCCCCACTGTGGTAGACTCAGACCCCTCTTTGTAAAACCTCGTTGTCCCCCCCGTGCCGGGGCCAGCTGGGGATTGCGGCGCGGACTGCCCAGTCATAAAGCATTTCGTGAACCAGGTTGTCCCTTCTGTGTGGCCTCTGAACTGGCAGCACGTTCCAGACAGACCAGACTGTGCCCCCTGGGCTGGGGGGACGGACAAGGGCCACTGGGCAGGGGCTGGGGCCCCTTGGAGCTCACTGGGAGTGGGCTGAGGGGCACGGCATCGTGCGTAAGAGATTGTGGGGGCCGCAGGAAGGTACAGAAGACACCGGCAGGAAGCGACCGGAACAGCGGGACGGGGAGGCGCCAACGGAGGGGGCGGAACCCGATAAAGGGAGGGGTCTAGGGCCGCGCCGGGCCGGGCTGAGACCACGCGAGCCGTGCCGAGCCCGCACCGAGTCCGAGCAGGGCCGAACCTGAGCCAAGGCGGAACCAGGGCGGGCTCCGTAAGGGGGCGTGGTCTGCACGGGGGCGTGGCCTGGTGGCAGCTTGGCCGCGAGGCGCCTCTCGGCCGCCAGCGGGCGCGCACGGTGCAGGCGGATCGCACGTGGCTCGGTTGCCGTGCGGCGCGCGCGCAAGCGCACGCGTNGGGCCGCCGCGGCGGGGCTGCTCCGCGCGCCGGGTCGGGCCGAGTCGAGTCCATCCGAGCCGACCGGTGCCGAGCCTAACCGAACCCAGTCGAGTCCAGCAGGGCCGAGCTCAGCTGAGCCGAGTCCAGCCGAGCGGTGCCGAGCATGGCGCGGTTGCCCGGCTGGGCGCTGCCCTGGCTGCTTCTCTCCTGGCTGCTTCTCTCCTGGCTCCTGCCCGCCGCAGGCACGTGCGGGGCGGGGCGGGGGGGCGGCGACTCCCCGGGCTCTCCCA
>VZTH01008572.1:164019-186778 GCA_013397815.1 Aleadryas rufinucha | reverse complement strand
CGGCCGGTGCTGAAGTTCCCCCCCAGCGCCCTGTCCGGGCACGTCCTTGTCTTGGCCGCCCACACCGGGAGCAGGTTCTCACCGAGGGTTTGTTTCCAGAGCCGGTGGCGGTGATGTCGGTGGACGTGGGCAGCGAGTCGATGAAGATCGCCATCGTGAAGCCTGGGGTGCCCATGGAGATCGTCCTGAACAAGTGAGCGGCAGTTCAGCGCGCCGAGTGCTGCCGCGGGAGGTGTACCGGAGGGGATCCGGTCTGTCCTGCCGCGGCCGTAGCCCCCCACCAGCGGCGGGAGCGGGCGGGAAATGAGGGTGGCTGGGACTCGGCCATCCCTGTTCCTCCGTTTCCAGTGGAAGGCTCCCATCCTCCCACGCAGGGTTGTGACTCACTCTTGCCCTAGATGGGCAGCTGCGGGGCGTCGTCCGGGGCAGTTTGTTAACTCACTTTTGAGGTGTTTTGGTGCGCTTTGGGTGCCTTTCAAGCGAGTGCCGAAAGCCCACGTGGTTAAGGACACGTTGTGGTGCAAATCCAAAAGGGCACCCAGTTCCCACTTGTGCCCTGATTCTTAGTTCCCCACAAGGGAGCCCAGGGCCAGGTTTGTTTTGCTGCAGCTGTTCAGAGCCCACACTTGTAACACAGGTAAATCTCTTCTTGCATTCACCTGCTGCTGCAGCCCATCCTCAAACCACTGAGTGAAGAATCTGCAGGTGAGAGATGACATATGATCAGGAACGTCCTCGGTTTCTGGGAGTTTGGAGACTACAAGGAGATTTCTCACCCACCTCCCTGAAATTTGGCAGTCATAGACAGAATGAGGGAACTGTCTTGCCTTGCTTATGGGTGGAAGAAAGCAAAAATAAAATCTTATCAAAGCACTGGAAGGGGAGGTGGCTTCTCTGGTAGCCCCTCAGCTGAGAAGGGGCTGGCCCCCCTCTCTACAGCAAGTATCCAAGCACCTTCCCTTAGTCTTTCTGGAATGGGAACATCATCCTTCCTCACTGGAGACCGGAATGTTCACCTGTTTCAACTGGTTTATTCCTCCCTCTCTGTCCTCAGGGAGTCACGAAGGAAAACACCCGTGGCTGTTTCCTTGAAGGAGAATGAGCGTCTCTTTGGTGATAGCGCGCTGGGGATGGTAAGAGTTCCTGTTCACAGAATACATGTATCCCACATTGTGATAAATGTCCAAGCCCGTGTTTTATTGTTGTCCTGTGCTTCTCATCTCCCTGATGTGTTATTGGCTCTGTGTAGTGGCTGTGTGCTTCTACTCCCATAGCAAGAGTTGTTCCCCACATAATCTGGGAGGGGTTGGTTTGAGAACAGCGTAGCTGAAGGAATGCAAGTGGGTGATGTGTTTTTTTTTTTTTTTCTGCAGTCCATAAGGACACCCAGGGTGGCATTCCGATACTTCCAGGATCTGCTGGGTAAGCGGATTGATAATCCCCACGTGGCGCTGTACCAGTCCCGATTCCCGGAGCATGAGCTGGTGAAGGATGAGACAAGACAGACTGTTATCTTCAAGTTGTCCCCGTAAGTAGCTGCTTTTAGGTTCTTTGTGGGATGGTCTTTGGCTGCCAGGCTTCTGCAGCTCACTGTTGATGCCATAATTTTCTTTCCCATTGTAGAACAATACAGTATTCTCCTGAGGAGATGCTGGGGATGGTCCTGAACTATTCACGTGGTCTGGCTGAGGAATTTGCAGGTTGGAAGGATTTAACTTTTTCTTGTCTGTGTGTGTATGTATTTGTCCGTTATAGGATTCGAGTAGAGACCAAAAGCGTTCAGAAACGCGGTGTTTTTAGAAACAGGATGTTGGTTCTCTCCAGCTGTAGCCTGTGAGCAAGACTTAGCAGCTATCCAGTTATCATTTGTTTCTAATACGATGCGAGTTTGGGATCTTAATCCTACTCTTGGGGGCAGACACCCCATTTACCACCTAGCCTTGCAATGAAGGAGCCTTACAGGCAGTCTCTGGAGAGAAGTGTTTTCTTTCTCACGTGTGATCAGAGTGGAGGCACATGGGAGGTGGCTGCAGGGGAGGGTGGAAGTGGCTCTGTGAAGGCTGTGCTGTAGCTGTTCTGGATGGAGGCTTGTTGCTGGAGCTGAACTAAAAGAGCAAAAACAGCCCTTTGCTATGAAACTTGCTAACAGAGAAGAAGCTGTCATGCATATTTCATGCTGTGTTGCTAATGAAATACCATAGTAATGAAAACTGGATAAATTACTAGGAGGCTTTGTCATGTGGTCAGTGACACTACAGCCAGTCCAAAGACTTTTTACTGGAGAGTGAATATAATCCAGTGACAATGTAAGGCTCCATAAATATCGTATTTGTTGAAAGGGAAGGCTACCCAGAGCATCTGAGAGTATCCTCACGTGTGAAAGAGAGGTCAGTAGACTTGTGGCTTTGTGCGAATATGCCAGGTCTGCTTCGTTTCAGCAGGATACAGAGATTCGTCCCTAGGGATCCTGGCTGCTGCTGTAGGATTACATTCTGTACGAGTCTTCACCTGGGGTCCTCTGGGTTTGCTGCTGTCACTCCATCTCAACAAGTCTTTGCATGTGGCTACACTGATGCAGAGTTCCGTGCAACTGTTTCAGAGCAGCCCATCAAAGATGCAGTGATCACAGTTCCTGCCTACTTCAACCAAGCGGAGAGGAGAGCAGTTCTGCATGCTGCCCGCATGGCTGACCTCAAGGTGCTGCAGCTGATCAACGACAACACGGCTGTAGCATTGAACTATGGGGTTTTTAGGAGGAAAGACATCAATGCCACGGCACAGGTAGGTGTATCTGGGAGATGTGGAGAGTCCTGCCAAGTCACCTGCATGCAGGGGAGAAAGTGCTGCAGAAAAGATCCAAAGAACTTAAAGTGGACTCTGCTGGTCAACCAGTCTCCTCTGTTTTCATATGTTCCTCAACAAGACAAAGAAATTAAACCTTGTGTGCACGCGTTGAAGCCTGAAAGCTTCTGAAGTGAGGGCAGGTGCTGGGAGTTCCCATTTTGTAAACCTGTAATTTGTTCCTTGCCCATCAGCTGGGGGAAATAACAGCAGCAATTACTTGAAGTATTGGAACACTGACTCAGAAGTATTTGATTTTCCTGAGGCTGAAGAAAGAGCAAAACTTTGGGTTTTGAACTATGAAATAGATGAGAAGTTTTCTTGTCTCCTTCTGTCAGATGTGACCCTGAACATCTCCTGTGTTTGGTCAAAGTATGAGTCCTGCCTTTGGGGTATAAAGTCAGTCCAAGGAGTGGATAGTTGTGGCCTGTATCACGCTGAAAGGGTTCTTTCCTTATTTGTGGGGGATAGCCAGGTGTTTCTGCTTCACTGTCCCAGTTTTTCTTTTCAGAATATCATGTTTTACGACATGGGAGCAGGAAGCACCGTTTGTACTATTGTTACATATCAGACAGTGAAAACTAAGGACTCGGGAACCCAACCTCAGTTGCAGATCCAGGGCATTGGGTAAGCATTCCGCACGAGTTGCACAAACCTCACAGGTCTCAGGAAATAAACCATTTGTTTCACAATCTCGTCATCATGTAGAATTTTGCAGTGAGGCTTCAGTACAGTAATTTGGATGGATGAGAGGGAAACATTCAGAGCGGGAAGGCTCCAGTTGGGAATAATTTTGGTGTTGCTGTCTTGTGCAGAAGGTAACTGAGAACTTCCAGGAGCCCGGGAGGGAACCAGTGTACTTAGTTTGCTTTAGGCTTGCCTTTTGATAGCCTCAAACCGTGTAAGCCTATTCCATTTCATGTAACCTATACAGAGTGTGTCAGTTTGAAAAAGAGGAATATGCTTCTAGAGAGGAATGAAAATGCAGTGTACTTGATGCATTGCCAAATAAAGAGGGGAGTGCTGTGCATACCCAGCCCTGCAATTTTAACTCCAAAGCATTTATATTGCTGTTTTCAAGAAAATACCTGGGACCTGATACTGTTGTCCTTTGGCTTCTCAATGCTTGAGGTAAATACGGCATTTACCTCAAATGTAATGAGATTTCCTGTTGAAAGGCTGTTGTGGTGGTGAATCTCTTCTTTCTATCTTTCTTTCTTTCATTATAAAGTGTTATTTTGGGGACAACCATTGTTCTTTCACAGTCATCACAGCTGATAATACTGCAGCTACTTTTGACCACTTGCTTCTCTGCATGTTTGTGAAATAATACATGAAATTTTTTTGTACTTCAGTTTGGTTTCGGTTATTACACCTCTGTTCATTCTTCTGTTCAGGTTTGACCGTACTCTTGGAGGTTTAGAGATGGAGCTTCGTCTCCGGGACTACTTGGCAAAACTCTTTAATGAGCAGCACCCTTCAAAAGATGTCCGGAAGAATCCTCGGGCCATGGCTAAGCTGCTGAAGGAGGCCAACCGCCTGAAAACTGTGCTGAGTGCGAATGCCGACCACATGGCGCAGGTCTGACCTTCTGCTGGGGGTTCCTGCTTATTTTGGGCTAAGCGTGGGGTGGGTTGAGGACTGGTGTAAGGGAACACTGTCCCTCTGCAGCGCAGGTCTGCTGAGGAGCATCGCTCCCGGTGGTCCCCCTCAGCTTGTGCCCGCTTGGTAGCACCGGTGATTGAGTGGATTGAAGAAGAGTTATTCGTGTCAAGTATGTTAAATAAGCTTTCACTGAGAGAAGCTGTCCGTTACACCCATGTTCCATCCTCTCATCACCTTAGCAATGGTAGGGTTCAGATGAGTGTGGTCAGGTCTGTTGTGTGTTACAAAAGCCAGAACTTTTTGCACAATGGGCAAAGATTTTGCTTGGAGGATGCTCCACAATTAATTTCATTCTGAGTGTTTTTTTTTTCTGGACAGATTGAGGGACTACTGGATGACATAGACTTCAAAGCCAAGGTCTCAAGACAAGAATTTGAGGATTTGTGCTCCGACTTGTTCAAGCGCGTCCCAGGACCCGTGCAGCAGGCTCTGAGTAGCGCAGAGATGAACATGGTGTGTTTAAGAGAATGCATTACCAAGCCTGAAGCTTTTGTGTGTGGAGCTGCTGTCACATCAGTGGTTGTGTTATCAGGACTGTTGGGAGGTAGATGCCTGCTATTGTGACAGTGATGTTGATGCTACAGAGAGTTTGCCTGCTGCAGTGTCAAGCAGGAGTGTGTCACACTTCCCCTGCACTATCCACCAGAAATTAAGGACTTGGAGGAGGGGCTTCTTTCTCTTCAAACACTTTACTCTTGTGCTGTAGGTTTGAAATAATGATCTTGCCTCTTTTTGTTTTGGATACTGGTTCTGGTCTCACTCCTGAAGTTTTAACTGAATGAGTCTGAAAACAGAATTATTGGCATTCGGGCTTCTCCTTTGCACACTCCCTAAAGGGAGTCCTGTTGTGGGCTGCAGTTGGACCAAACCTGAGGCAGTCCTTTGGAGGGAGTCACTGCAGGGTTAAATGCTCACTTTCCAGGATGCCACGACTCTCTTGAGTGGCTTTGGGCTCTGATATTCAATGCAAGACACTGAGTTACCTCTTAAGAGTCTGGATTTCTGTCTGTTCTGGTCCAACTGGCTCTTGGGGTCACTGTCTCCTCTGGCACTGAACTATAGTTTGTCTAATTTTGAATCAAGCCCCATGTTTCAGGTGGCTTGAAGCTGCAGTCACATTGTCACTGTTTGACAGACCTGACCCCAGGTGCCTCGTTTTTGGCATGGCTGATGTCCGGCTGAGATCTGTCGGGCGCTGGCCTGCACGGGGATAGCGGGGTGTAGTGTGGGTGTTCTCAGAGCACCATGTCGGCACGTGGTGACCGGGGAAGGAGCATAAGGAAGCCCTGGACTTAGGTTTCCAAAATTGCTTTCTTAAGACAAGGTGACTGTTTCCAATCCCTAGGATGGAATTGACCAGGTGATTCTAGTTGGCGGTGCCACACGGGTCCCCAAAGTGCAGGAGGTTTTGCTGAAAGCTGTGGGCAAGTGAGTATGTGAGGCCCCCTTCTAGTCTGTCTCCCATTGACAAGCTGCTGTTTATGGAGAGGCTGCAAACTTCATGTCTGTTGCTTTTCCCTTCATAGAGAAGAGCTGGGCAAGAATATCAATGCTGATGAGGCTGCTGCTATGGGTGCAGTCTACCAGGCAGCTGCTCTGAGCAAAGCCTTTAAGGTGAAGCCCTTCATTGTTCGGGATGCTGCTGTGTTTCCTATCCAGGTAACCTTTGGCTTTCCTTCTCTTGTGCAAGGTACGGGGCTGTGCTGGGAGAAATGATCCAGGTTGGAACGTGTCGGCTTCCTTTGAGTATGGAAGCTCTGGAGATCTTTCTGCCAATCTAATAAAGAAAGCAGAAGGAACTTTTCTGTATAACAGAAATGCAGTATCCAAGGAGCCAGGCATATGCAAATATCAGTTGAGGAATAGTTGCCTGCCCCCCAGCTTTTGCATGAGGCAGAGCAGCCGAATGCTGCTGATGTAAGATGCCACAGTTTGCAGTTGCTGAGTCTTATTTTCTGTTTGTGATGCAGGTGGAGTTTACTCGTGAAGTTGAGGAGGATGATAAATCCAGGAGTTTAAAACATAACAAGAGGATTTTGTTCCAGCGCATGGCACCCTATCCCCAGCGCAAAGTAATCACTTTCAACCGCTACACAGATGACTTTGAGTTCTATGTCAACTATGGAGATCTGACGTTCCTGAACCAGGATGACCTGCGGTGAGTTGAGCCCAGCGCCTGAGCCAGCAGCTCTGTGGCAATGCAACTTGCCTGGCTGGAAATGGATTGCCAGTGTGTCTGACTGGCACTGGCACATCTGTTCTCCGAGCTGCATGTCCTTTAGCAAACTGAGCCCTGCCAGTCCCTGCTTTTTGCAGTTGCCCATTGCCATGAGCATGAGCGGGGATTGGCTGTTGTGCAGCACTGTTATCCTGAGTTCTCTCTCTGCTTTTGTCTCTGTGTCATCAGAGTTTTTGGTTCTCTCAATCTCACTACTGTGAGGCTAAAGGGGGTTGGGGACAGTTTCAAGAAGCACTCGGACTATGAATCCAAAGGCATCAAAGCACACTTCAACATGGATGACAGTGGTGTACTGACTCTTGACCGGGTAAGCACCACCTATTGGGATGGTTGTCAGCTGATGTATTTTTCACTTCTGTCCCTCTCTCTGGTCCCTGCTTAAAACTAATCCTGAGCTTCTATTTCCAAGGTGGAATCTGTATTTGAGACTTCGGTGGAAGACAAGCTGGAGGAGGAGTCAACACTGACAAGTAAATGCTGAGCTTTGATATTCATACTGACTGTTTTGTTACCTGTAGTGGCTGAGATAACTACAAGCATCGTGTTTCTTTGGGTTTGGGGTGTGGAAGTTACACAGTCTGTCTGTATGTGTGGCTGTCTGTGCACACAAGGACATGGAGGGAGGTTGGAAAAGGATGAGTCTGGAGTGTGTGAAGCTCACCTACACCACCAAGGGAGCCCCTTGGTGATTGTTGTGGTTGTGAGGGGAAGGACTGAGAGCTGAAGATGCCTTTCTTCCTCTGGATATGTAACATTCTGAATTTTTTGTCTCCCATCGACAGAACTTGGAAACACCATCTCAAGCCTGTTTGGGGGTGGTGGCCCTACACCGGAGACCGGAGAGAACCTGACAGACTCGGTTCAGGTGAGCCCCAGGGTGACTGCTACACAAAGGAAGCCCTTTTGTCTTGCTGTGGCAATTATGTAGAATTACCTGTTCTGTGAAACATTGCATGGAATTTCTGCACTTAAAACACTGTTTCGCTTTCCCCTTTACTTGCTTGTGATGACCAGGAAGAGGAAGAGAGCCTAGCAGAAGCAGGTAAAGAAGAGCAGGGGGAGAAACAAGACCAGAAAAGCAGTACTGTAGATGCCGGTGAAGAGCAGGGACAAGAGAAACAGCAGTCTTCAGATCAAGCAGAAACTGCCTCTCCAAAAGCAGAGTCACAGAGAAAGGAAGAAGGCGAGAAATTAGAGCCTCAGGTGAGCATCACATTGAGGGAATGGGACTGGTTTTAGTACCTAAGAAATGGCATTTCCTCAGTGAAATTCTCCCTTCTCTGAAGTGCCCTGTCTTTAAAAAAAGTTGCAGAAGCTGAAGATCTGTTCCCTTGCTTGAGAATGTACTTTGTGTTACAGGGTCCCAAAGAAAACAGAGAAACTGCAAAAGAGGAGGAACCATCCAAAAGTTCCAGTGACAGCACAGCTACCAAAACAGAGGAAGAGAAGATCAAAGCACCCAAGAAGCAGAAGCTTGTCCATGAGATCACCATGGAGCTGGATGTAAACGATGTGCCTGACCTGGTGGAAGATGAACTGAAGAGCTCGATGAAAAAGTAGGTTTGAAATGGCTTTGCTAAGTTAGAACTCTGGATAAAGGAAGTGAATTGCTTTGGAATGGTGATGGCTCACATAGAGCACTCCTGACCTCAGAAGCTGGTGTGTGTGATGTGCTGCTCAACCAAAGGCACTTGCTACCTTTCATTTCTGTTCTCTTTGCATGTTAGACTCCAAGATTTGACAATCAGAGATCTAGAGAAACAGGAAAGAGAAAAGTCGGCCAACAGCTTGGAGTCATTCATCTTTGAGACCCAGGTAAGAGAGGGATATAAAGAAATGAGAATTCAAGGAGAGCAGCAGAAGTGTTCTGCACAGCTTTTGGCTGATCTGAGTGCAGGGGAGTTGTTGATCTGAGCTGGGGGAAGCTGATTTGAAGAGCCCAGGTTTCGTCTTTCAGTCACTTTTTCTAATGCTATTAGGCTTCCCAGGCCCATGTTTCCTCAATACAAAATGAGCCTTCCCTTCAGCATGTCTAACACATTGAACAATTGCCCCCAGACTGTAAAGAAGCTACAGCTTCTCAGGAACTGTTGTGCAGAAGAAGCAACTAGTGTTAAGTGTGTGTGAAATAATGACTGTTGCAGCGTTACCATCATGGGATGTGGGTGTATCTGTACCTGGTGTATTACCATTTTGCTCCCAGCAATGCTAGGAGCAGAGCTCAGATTTGGGAGGGTGCAGGCAGCGCCCCAGCCCAGTTGCAAGTGAGTGCTCTGGTTGTTTGATGCTTCCAGGCTCAGTGGTGTTTGACCAGAGTGTTCACTCTGTTTTTTTAGGACAAGCTTTACCAAGAGGAGTATCAGTTTGTCTCAACAGAGGAGCAGAGAGAAGAAATTTCCAAAAAGCTTAGTGAAGCTTCCAGTTGGATGGAGGAGGAGGGCTATGCAGCTGCAACAAAGGTATTGCTGCGTGCAGTCAGGATCAGGTCAGCTGTCACTGACACGGAAATGGCCACAGAGGCTGACAGAACCTTTGTAATCTGGTTCTTGAGAGTTTCTTGCTTCCTCAGTGCATTATGCACAGAACAAAATAAGAAGTTGTTCCAGCCCTGGATGTTTCTACAAGAGCTTGAGCAGAAACCTGTTAATTCCACTGAAAGCTTAGTCGTGTGGCTCTTTTTACTGTGCTGGAATGGTGTATTTGAGTGAACAACAAATGCATTATAACTTCTGAAGTTGCCAGTGTTAGACAGTGGTCAAACTAACTGCCTCCTTTCTCCTCTCCCCCATTTTCAGGAGCTGAAAGACAAGCTTTCAGAGCTGAAAAAGCTTTGTAGGAACCTTTTCTTCCGTGTTGAGGAAAGGAGAAAGTGGCCAGAACGCCTGGCTGCTCTGGAAAGTCTGCTCAATCACTCCACCATCTTCCTCAGGTAAGGACATGCTTTTGGGAAGGAATGTCATGTAACTGGTCATGTAGGAGCCTCCAGCAGAATGAGACCAGAGTGAATGTGGTCTGAAAGTCAGTGGCACTTCCTGAGAAAAGGCAAGCAGAGCCCTGCTTCCTATTGTCCTGTTCTGCAGTACCTGTGAACAGGCTCACATGAGCTCTGTCCAAAATGGGGGGCAGGAAGGGTCCAGTGTGGTGGTTGTGATGTTTTTGTATTACTGGAGCTGTAACCAGAGAGTTGCCAAGGTGCAGTCTGCTTGGCTTAACAAAAATAAGCTTTCTTATCTACAAGGGGAGCCCGAATGATTCCAGAGTCTGACCAGATATTCACAGAAGTGGAACTGAGTACACTGGAAAAAGCCATCAATGAAACAACGGTACTAAAGGATGGAGTGATGCTGGGGGAGGGTGGGGTGGCAGTTGGGGTTATGTTTTCTGCCCCGTACTTTCACTCAAGGTCATGGAGTAGATTGTGCATGTTTTGTTTTCATGCCACCAGCAAACCTTTTGTGTGTTTCAGTGTTTCCTAATGCCCAGCCTGACCCCATCGTGTCTGGGGGGAGTTGTGTTGCATGTGGAATTGTCTCCGGGGTGGGGGTGGAGCCCAGTGATCTGACTGCACTCGGTTTTTAAAGGCAGGCGCTAGGTTTTGTTTCTCTTTGTCCTATGTCTGGGTAACTGAGAGGCTGGTGGAAATGTAGCATGGAGGAGAGCTGTCCTGAGTAAAACAGAATAGCCAGGGGCAGTGACTTTGAGATACTGTGATATACAGCAGTTCCTGGAACCCAGAAGCATTCCAAAAGCACCTCTCCCCTCGCGTCCCACAGATTTGGAAAAATGAGACGCTGGCTGAACAGAACAAGCTCACTCCTACTGAGAAACCTGTGCTGCTCTCTAAAGATATAGAGTTCAAGATAGCAGCCCTGGACAGGGAAGTGCAGTATCTCCTGAATAAAGCCAAGTTTGCAAAACCCAAACCCAAAAGGGAGAAGAACGCCACAAAAACTGATTCAGGCAAGAATGCTACAGCAGCCCCTGAGACTGAGAATACTATCCCTCCCACGGAGGGGAAACAAGAAGGTAAGTAGCAGGCTGGGAGCATGTATGTAACTCCCTATTATGTAATTACCACACGTAACACATGGTGTCTCTCTTGATTGAAAGGGAGCTAAAGAAGGGAGGACAGTAGGTAACTGTGAGATTGAGTTTGCCCATAATTTTCAAAGACAGCTGGGAAAATCTTTGTATTGCAGGGTCCTTCCCCCCCACACCATTTGTTTGGGTTTTTTGTAAAGAAACGGAAATTATTTATAAATTACTCAGGATAGTCAGTAGCTGTCTTGCTGGCCATTCGACTTCTAGGAAAGATAAGCCATTGACTGCACTTCAGTGTTCAGAGCCAAATACTCAAGGTCCTGTCCTAGATCAATGAGTAGAATGAATTGTTGATTAGAAACGTTTGTGGCCTAGATGGACCCCAGGAAAAAAAAAAGTCTTGGGGCACTGGGACTTGCAGTTTTTTTAACTTTCTAAGATCCTCAGGTCCCAAGTGCCCTGGTGCTTTTAAATCTGGAGTGCTGTTTGTGAGCATTCCTGCCGGTTCCTCTGGTCTGAGCAAGGGATCCTGCTCGTAGTCACAGCTCCAAAGGTCACCTGCCTGTGCAACCAGTCAGTCTCCAGGGCTTCTGGGGACATAAAGCCTGGCACTCAGAGGGGATTGCGGAGCAGTTTTGTGGTGCTTCTCTGAGTGTTGTGGAGTGATCCGCTGTGAGAGTGAACTATTCCAGTCCTGCTGAGGCACCACATCTGGCTAGCTTAACCTCACCTTTACTCACCTAATCTCTTTGCACCTTGTCTCCTGTGTGTTCTCCCTTGACTTTTGTTTCTTTCTGCTTTAAACATAGACAAACCAGAGGATATTGATCCAGCCAAGGAACCTCCTACAGCTGAGAAAGCAGCAGTAGATGATAAGCCTGGATCAGACTCTGGTGGGTAAATGTTTTGCTAACGATCTGGGACTTGGGAGCTGCAAGTGCAAGGTGTCTGGGGGCTCCTTTGCAGATTTTTAGCTGTAAGAGGTAGTAGGATGGTAGAACCCTTGAATTTTTTCAAACCCCAAATAATTCTGGTTTGCAGAATTAACTGTGCTGATCCATAGTTAATTCTGCAAACAGGAAGACAAATTTTGGTTCCTTGCTGTTCCTATGTTTTTGTTGTTCAGAGTGCAATTCTTAAGCACCACGGCTGCTTTGTGCCCCTGTCCCTGCAGTTTGCAACCAGTCCCATGGCTGTGAGACTGGCTCTGCTTGAGAGCTGCCGTGCCCCTCCTGCTGCTAGGGCAGCACTGTTAACAGAGGCAGAGAGTTCATGTCTTCAGCTCCATGGAGCTGAGTATCAACCCCCTAAACCTCTGTACTGTGGACTGCAAGTTTTGTGGCAAATTTTGTGAATGTCGGAGACTCTCAGTGCTGCTTTGCACACTGTGAAAACCACTGCCATGTTAAACTGAGTTTGCTTCATTACACAGGGTCCAAAAAAGAGAAGGCAGAAGCTGGAGGAGAAAGCAGGAAAAACGATGAATTGTAACACCCTGAAATCCCACGAGTGTCAGCATCTATTTATTTCATAGTTACGTTCTTGTTTTTCTTACGGACCTGGTTTAGTCATGATGTAAATGGAACACAACAAGAGTCTGACAACACAATGGGATAGAGATGTAAATTTATTTTTTTGTTCTTTCTGCGGATTTTGCCTCTACTAACCTAGTGAATTGGTTTTTGTTTTTCTTTTATTATGTGTGGCAGAGTGCCCACCAAGAATTGTCTCTGTTTCAGTGCAGAAGTCACCAAAGTGACTTTCCTGTGGGGAGAAAGCAGTGAAGAAACATCTTAAGGTTTAGGAAGTAACTTGGAACATAAACTCTGTGCCCCACCTCTTGCGAAGATGATTGCAGAAGGATATAGACCTGAAGTGCTGTTGTCTTTGCATATGAGGCCCTGACTTAGAGCAAATGTGCGATTTCATCTGGGGGAGGTGTATTAATATTTGGATTCATGGGAAGGCAGAACAGAATTGGGAAGGCAGATGATCTGTGCTTTGAGATATGGCTGCGTCTGTTTTCCATAGGTTGTTTGTTAAAACTATCTGTCTGTGCTCTGTAGCAGAGTCCAAAAACCATGAAGTGAGACTTGACAAAAAGATTCTGTTTATAGTTTTAAAAGTTCAGAAAAGGCAACACTGAATGCAGAGGAGAGGGAACAAGGACAGTGATACGGATCAAACAACCAAACCTGGAAAGTGTAATGGGAACTGCCCTCCTTCCTCTGTGTTTTGTGCACTCGTACAGACTTAATCGTGTGACCTTTCCCCGTCCCTGGCCGTGACCTCCTGCCCCCTCGGACCGTCCCTGCTGCTGCCACACACGAGTGGGGTCCGACGGCTGCGAATGTGCATCTGACATTGTTCTCCATTCTGGCCTCTTCTACCAAAAATAAACATTACACTTCCTGACAGGGTGTGCAAAGCGGTGCCTTGTGTGCCGNTGATCTTCACGGCCATGTTCGTGGGGTACACGCTGTATTACTTCAACCGTAAAACCTTCTCGTTCGTCATGCCCGCCGTCATGGCCGAGGTGCCGCTGGGGAAGGACGACCTGGGTGAGTGTCGATCCCGGGCCCCGCCGCCCCGCCGGCCCGGAGGTGGCCGTGCCGCGGGCTGAGGCACCCCCGGGCTCTGCCCGCCGCAGGTCTTATCACCAGCAGCCAGTCTGCAGCCTACGCCATCAGCAAGTTCATCAGCGGCGTCCTGTCGGACCAGATGAGCGCCCGCTGGCTCTTCTCCTCCGGCCTCCTCATGGTGGGCTTGGTCAACGTGGTCTTCTCCTGGAGCTCCACCGTCATGGCCTTCGCCGGGCTCTGGTTCCTCAACGGCCTGGCCCAGGGGCTGGGCTGGCCGCCCTGCGGGAAGATCCTGCGGAAGGTGAGTGCTGGGAAAGGTGGGGGAACTTGCCACTGCTCTCTTGACCTGTCCTGGCATCAGGGCTGTGCAGACCATGCTTGCTTAGAATCCAGAGGGACTTGCAGCTTTTCCCACTCCCTTCCAGCCAAGGAGGTCTAGAGCACTGTCTGGATTCTGCTGCCTGTGGAACAAGTTTCTGTGCACGGGGATCTGCTTATTCTAGCAAAGATTCAGTTTGTAGCCCTTGCCCCTGTGTGCCTTGAGTCTAGCTCAGTTCGGTGAGTAACATCTCCTGGTAGCAGAGTTCTGCCCTGAAGAGACGGACTTTGTTGGAATTAAGTATTTTAGGCGTGGACACACAGGACTGCTTGTCTCTGCTGCTGCAAGTCAGGGTTTGCTGTGGGTCAGGGGGCAGTGAGTACAGTTCCATCTGCACGCTTGAGCAATTGGGAATTCCAAGTCACAGGTGGTTCAGGTAGAAAACTGGGTAAGATGGAGGAACAGCATGAAATGAGTCTCTAAGCTGTGTGTACTTGGGGTTTGTGACAATCTAAAAGGAACAGATTGATTTCTCCGTAGGACAGAAGGAAAGGAGGTTGGTTAGCTTTATGCTGGTCCCTCATGGAAGATGCAAAATCCAGGAATGAATGTACTGCATGTACTTGTGGGGCGGGGTGGGGAAGAGATAAACGACTTCATTGCCCTTCTGCAAGGCACCTAGCCTCCCCTAACTGACGAGGAAAGGGCTGTCCAGGACAGTTGAATGCACAGAAAAGAAGGGCCCAAGTAACAGAAATATCAGCCATTGTGTTTTCTGAAGATGTTCATGAATGTAGATCTCAGACATTTTCCTGCTGACAAGAACCACCCAAGTGGTTCTGGCTCCGAGCGCTCAATGCAATGCGGAGCCCATCATGTCTGATACTTAATGCAACAGCGAGTCCTAAAGTTACCCTGTGACTCTCTGCGTATCCATCCAAGTTCCTGAGCCAGCAGACCTCTCCAGGAGGACGCTGTTCCTAGCCAGTGAGTACGCAGTGCTCTTAAACTTGCCTCTCCTGCCCCACGTCTCAGTTTCATGGTCTGTAAATGGAAGTAACTTTGAGCTGGCTCACAGTGTGAGCACCTGTCAAGCTCTTATGGCTGACATTTGAGTAACATTTGGAGTTCCCTGCATGACTAAAGTAGCGAAGTGGGGGTGTTCCCTCTACCTGCTTTTGGAGTTCTGTGTCTGAATTGCCCCAACCCCACATCATGGGCCTCAAGGGAGGGTTTTCAGGTGCGCTGTCACTCTCTTACACTTCATGCTGTTTGTCTTGTTGTTGCACAGTGGTTTGAGCCTTCCCAGTTTGGGACTTGGTGGGCAATCCTGTCTACAAGCATGAACTTGGCTGGAGGCTTAGGCCCCATTGTTGCTGCTCTTGTGTCTATGAACTACGATTGGCGCAAGACTTTGTCCTTCTCTGGCTTCACCTGCGTGGTTGTCTCTTTTATTTGCCTTGTCCTGATTAAAAACGAGCCATCGGATGTTGGACTGCCCAACATTGAACAAGGAGCCAAGAAAGGGAAGAAAGGTGAGCACGTGACTTCGATGCAAGCAGGCAGCTGCAGGAGAAGGTGCAGTGCCTTCTGTCTGTGTTCTGGTACAGGTGTGTCGCTCTCAGCATACCGACACTCCTATCCTCCCCAATTTCTGAAATCACAGCTTGGCAGGCATGTGGTAAGGGGTTGATTTTGGCAGCTTTATTCTGGTAATTGAAGGTAGAAATGGTATAAACCAAGGCCCACTGTGATCTTTTGGGAAGGGGCTGATGTAGGGATTCCTGAGATTGTGACAGAGCAGGGGAAAAGCCTGCTGCTAGCCCTCTGTTAACTTTGCTCCTTGGAGTGCCAGCAGCCACTTGTGTGTTGCTGAGATGCTCATGGCTGGCTCTCCCCATATATGTCATGTCTTCCTACTACCAGCATCCCTGCTTTCTTGGAGCCTTGTGTGCTCAGATTGCAAATGCAGTTTTGGTGGGGTGGTGGAGAGAGAAAAACTACAACAGCAGGGAATGGTTCCTTAAGCCTGACCTTCTGCTCCTCCACTTTGGCAGCAGACAGGCAGTTCTCCCCTCACCCCACCTTAGGCTCTCTTGACCCCTGGCTCACGATGGACTCTGCTCAGTGTTTCTGTCCTAACCTAGGACATCTAGTTAGTAAATGTTTGTTCAGACCACTGAGTGTGGTGCGTCTCTGAAAGCAGAACATGTAGATGAGAATTGCAACACAGGTTTTCAGTAGGATTTTAAAGGCCAGTGGAAACTCAGCCTTGTGTTCCGTGCTGTCCCATGCTGCCTGTGCTGCCAGACTTGACCTCTTTGCATAAGGAAAGAATATTGTTTCCCCATTCTCTGGAGAGAGCAAATCTGTTCTTGTTCCTGGAAGACTGATGCAAAAGTCAAGGTAGAATCTGAAAGTAAGCATCTTTGTTTGGGTCTGTGCAGTGGCTTTCACAGGCACAGCTTAAAAACACTCCCAAAGAATCTGGAGGTAATTTTTCTAACAAGCTGTGTGAATGGTTTATTGGCAACTGCAATACAGAAAATTACTGGGAGTAGTGTTTTGATTATTCTTTTCAAATCTTTAATGAATGTGGGATAAAATGACAGAAGAGATTCTGTAATCACCAGAACAAGGGGGAGGTAGAGCCATTCACTACCATTCAGCAGCTGTGAATACCTCCCTGTGTGGGGATGTTCTCATGCTTGGATCCTGCCTGCAGATCTGTCTGCTGGGCCACTGGTTGGTGTGGTTTGGGCTGTGGTAACACTCCTCCTGACCTTCCTACAGGTTCCTCCAGCGACAACAGCACCTTGACAGAGCTGCTGCTCTCACCATACCTTTGGGTGCTCTCAACAGGCTACCTGGTCGTTTTTGGAGTGAAAACATGCTGTACTGATTGGGGACAGCTCTTCCTGATCCAGGAGAGGGGACAGTCCATGCTTGTGGGTAAGATGCAAAACTGCATTGTTAAGCTCTGGGGCTGCAATCTGGGAGGTGTTGCCCAGAGTTCGCCTGGGTAGAGGCCCTTCCACCTGAGGGACTTGTTTGCCCACCCTCCTAGTTGTCTGCTTAGATACACATAGGTTTTGAAATAAATCAGTAATGGAGTTACTGCATGCACCGAGCACCCCAGTGCCAGGACCTTCCTGGGACTGGCAAACAGGCATTCCTGAACAGGGATGAGCCAGAGGGTTGTATCCAGCAGAGCTGCTCAAGTGCTCTGTGAACTTAAAGCAGTGGGGCTGGTCTGCAGCCCACAGCGGCTTTTCTGTTTTGACCAAATCTGATGGGCCATTCTTTGCTTCATCTGTGTTCTAGGCAGTTCCTACATGAGTGCCTTGGAGATTGGGGGCCTGGTGGGAAGCATTGCTGCTGGGTACCTTTCTGATAGAGCAGTAGCAAAAGTAAGTGATGTGCACCCTCGAGCATGCTGGACAGGTGACACAGCGGCAATCTGAGCTGCTTCACTACGGTGCTCAGGCAGGGTGCTGTCCCTGTGAGCACAGCAGAGAAACCAGCCCATGCTCAGTTCTGCCGTGTGCATGGGCACAGCTGCCAAACACTCCAGAAGGTGCTGGGGAATAGGTGTGCTGATGTTAGGGGTTGCAATATGCCTGTCATGTTTGAGATATTTAATCTGTTTAATTTGTTTGCTTTGCTGTGGTCTCCAGATTTTTGTGTTGAAGAACTGTTTGCTGATAGTTGTCTTCTGGCTGGAAAAAAACCCCACATTAAAATCCAGCGGTGGGATCTAGAGCCAAATTCAGGGTGGAAGTGGTTGATAATTGAAGTATCGCTCGTCACTAAGAGCTTTTGTTCAGTGCAGTTTGACTGTGGGCAGCCCTCGAACCACACTGACAAGGTGTGCCAACGGATGTGCTGTTGATGTGCCATCCGTGTTTCTGACTGGGCTGTGGATGGCGTTAGTCACTACAAGTATAAAAGGAAGTTCCTCCAGTTTCTGACTCTCAGCTTTCCTTCCTTGTGTCACAGGTGGGTCTGTCAAGCTATGGGAATCCTCGGCATGCGCTGCTGCTTTCCATGATGGCTGGGATGTGTGTGTCCATGTTTCTGTTTCGAGTCACAGTCACAGGTGACTCTCCCAAGGTAATGCACATGCAGCAGCTGGCCATCAGTTATAAGGATAGCTCTGGAATGGGGAGGTTTGATGACAGGGAACATGATGGTTTTCTTCACCATTCCCAAGGGTTTCTTTGTTTGCACTATGGAGAAGCCCTGACTTAGCCTGGCTTGGGGTGCTCCTGCTGTCCTGTTGTTGCAGGCAGCCTGTCTTCCCAGCTTTGCATTAGATGTGACTTCCATCTGCCCTCATGATTGCTAAATAAATAAAACTTCTTTTCTCCTTTCATTTTTTTCTTGTTCTTCAGGAAAACCACTTCTGGACTGTAGCCTTGCAACCTCTAGCTGATCTTACAGGCCTAAAAGAACATGAGGTTTCTGCTTGCATTTTTTCTCCCTCTGCCTGTTTCTTCTTTCCCTGGTCTGCCTTACTCCTATCCTGAGAGGTTGGTTAGCACCTAAGAACTTAGAACCAGGGCATTGAGAAGAGATTACTGTAAGTTTGGTAAAAGAAACATTTTCTTATAATAATTTGAGTACACTAACTGACTTCAAAAAGTCTAACTATGTAACTTTTAAGTTTTATACAGAAGGTTCTGAGGACTTCTGTTCATCAGGTAAAATATAGCCACCTAAGGGGTCTTGTGAGTGAGATCAGAAAGAATGATTCTGCTCTGGCAGATGCATTCTTAGTTTCTGGCAAGTGTTTTCCTAACTCATTTCTGTTTCACATCTGGAAAATAAGATGGCACGCACTTCCTCCTGGGCTTTTTGAAATGGTGTTTGCACTTCTAAAAGCATGCTTTAATGTGGAGGTGTTACTTATCCTTTGTTGTGCAAACAAGAGACTGATAATTTTGGGCCACATAGGTTTCTTAGAGCATAAGCTAACACTGAAATTCAGACTGTTGGGGTTTTTTGTTTGTTTGTTTTTGGGTTTTTTGTTTTTTGGTTTGGTGGTTGTTTTTTTTTTTTTGGTTGGTTGGATTTTTTTGGTTTCTCAGTTTAGTAACATAGAGGTTATCAGAGAGAGGTGTCTCACAAATAAACATGCTCTGATCAGTCCCATGCATCTGAACTGAGCAAAGCTTTCAGTTGGTAGCTCTAGGATTGTTTATGGAAGCAACCTGATTCACAGTTCTTTCCTGTGATTTCACGGGCTCATTGCCCTTCTCTCTTTGATGGTCTGTTTCTTGCAAATCAGCACAGGATGTGTTACATGGTCTAGGGGGCAGAACTGTGGGAGGGAGGAGAGCTTGCACTGGCCAGCAAGACGGAGTGGTGGAGATGCAGCTGGGCTTTGGATGTGGGGTCTCTACAGGCTTGAGCTCTTGTGGCTGCAGGCCAGGGAGCTGGTGTCAGCCTGAAAATGTCAAAACTCCCTGGTCCTGTGTATAGAATCTGAGAATTGTCAACAGTTGCTAACTGATAGTGGTGAGATTCACAGATCCTGTTTCTGATTTTAACTTACTTTGACAGCTGTGGATTCTGACTCTGGGAGCTGTGTTTGGGTTCTCCTCGTATGGGCCGATTGCCCTGTTTGGGGTCATAGCCAACGAAAGTGCCCCTGCCAACCTGTGCGGCACCTCCCATGCCATAGTGGCCCTCATGGCCAACGGTGAGTAATACCCGTTTCCCCAACAAACAAACAAAACCCATGCACGTTCTTGATGAAGCATGGTCTAGCCCCCGGGTGCAAAGTTACTGATCACGGGAAGCCACCTAAGGAGAGAGATAATGGAGCTGGAAGCCTCAGGGATGCTTCCTGCTATGCCCAACAGGTTTTGCGTTGTGCTTTAAGTTCAAACCACGCCTGAGGAATGTTTATATGTGCAAAACCAGGTATTGGTAGATCATATGGGAGCGCACAAGTGTTCTTAGCTTTCTGTTTGTTTTTTGTTGCAGTTGGGGGCTTCCTGGCTGGACTGCCTTTCAGTACAATTGCCAAGCACTACAGCTGGGCTACAGCCTTCTGGGTAGCTGAAGTTGTCTGTATCGCTGGCACGGTGGCTTTCTTCTTCTTACGAAACATCCGCACCAAGATGGGCCGGATTTCCAGGAAGGCTGACTGAGGATAAGCTGCTTGGTGGAAAGGATGTTCCCATGCTGACATGAATGATGCTCGTTTTTTGTTTAACTGGCCTAGGAGTGAGTTTACCTATTGCTGCAACCTAGATAAAAATGTCTCAACTTCTCATCCAGTGTCAGGTTCCAGAGGGCACAAGGTTCCTGCTACTGATCACTTTTTCCCTCAAGATGTGATAATTCACCTAGTTTACATTTGCAATGATTTTACTGTACCTCTTCCTCACAGCACTGTTAGTGAAGCAAGCAGGCTCTGCAGCCTGAGCTTCCTCACTACAAGTGGTCTGAAATGACTGGCTTAAGGTGCACTTACCTCTAGTTTTGTCAATATTGTTTGTCTCAGCCATTAACTAAGACATTAATCAGTTCAGCTTCGCTGCTCAGGGGCCCTGAACCGAGCCTTTGCTGCCTGCGTCCGTCTCATCCAGCTGTCATAAGCACAGCTGTCCCAGGTCACTTCAGCATGAGCCCTGTGTGTGCTCAGCCACATGACAGCAGCAGAGCAGGGAATGGTGACATCTGGCCTGCTTTGACAGCAGCAAGGCTTTAGCTGTACCTGGGGTTAGTTGCTAGGAGCGAGGGAGTGTGTTGCTGTGGACAAGTGGAACAGCAGGACATGCTGCAGCAGGGCTTTCTGCAGCATTTAGAAATAGGCACGTTTCCTGGGAATTCATGGTGTTTAGAGAAGCTCCTTCTAGTGAACTGCTCCCACGTGGTGCAATGTCTGTGTGCAGTGTTAATGATTTGCAAGGGAGGCAGCTGCTGCCAAGGCAGCTCGTAGCCAGTGCTCTGCAAATCAGCTAGGAAAACTATCCCAGCAGAAGGAATTGCTTCAGCAGCCACCACCAACCCACAATTTCTGCAGCTGGGTTTCATGACAACCCACATTTCTAGCATTGGCTTGTATTTTTTCAGTACAAGGTGTGAAGACTATGGCAGTTTTGGTCAAGAGTTGCGTCTCTCACGGCTGCGGGCAGGGGCTTGGGCTGCTTCTGAGTCAGCCTTAGCGGAGCCACCACTGGCAGCCTCAGCAGTCAGGCCCAGCACCCTGCAATAAGTACACTCAGGTTTTTAATCAGGATTTTGTTGAATATTCTTGTTTTTCCCAAAAGGATTTACTGCTTTAGGGTCCTGAAGGAGGCAAGTTCAACTTGTAAAGAACCTGCATGCAGGTACTTTGCTGAATACCTTGGTTGCAAGAGTAGTTAGCTAGCCTTAATTTAAAAAATGGAAGTGAATTACATTTTGTACTTAATTACATGATCCTCTTCTATATGTGAAATAAAAATGGAGCAGTGTCACAAGGGCCCCGGTTGTCTTATGGAGAGTGGTGCAAGCAAAATCACCCAAACCCACTTATCCTCTTGAGGTGCCACTGGCACAAATGTCCCTGCCAACAGAAAGCAAACAGCCATTTGCTTCATTAATAAACACTTATTAATTCTATACAGAAACCCTCTGCGAGACCATAAGTTAGAGCTATACAGGAAAAACACATATGTACATTTATGACAGGAAAGAAAAGCACTGACTGTGGTAAGGCCACAGACCTGGACCTTCTCCTTCACCCAAGTGCAGCAGAGCCGCAACAGGAAAATACGGCCCTGTGGCCCAATGTAAACAGTGCTAAGGAATCTGTTTAAGGTAAGTTTCACAACAAAGGGGATAAACCGGTATTTTGAGAGATACTGAAGCATGTTTTGGGGATGTGCAGTCTCTGCTGTGGAGAGGGGAGCTTTGTGAGAGGCCAGCCAGGGAAGAGAGAGGCCCCGCTCTTCAGACGAATGAATCTGTGCAACAGGTGAGGCTTTCTCTATGATCCAGGTCCGAAGGGTCCGGCTTTCTCTGCCACCTCCAGAGCAAGCTTCAAGTTCTGATCAAACAACTCGCACCTGAAACAGTCAGAAAAGCAAAAGGGATGACTTTTACCTACAGAAGTGAGTTAACAAAGCTAACAAAGGATCTCCACATCCTTTGGCTCTGCGTCCTTCAAAGAGATTCAGGAAGTTATGACACAGCAACATGACTGCTGTTGAGGTCTGACTTGGTCCTTAATTAAGATTAAAGCTTCTTGTATGGACCTGAATAGACCGTAGGACAGCAGAGTTTGTGCAAAGGAAGTGCACCTCCCACTTCCCCAGCAGATCCAGCACTGGTCTGTGTCCTCTCTGCACCAGCCAGTTTTGCTACTTAAGGACTGTCTGCATTTGCTCCTCTGTAGGCAGAAAGCAATGAGGGATTGCAGCCAGGTTACTAGAAGTGGGCTTCTCCTTACCTTATTGGCATCTCCAGGGAATAGAAAGGATTCTTCAGAGCGAAGTCTGAGTAAATCTCATAGATCTTGCGGAGAAGAGCGTCTATCCCTGTCTGCCTTGGGTCAGCAAGAACCATGAATTTGATCCCTGGAGCCATAATGCCAGGAGCATAAGGAAGGCCAAGCACAGAGACAGCCCTGGCAAAGCAGAGCAGTGCCGGGTGCCTAGGGCCCGATGGTACCTGTCAGTGTCTGGAAGCAGTGCAACTTGAAGGTGTCGGTCTCCAGCATCTCAATCCCGGAGCTCCCAACTTCAGGTGACAGCTGTGACCCGATGGCGAACAGCCTGTGGAGACAGGCCCCTCAGCGCCCCTCACCACCCCTGCCCGTGCCACCCCCGTCCCGTCACGGCCCACCCTCACTCACGAGTGGAACATGGAGGCCAGCATAAGCTTCTCGTTGGAGGAGAGCCGGTGGCGGCCAAAGCGGATGGACACCGGGTAGTTGGCGGGGTTACCCAGGAACTCCAGCACGTCCTTCCCGTCCGCCGTGAAGCGACCGTTGACCTCGGCGCCGTTGATGGCGAGCACGGCGTGACCCACTGCGGGGACAGCGCGGCGGCGTCAGTCTGTCAGTCAGTCACTCAG
>VZTH01008572.1:136828-164009 GCA_013397815.1 Aleadryas rufinucha | reverse complement strand
CCAGTCATTAACCCCGGCCTCGCCCGGCCCTGCCTGACCCGCCCGGCCCTCCCCACCCGCCGCACCGCGGATGCCGTCCCGCTGCCCGAAGGCGACGACGACGCGCTCGTCGTGCGGGCGCAGGACGAGATCGAGCGGAAAGCTGAACGTCTTCTCGGTGTCGGCGCGGGGCGCGTAGTGGTCCAGCTGGTAGATGAGGCCGCCCGCCTTGTTGACCACGTAGACGCTGAAGATCGCCATAGCGCAGCGCCCCGGCAGAAGCACCGCCCGCCCGCCCCGGCAGGGCCACCGCGCCCGCCCCACGCCAGGCTCTTCCTTTCTCGCCGACATCTTGCGGAGCAGCCGCGGCCGCATCATGGTGAGCGGGGCCGGGCCGGGGGGCGGGCGGCGAACCGGGTCGGGCCCCTCGGGAGACGCTGGCGGCTCCCTGAGCGGGACGGGAACCCCTGCGGGGTGCTCGGGGGGGCGGCCCCGCGCCTCGCCGCTCACCCCCCATCCTTCTCACTCTCTCGCAGCCGCCCAAAGACGACAAGAAGAAGAAGGACGCGGGCAAGTCCGCCAAGAAGGACAAGGACCCGGTCAACAAATCCGGCGGCAAAGCCAAGAAGAAGGTGGGAGGCGGCGGAGCTGAGGGCTCGGGGGGCGGCGGGATCCCTGGGCCTGGCGCGTGTGCAGCGTGGCCGGGCCCCGAGAGCGGCGTGAAGGCGGGGCGGGCATCTTGTTAGAGGAGCCAGCTCTTCATCTGCCAGCAAGTTGTACACAGTCGTGTTAAACCCGAGTAATAGAAGGCTTTAGTCCTTTTATTTTTAGATACTGCAGGTATTGTCTGCAACACGTTCACTTACAAAGGCGATTTTGTGCATCTCCTTATTCCTTACTTTTTGGATGTGATATGGAGACATTTGATGGTGCAGTTCTTGGGGCATCTTTTAGTTCGATCTTTTGTTCTTGCTTACAAGATGGCTTAGGGGGCATTGTTTTTTCTCTCTTTTCAAGTAGAAGTGGTCCAAGGGGAAAGTGAGAGACAAGTTGAACAACCTTGTCCTGTTTGACAAGGCCACGTATGACAAACTGTGCAAAGAAGTGCCCAACTACAAGCTCATCACACCTGCAGTTGTCTCAGAAAGGCTGAAGATTCGAGGCTCCCTGGCTCGGGCTGCCCTCCAGGAGCTGCTCAGCAAAGGTGAGCACTCAAAACTGGAAAAAACCAGAAAGCTGCTTGAATTGCCTGTTTGATTTTCCTTGCTTTCCCAGCAGCTTTCCTGCAGCATCTAAACTGCTCCATGTGTAAATTGTTTTTGGGGAGCCGCTGCCTTAGCTTGCATTTCAGAAGTGCTCCAAAGTATGGAGCAGCAGTTCTGCTACATAGAGGCATTGCTGTACTAAGAATAGTGTTGCCAGAAGGATGGGCTGTGATGTAACTGCAGCCAGATGGGAACGAAACACTTGCATGAGCTGCTACACCCTAGTATTTCCTCTTGTGCATTGCCCTGCCTCTCTGGGAGGGCCCTCAGCATCCCTGGCATCCGTCAGTACATGTAGACTGATGTAATTTTGGTTTTTTATAGGGTTGATCAAACTTGTGTCCAAGCACCGCGCCCAAGTGATCTATACCCGAAACACGAAAGGCGGAGATGCGCCTGCTGCAGGAGAGGACGCATAGTGAGGTGGGACTGGGTGCTGAGGAGCCGAGTTGTGTTGTCAGGGGCTAATGGACAGCTATGCAATGTGTAACGGGCAGCTTCCACATGGCTGTGGTGGGCTGTTCTTCCACATGCTCCAAAAGTATTTTGCTCACATCCTGAGCAACTTCTGGGGGAACATTACTGGAAACATCACTTCTCCAGAGTGATTTCTGATTTTGTCCCTGTGCCCATTGGATGGGGAAAGCATCATTTGTTCCCCTTGCTGCGGGGCAAATGGGCACTTGTCCTTTCTGCTCTCACAGGGTACCATGGCCAAGTGTTCCTGCTGGAACAAAACTGTTTGCTTTGTGCTCGCCTGCTTTGACTTGGTTTTCTGATTGGAGACTTCTTGCTTTGCAGGTTCTCCAGTGACTTACTTCGTCAACACTGTGTCATATGTAATGCACACAATAAAATTACTGATTATAATTTTTCTTGCTTTTTCAAGAATGTGTACGTTTCATTATTGATGCATTATTGGTAGTGAATTCTGGTAGAGGTCATGGCTGTTGCCCTCTACCAGCCAGTTTTTGCCTTTATTAGTGTCACAAATGTGTTGCTAAAAGGGAAGAAACTTCTGCGTCCCCTACAGCAGCCAGTGATGTTAGACCGTGTAAAGGATGAACGTTAGAATGAAGGAAAGCAATATAAATTTGAATGAAAATATCAGGCACCTGGCATTAGTTGCCTGCACAGTGGGCCCTGCATTTGAAATGAGTTTCGGTTGGTCTACAAACACAGAGGCATTTAAAAAAAAAGTTTATTTCTCTGAAAATTCTTTCTTCAATGGGATGTTCCGTGTCACCATAGGCCCTTGGCATCACTTGCTGTATAGAGCAGGCTTTCTGATAGTGAAGATATGGCATCTGCAGGAGCCTGTCCTTGCTGGAAGGACCTGACTTTGTGTGGCTTTAGATGTGCAGTTCAGATGGACACTGTGTATCCTTACAGGGCAGTCAGCAACAAAACTGCAGCTACCTACAGTCAGCCTTTCCACAGCAGAGCTGGGTGTTTGGTGTTCCTCATCTGATCACCTTTTTTTCTTCTTTTCCCCTGATTCAGTTCTAAACTGATGCCTGAAAGAGAGCATGTAAGTCAGACTGCAGTAGCCTTTAGACAGAGATAATGAACACTCCCCTCTAAAAAGTGCTGTGCATAGTGTTTTAGCATGGACGCTCCCTCAATATTTTTGTTACCTCAGTGAGTGGTAGCTCCAGCTAGCTGACAGAGAGTTCTGGCACATTAAAAGGCGCCAGTGGGACAGTATGTGGGTCTGAAAGGTGAACCAAGCAAAATGAGGCAGATGCCTTCACGTGTGCAGCCTTTACAGCCATGATCATGCTTCACCTTGCAAGCCATGTGTGTGCTGCTCCAGGACAAGAATGATACTCTGCCTGGATTAAGCAGTGTGGCATAACTCGTATGGCTGGATGTCTCCTTGTGCTTGCTACTACCTCAGAGCCTGCTGCATGAATAGCTTGCATGGACAGAAGCCATGGACTCTCCTCCCTGGCATCCATCTGTGCTGCCTTGAAGCTCACCGGGACTGCCACCTCCTGCCGTGATTCCACACACGCCCAAAAGAAGGGAGCCAGCTGTCACTTGTCTGAGAGGTATGGTCAAAGCTGGCACCAACTCGCTCCGCCGGGAGCTTTTTCAGCTTCTGCTTTTCCTCTGAAAAAAAAAAAAATACAACTGTAGAGTGGTTTAGGTTGGAAGGGAACTTTATCCATGTTGCTGCAATGCCCAGTACCATGGATGGGGACACTTTCCCCTAGACCAGGTTGCTCAAAAGCCCAAATACTTTTTTCAGCAAAAGTTTTTCAAATTGTTTTTGGTTCTCTAGCATGGTAAAGCGACTGTAAGGTTAGCTAAAAGGTGTGCAAGCTGCTCACTGTGTTTGAGAAATTCCTCATAGGAAGGTCCGATTTGTTGTTTACTTCCATCTTCTTCCTCTGTTAGCCATGGAGGTTTTGCTCCTAGAAGTCACAGGGAATACTTACTTAGCCACTGACGTTATCTTAAACTGTGACAGTGTGAAGTGTCCCCTCTTCCCCGTCTGCTGCTTGCCCTACCAAGCAAGTGACAAAGTGAACTCTTGAGCGTTCTGAGAAAAAGGAGCTGGCTTCCTCAGCTAAGGCCATGGCAGACTGACACCCCAAATCATACAATCCCCACAGCAGCAGCATCAACAGTTTTTACAATGCTGAAGTGTTTTCTTCTCTAGTATGTCAAATATTGCCAAAAGAGTGAGCACCTCCTGGTTATGCTGCAACTGCTTCAAAACTGCTTTGAGTTATCCCTGTGACACTTGCAAGCCACGAGGTAGCAACCCAGTGAGTCATGATGCAGGTGCACTTACCTGTGTGGACATTTCCTTTTCCTTCTGTTTCCTGTTAACAGGAACATAAAATGCTTATGAGAATCTTTTGTTTAAGAGTATCTCTGAACAGAAGAGCATTGTCTTCATTCCCTTCCACAATCAAGGTCTATTACAAAAAGGCAGAAGAAAGCTCTTCTCTACTTTTCTTTAAAAGAATGTTTGGTTGGGTTTTTTTCACAGCATTTTAAAGAATGTTTGCTTAATGAAAGTTAAACCCGGATAACTGAAACTGGGCTAGCTGCTCGCTCAAATCCGCAAAGCTGTTTTTTTTGTGATGGAGACCACCCCTTGTTCTGCTTTGTGATGTGCTGTAGGTGACTTGCAGTTGAATCAAAGTCACACTAGCTAGCCAGTCACTCCTACCTGGTGGCCAATGAAGGTCAGAACCTGGCCTGATTCCATCCAGGCTAAATCAGGTCCTGTGTGCATTCCGCTCGGGCCAGGCTGTTCTGCAGCACAAGGGCTGTCCCTGAAATAAGAGGCCAGCGCTTACTGTAGTGCAGACAAAAAGTTTGCAAAAGATTTGCAAGATCCTGGTAATGACAGTGTCAAACTCCCCACGTGCTGGGTGCTTTGAGCAGGGATGCATCAGCCACTGCTAAGGAAAGTGGTGCTCACCGTTCAGGTCCTGCGGGGGGCCTGTAGACAGAAGGTCCTGCACAAAGTTCTGGCTCTGTTTGAAGCTGAGTGCGATTCAGGAAAAAGGAACAATATTTCTGGTACTGAGCACAGCCCCCACCCAGCCGCCCCTAGCCCCTCCCGAGCGCACCCGGGTGCCGGTGGGGGTGCGCAGAGTAGTGCCCGGTCCCCGCCACGGTGCAGCCAGGGCAGGATACAGCTCACCGACCTGGAGCGCAGCCTGCACCGTCTCTCGCTGCCGGCGCTCGGCCTCCCGGATGTCGGCCGCCATCTACGGGGAGAGAGCGGTGAGGCGGGACCAGCGAAGGCCGGGCCGATGCGGGGAGGTGACCGAGGGTACCTGGAGGATGCGCTCCTCCTCCTGCCGCTGGTGCTCGGCCAGCGCCCGGTCTAGAGCCTGCGCGAAGCGCTCGTACTCCTCGGCCGGCACCAGGCACCGCTCCCGCAGAGCCGCCTCCGCCCGGTTCTCCCGCCAGAACCGCGCCGTCTGCCGGCGGTGCTCGGGCCTGCGGGACACCGTGACACCGTAAGCACCGCCCGCACCCGGCCAAGTGCGGCAGCAGCTTGGCCTGGGGCGGCATCAGCCCCTCCCGTTCCTGCCCACGCACCCGGCCAAGTGCCGCAGCNCGGCGGCCCGCGAAGGCGCTGCGGCGGCACAGCCCGCAGTAGTGCACGGCCATAGCGCCGGGGCCGCGGAGCGCAGGCGCGGCGGCGAGACCCGACCCCTCCGCGCTGAGCATCCCGGGCGTCTCAGTGCTGCCATCCAGCGTTGCCAAGCCCCGCCAACTGGCGCGCTCGGACTGACCGATTCCTTGCGCGGTCGGGTGTGGGACTGACAGCCGCCTGTATCTCTCTGACATGTGTCTCATATCCAGAGGAGGGCAACGAAGCTGGTGAAGGGTCTGGAGCGTGTGTCCTACGAGGAGCGGCTGAGGGAGCCGGGATTGTTTAGTCTGGAGAAGAGGAAGCTCAGGGGTTAGTTTATCACTCTCTGCAACTACCTGAAAGGAGGTTGGAGCCAGGTGGGGATTGGTCTCTTCTCCCAGGCAATCAAGGATAAGACAAGAAGACATAGTCTTAAGGTAAACCAGGGTAGGTTTAGGTTGGACATTAGGAAGAATTTATTCAGAAAAAGGGTGATTAGATACTGGAATGGGCTGCCCAGGGAGGTGGTGAAGTCCATCCCTGGAGGTGTTTAAGGAAAGACTGGACATGGCACTTAGTGCCATGGTCTAGTCGACATGGTAGTCAACACTGATCCTGGNCCCGTCCCGCCTCACGCCGCGCCCGCAGCACGGGCACCACACGCGCCCATCGTGCTCCGCTGGGTCGTAGCGCCGNCCAACCTAATTGATTCTGTGACTGCTGCAGTGACTCAGGTGATATTAACTACGCAGACCTGCCCTGCACGGTGGTTTGTCAGGAAAGCTACCATCCTAGTGTGTGCACTTAGACGTGGTCACATCACTTTTAACGTTCTGTTCTTCTGTGCTCTCCTGGGCTTGCAGCTGAAAGTAGCTGTCTCAGCCCAGTCACGTGGATCCTTGCCCACTGGTTTTACAGCTGGGCATGTAAAAGCCGTATTTCACGGCTTAGAATAGCACTTGTGTGGTAAGGGCTCCTCTCATTCAAACAGCTAATGTGTTCCTCTGCTCAACCTCTAACCTGTGGGCCGAGACCTTTTGTCAGGGAACAGATGAACCTGCAGCTTAATCCTCTGCACTGCAGGAGCATTGCAAGAAGCAAAACTTGTGTGGAGGACTTTGTGTTAAAGTTACAGCAGATGCCACATGTCAAAATACCTCTGCAGCTTGAGATGTGTGCAGCTGGACAAAAACTTGCCTTACTGAAGGAAACTAGATTGTTCATCTTTCTCCTCACCCCTTCTAAATCTGAGTCCTTACATAATGATACTCATAATTTCCACATCCAGTTCTTAGAACGCTGCTTGTGGCAGCACCTGAGAAAATAGGCTTGGTTTGAATATACATGGTACAGGAATGGAAAGGAATCATAGACCAAACAGAGATCTGAGGAGATCTGCAAAACGAGAGAGAGAAAGAGAGAGAAAGTTGCAACTGTTACTTGGGCCATAACAACTGCTTGGGCACTGGTGCTGCTACCTCAGTCATTATCCACATTAAGCTGCAGTTATTGTATTGCTGAGCAATGCGACACTGAGATGAGGGCTTTGTGGTTAGTGTAGTGTATCTTATTTGTCTCACTAGGTTGGTTTCATTAGAACGGTTTCTTGGCTGGTCTGGTGACTTGTCCCTGCTGGTTGGGGGTATCTCTGCGTGGCATGGTGTCATCTCCTAGACCCATTGTGGTGACTGTATACTGGCTTGGTTTGTGTTATGAATGGATGTTTGCGATACATACCCATCCTATTCGCCCGCTTGCCATCACTCTTCTGCTCGTGCACAGGGGAGATAGGTGATGGGGATGGAAACAGAGCAGCTACAAACCAAAATCCAAGCCTTGGCTTAGTACCAGCAGGAATTAGATTTCAGACTCTACTTATGTTGAGCATTTTGTAGGAGAATGCAGGTTATGCTCCTAGTGGAGGAGTACATCAGGGAGTTGTTGCTCGTCTGAGCAAGGAGATGAACAGAGGCTGCTTTTGGCAATTGCTGGAAAAGATTGCACCATAATGTTAATGCCATGTTGTTGGGAGAATCTTAGCTTAAAAGTGAATTCTTTGGCCCTTGCATCAAAGGCTTGGCTTCGAGTTATTTTTTTTTTTTCCTGTATGATGAAAGAAAAGGAGAAGGTGCTTTTTCCCACAGCAGGTCTGCTCTGCCAGACTTGGGGCCAGATGTTCCCGCGCTTTTTGCTGTTGCTATTCTCACCCATTGTGTCTTTTGAGGTGAGATGTTGAAAAATAAGTCGAACACCAGACCAATCTTTTCTTGAAAAGAAAACCTTCTTCCCAGAGGTTCTGAGATGCTCAGTTTTGCCTCTACAATAGTGTGGTAGTTTGTATTGTATCAAGGTTTGCTTAGTTCTTGTTAGGCAATCCACAAATATCAATCAGTATTATTTTGCTTTCGCTACATGCGAAAGACTACAGTCACACAGTTTTTCCACCTTGTATGACAAGGTGGAAAAAACTTCAGTCATTAGTGGAAACAACATTGTCCCTGTTACTGTCCTCAGGTACAAGCAGGACCTACTCGGTTGGCTGCTTTCCTCAAAAACTCCGTGCATGCCCCAGTCAAAGCCCTTTTCCCCTTCCTGAGGCTGGAGTTTGGTATTTAACTTGAGATGTGTTGCAAACAACCTGGCTATTATAGTTTAATATTTTGCCACATATCACTTGACCTGTCACACTGCAAAGTTGCTTTTCCCTTTCTGCCTGGAGTCAAACTCTCACACAGTGGTGTATGCATCAGCTGAGGCATGGTAACCCACTAAGCCTATGATTATCTATGTGCACCTTCACATGGACACTTCACCTACCCACATAACCTTGGTACTTCAGAAGCAAACTCACTCAAGAGTGCTAGACTGAATGCAGTTATGTTAATAAACTCAGAACAATGTGAGTATTTTGCAGGGGTAAAAGAAGTCCTGCAATAGCTAGACCTTGCTTGTGGATGAAGTCTCTTGGCTTGCTTGTTTTTCAGCCAGGCATGGCTTTTGAAAGACGTGTGGGGCAACGTGTGAGGCACCAGTGTGAATAAAAGACAGAAGAATATTTGGATGATGGACTTGTCCACAGGAAAATACAGTTCTCTGTGCCCTGAGAAGAGCAGCCTGGCAGTACTGGAGGAGGATAACCAGAGCCCGTGGCTTGGCCACCAGAGGCCGTGTGAGCTGGCATTTTGCAGGGAGTGATTGAATTTACCTGTAGCTTGTTTGGAATCGATCTCCATCTGGAGTTCGGTGGATGCTCTCCAGCAAAAGCTAATTACAGAGCAATAAAGGAGGTGAGAAGCAGCTGCAGAACTTTTAGGGCTGGTAGCAGAAACAGGCTGCCAATAATCAGTTTTCTCTCTCCCATCTTTCCCTGGGTTTCTGTGTCCTCAGAGATGGCTGTACTGGTGTTTGGAAATGGTAAGTAAGACTAGGGAAGGGGAGGGATGAGATATAACATAATATGATACAGTGCTCCATCTAGAAAGACCCTGAACAGTTGTACTTAGACCATCCTCCAAAAAAAAAGTGTGAAAGGAGCTTGCTAATATTTCCTGCCTCTGCTGCAGCAATGGAAAGCATTCCCCCATTTGGTAATGTTTACTTCTTACTGGTAGAGATTTGAGGTGCTGCCATAGCACACACAGGTAAAGGAGGAAATGAATCCTGTGGTCTGCCTGGTCTGTTCAGTGGAGCTAGCAAGCCTGGAAACAGAAATGTTGTTTTTCAGTTTAAATGTTTTAAATATATACGTTTGTGACCACCAACCTTTCCCTGAAGTACAGGAAAAGGCTAAAAGGCCTTAATTTTGCCTTTGGCTATTCAGTTGCTGAATCCTAATCCCGTTGGTTTGCATGCTATGTATTCTGCGTGAAAGCATGTAACCCCTGAGCTCTGCCTTGCTGCCCTTGCATTCGAAGGGAGAGAGATCTTGATCAGACTGATAGATCCAGTTTGGGGCAAATTGAATGTAAATCTGCCAATCTGCCAGTTGCTTATGGTTTATCCAGGAGCTCATGCTTGTATCCTAAAGCCATGCCATTTTTTGGCCCCCCTCTAGCTTCAGAAGGTGGAATAGAAGATAGAAGAGAACTTGCTGTCTCTCTGCAGAAGGCCAAAGTACCCAGCATTTCTGTCTGCATAATGAAAGAAACTGAAAACACTGAGAGGTGACAAGCTGGAGGTGCCTTGTCTCAGGACATCTGGATTCTTCAAAGCTAGCTCTTTTCAGGTGAGTGTTACCTGCACAGAAGCCAATTAATGGGATAGTTTAACTGAAAATGGGTCTCGCCTACTCCCACACACTTGTAACCACAGTTACTACATGTAAGTTTTGTAAGGCTGTAGGTTGGGATCAAGTGCAGTTCTTGTTCTTTGCTGATTCCCATCTCCTGGCACTTCAGATTAAAACTTGTTTGCAAATCATGAGAAAAAACATTTCAGATTTGAGACTTAACTGCGAGTGTGCTCAGTTGCTTCTCAGGGTGTCTGGCTTTTGTGTGTGTGCATGTAAGGTGTAGGTATATGCCTTCAGCCAGGCTTATGGCTTCATGTGAATGTGCTCTTTGGGGTCTTCTCAGCAAGGGACAGAGACACTGTATTTGCTTCTGTTTTTGAAAAATGTTAGGTGCAAGCTCCCCTGAAGATAGGGCAGCTCCATAACTTGGCTTCCATTTCAGAGTTGTTACTAGAGTCTGGCTTGATGGCTCTGGCATTCCTCAGCCCCTGAAAGCTTTGAATTTGTACAGAGTGACATCTGCTTGTCTGTGGCAACATGAGAGTATCACGGGTATCATCTCTTGTTTGGGCTTTGCCCAGCCAATGGCATTCGTTTGGAAGCAAACTCAGTGGATTTGGTGGGGAACCTTGAGGATACTGGTCATGCCAAGCAACTGTGGGGTTTATATTTTCTTTTCCCCCCTGTAGTAGAACAGAGATTAATTTCCAATTAAGTAAGTGGTCCTTTTTCCCCTCTTCCTAGTACAGGGTGTGCAGTAGATGCCTCGCTTATCATCACACCAGGCCACTCCTGCTCTGTTGGCATTGCTTTAGTTCCTTGTGCTGCAGTAAATAGCTGATGCTGTGTAATACAGCCAGAGCTCCCAGGGTTTGTGTGGGCTGGGGTTAGAAACAATCCTTTCTGTTGAAGAGAGGCAGCAGGGAAAGTACAGGCAGGCTCGATGATAGGGAACACGAGACAGAGATAAGGCTACGACTGGTGAGAGATGCTCGCTCCATTGGCACAGGACCCGGGGCTGTGTCAGGGTGCCCAGTTATTCCTGCAAATGCCTAACGTGTCTTTGATGGTACCATAGGTAGATGCTGCTGTCATTGTAGCTGTTCATAGCCTCCTCAGGATGTGAGAACACCACAGATGTATTTGATGAGCATTGCAGCCCGCTTTATTAGCTGTATTCTCTTCTCTCTGAATGGATACACTATTTTTCTGGTGGGGGAGAGGTGGCCTCTTACCCCCCACGTCCTAAAATTCTGTGAAGTTGCAGTAAAAGAGCTGAACTCCTATCTGCCCCTCCTCCCTGATTTTTAAAACCACTTCAAAGGTGAGCTAGCAGACGACTGAAGCGACCGGTTCCGCCAGGCTCGTTGCTGCTCACCTTTCCTGCCGCTCCCCCGTGGAACAAAGCACAGCGTTTCTCTTTGATTTCCCGATTTGAAAGCCTTAGGGGACAGAGTCTGGAATGGCCCACAACTTTTTTGGTGTCTCTTCTCTGGTACCTTCCTGAAGTGCTGGGTGGATCAGGACAGGACTCCAGGAAGGAGACCTGGCTTGTGGCTAAATTTGCCATCTGAGCAGGTTGGCCAATGGGATGCTCCGTCCGTCCTGGGTGTTGCAACCGGCATCCCCCAGGTTTGTGGGTAGGGTGAGGTAACGCTGCGGGGACAGGGGGAAGGAGCCACAGTGTCTGGGACTCGGTGGCTTTGACTAACACACGCAGGGGTCCCAGAGTCCAGCCTGGCTGCCTGTCACCAGCAGTACATGTTACCTTCTGGCACAGCTACTGCCCCAGGGATGGAGGGGTCTGCCCTGTTCTCCATTTCTTTCTGCCAAGAAGAGCGGGCTCACGGCAGAGTTGAGTGCATGCTGCCAGTCTCCTGCCAGGTAGGGAGGAGAAAAGCAGTGAGTTTGGGTGCCTCAGCCAGTGCCCAAGGTGCAGGCTGCTTGCCCTCTCTGAAAGGGATCATGTCACAAGTGTGAGGCTGGATGGAGAGGAAAGGAAAGCAGGGCTTGTTTTTGCGATGTGAGTTTCCTGACTTCCTTCTGTGCCATCAGGACTTGGGGGTTTGCAAAGCTTTAACACATAGGGCTGTCATTTGCAAGCAGGCAGTGATACAGCCCATCCCTGGCCTGGTGCAGACTATGTAATACTGAATCTACAACCCCATCTCAGTGTCCTAGAGCTCTCTTAGCAAAATACAAACAGAACTTGTCTCTGCTCAGCTTACAAGATGACAGGATCATGCCTTGCAGCAATGCAGCTGCACAGCACATGCATGGTATTTAGTGCAGGTGCTGCAGATCGTGGCTGTGATTCTCAGAAATATTGGTATGCTGACTCAGTGCAGGGAGCAGTAAGATAATAAAGCAGTAGGAATTGGTCATGTTGGAGGAAGTACCAGATGACAGTCTTGAGTAAAGTTTAATTAATCTGATCTCTATTATTCTGGTGAAACTCTCCATGCTTTATAGTCACTTTTGTATGTATTGTGAAGCTGCAAAATCAAGAGGAAACCTCCTTTGCCTGCTGGTTCAGGGCCAGGCTGGATGCCTGTATAAGGCTGCTTATGTGTCAGTGTTGAAAATGCAAATACATTTGTGTGTGTGTGTTTTTGTGTTTCCCTCTCAGATCCCAGGTGCTAGAATTGATGCTGGAATCATACTCAGCTGCTTACAACAGGATGACCCATGTGTTGGGGCGTAAACCTCTGTGTAAGATCACTCTCTGTGATTCAGCCCTGCTCATCCTGCTAGTTGAGAGTCACTGAGGTTAGGAGGACCATATCAGTGAAGATTTAGTCTGATAAAAAACATTCTCTTAACACTGCTGCTTGAAACAGGGATATTGTATCTTTAAGGCACCCCCTTCTCATTCCCCTAATACCTCTAGGCCTCTGAATGATTCTGGAGGAGAGGATCAGTGCAGGAGTTTAAGGCATCTTTCCCTGCCCTGCTGCACTGCTCACTTGCTGCTCCGAAGGCTGTGCTTTGCTGTTTCTATGGAAACCATTAGTTGCTACGCAACTGGAGCATCATCTGTGCTGAGCCCTCGCATCTAATTATCCCATCACAGTGGCTGAGAGGGGCTGGGGGGGGGGATTAACTCCTCTACCATGGCCGATCCATTGACAACACTTTAGTCACATTTAAAGGGACATTGTCTCCCTTCTGCCACACTTATGAGGAGGAACAGGGTTTTCTGCAAGCGGGGGACACACTGTCTGTTCTCATGGCATGCTTGGAGCTTCCATGCCCTTGCATGGAGCTCTGCAGGAAGCTCCTCTTTCTGTTCAAGTTATGCATGATGCATGTAGCTGTACATTTGGATCATGCAGTCTTTGCCTTGTGGACTGTGTCTGGGCCATACTTACAGTCGTTCGTGTATTTTTATTGTGTTGTGGTCACCTCAATGCTGCCCTTACTGTCTCTGTCCCAAGAGCTTGACGTCATGTCTGCTCTGTGAGGTATTGCCAATTCTTCAGAACTTGGCAATGGAGGAGGTGGGCAGCTCTCTGTCTTCTGTCTGTCTGCAAACGTTGCATAGCTCGGTATTCAGTTCCACGTTACTTTACTGTTTGCTTCTGGGAGGAATAGAGATTGCCATTAAGGAGCACTGAAAGCCTGAGGGGTCAAGTAACAGCTCTGGAAAACCTCATTTTCCAGATCTCTGTAAGTGGACAAAGCCACCAGCAGCCTGGTGAATTTTGCAGATAGAAATTTCAGATAAAATAGTCGGTCTGAGAGCTGATTCTGATTTTGAGTTTGCAAACACAAGTTTGATGTAGTGTAGAACTCAGTCTCCCCACTGTGACAGATTGCATCTGACTGAGGTTCCCAGATTTGCGAGGAGAGTTGTAGTGGTTTGAGTTACCTTCAGACAAATGCCTGAGTTAGTGAAAACCTGATTGCACCAGGCTCATGCTTGGGTACGTTGTATCCGCTTCTTGCCTGCTCCCATCAAGACGGATAGGGACTGATTCCTCCTCAGTTTTCACTTTTTGCCAGAAAATGGATGCTTTGTGATTTACTAAGGTGATTGCTTTTCTAGTGGCTGAATCAGTGAGAGTGGGGAGGTCTATTAGACAGTTTTCCTATTTTTTTACTGCCTAGATCTGAGAGCCAGCTGACAGTTACTGCAAAGCTCCCTAGCAGCATTTGCTGTGCTTTGTATAGACAGGGAGGATATAGCTTCAGCAGGAGGGTGGCCCATTCTTACTTCTGAAAACAAGAGAATCCCAAATACCTCCCCAAACTGACTTTGTTTCTGTGTCCATCTTTGAATTGTAATGTCTTTCACTGCAGCCAAAGCCTTCAGGCACTATCCAGCCCTGGCAATATGTCGTGCCAACATGTTAGCACTGCTTCTTCCCCTCCCCGTTGGCACAGGACCAGAGCATGTGGGTCTCCAAGGACTGAGTGACCCGGGGCTAGGTGGGATAGGGTAACTTGGGAGGATGGAGCAGGTGCCCCCCGGCCTCGCTCTCAGAGTAGACAGATGATGGTGATTATTATTAAGAGTTCTTGTAATGATCTCAGGGAGGGGCAAGTGGAGGAGTGAGACATATTTTGTCATGAAAATGGGAAATGTAATTAAAGTCCACATGTTGATTAAGAGCTGAAGGGGAAAAATAGAAGGATTTCTTCCTGAAGTCTCATTGGCATTGGCAGTTGGGCACTCTGCACAATGCTAATCAACAAGGAAGAAAGGCTTTGGAGGAGAGGCATGAAAGAGAGAAGTTTTGCACAGAGGCTCCCATGGCTTTGAATGGAGCACATAGTGTCAAGGAAAAGTTTTGTTTTGCCCAGCCAAGGCTGGAAAACTGAAAAGAGGAACAGTATGCACAACCTTTTGCATTTGGTTCCTTGGTGTAAATTGGCAGTGTCAAGAAGATGTGGTCCAGGCCTGATCACCCATGTGTGTTTCTCTCTGGCCTGCCTAGGCACCTCCCTCAGACAAGAAATGGATGTGAGAGAGTTCCTAAGCTCCCGCTGCCCCATCAACAGTGGGCATTCCAGCCAAGCACAAATCGAGTGCAGCTCCTGAGACAGCAAATGAGGATATCCCGCAGCTCCATGCAGATCAGGGCAGCTGAAACCTACTCATCTGCCCCTCTGGAAACATGTGAGATGGCTAATCAGGTGCAGGTCCCTGGTGGTTTCAGATGCTCTAATATGGAATTTTATGCTTGCTTTTCTCTCACTGGTCAGAAACCTATGAAATTACAGCTCTGCTTCTCTGACAGGGCAGGTACCGTGGGAGGACCACACAGGTTTGGGTCTTTGACTCTTTTGCCACATGGGAGAGATATGCAGAAACACATTTGGAAATATCTTCCCTCTTTGTAGCTTGGCACTAATGTATTTAACAGGGGGATCCTCTGCTCCTTCAGCTGTGCCAGAACCCCATTACCACAGTCTGGGGAAAGGAGCTCACTTCTACACGTGCCTTGTGGGAAGCTCAAGCGCTGTATGGGAAGCAGGGTGGGAATGAGTAGAGGGGCTGTGAGTGTAGGGGAGTGTGATGTACCTGCTTATGAGAGGATACTGCAGAATTTGAATGCATCTGTGAGGAGAGTATAGTGATCTGTGTGTGTATGATGCTATTTAAGGGAGTAGAGGATAATTCTGCTTCTTTGCAAAAGTAAGAAGAAGGTTGTCTGCATGCAGAACTTAAGGGAACTGTTCAAAATGTAGTTTGCCATGTGCTGGGGACTCACAGGGATCAGGGGAAGCAAGTATGCAAGCCTCTGACTCATACATGATGTCCTAGAGTCAGGAAGGAGTAGTCTAAAAGCTGCTTGAGCCATGTGCTGCATCTTAATGAGGGAGGCGGCACTCACAAAAATGCTGCAGCCCAGCTCCTGCTGCCCAGCTTTGCTACCAGTGTGGCTATTTCCCTGCAAAGACCAAAAGGGCTTGTGCTGTCAGATTGTGCCTGAGGACTTGCGTATAACAGTTAGTGTGCCTCCCGATGCCATTCAAAGCTAGGTGGAGCGCTCCCTTTGCACCCATGGGTTTCTTGGTGGAGAGCAACAGCACCCCTCTATTTGAGCAGAGACACCTCTATTTGAGCAGAGCATGGCATCAGGCAGAATCAGGGCAATATTTGAGAAAGTGCCAAGCACGATGAATTTGATTTGTGAAATTGCCCATGCCTCTCCTAGTGGATGAACACCCTGCTGGAGCAGCACGTGTAACTGCACAGTGCCATTGCACAGTAGTTGGGTCAAAAAAATTAAAGTGAGGCAAGGAAATCTGGAAGATAGAAAGTCACTATTAAAGCTGGAGCTTGGACAGAACACTGAGTTGAGCAGCGAGACTTCTGGAAAATGTTGAGGCATTTGTAACCACTTTTTTGAGATATGGTGCTTGAAGTATTGAAGTTCCTTCCAGGTGGCTGGCTGGGTGGAATGTTTCCCAGCTGTCGGATGGCCAGCAGTGCTTGTGGTTTGCTCCCTGATCTAGAAGTGAAACTGGGTAATGTCTTGCTCTGTCTGCTGGGCTATACTGCATCCTTATTCTTCCTTTTCACTCTTGTGCCCTCTCTTTCGCTTTTCATTTCCTTTTGGCATCTTGGGGCTTAAAGGATTTCCAAGAAGAATTGACGTTAGGAGAGCAGCCGCTGAGGAAGCTTGCCAAATGCTCTACATTGGCTGACAGCTTTTCTCAAAACCAGATGGTTACTAATTAAAGGGAGTCAAGTGGGGAGGCTGCATGGGCCTTTCTATTTCTTTTTCCTTCCTTTGATTAACAGAGTCTGTGACCTTGGAGGAAGATCGTATCCCTGTCTTTCCAGGGAAGTTCTCTTCTAGTGCTTGTAATCTGTGGCGATCCCAGTGCTATCTGCTGGGTGCAGGATCTTTCTGAGGAAGCAGGCTGACTGTGTGCTCTACGCGCAAGGTAGCTGCCGTGGGTGGTAGGACAGAAATGCAGTTGTAAAAAGAAAACACAGAGTGGGAGAGGAAAATGAAATATTGGGAAGAGCTCTTCTTGGACATCTTCTGTGGGACTTTTACTTGAAGCCTTATATTGCCAGTAGAAGAAAGACTGATGTCATCCTCAGGGAACTTCTTGTTCCTCAGCCTACTGCACCTTTCACACAGAGGAGCCCTTTACATGGCCAATCTTAGGCCATCTGTATGCACGTGGGCTGCTCCATGTGGCTTTTCTCCATGGTACTGGGAGCTGAATGGCTGGGAAGATGAAGGGCAAGCACATGCTTCTTTTATTTTCAAGAACATTTGGTTTCTAGAGCCAATCGTAACAGATGCACTGTCAACGCTTAAGGATTCAACCTTGTGTGGAAGAACTGGGTATGAAGAAAACTGCATTGGCAGTAACAAACACCTCCCACTCCAATTCATGTCCAAGAAAAGCGTAGCAGTTTTGTCTTGATTATATTCCAGAGCTGTAGTCCTCCACAGGTTCCCTTGCTGAAACCTTGCTCCTCCCCTCTGCCACTGTCCTTTCTTCTTTCAAATGCAACCTCTTGCCCGATCTAAGTAAATATGCTGTACTGGAAAACACAAGAGCACAATTACTTAAGAAGCAAAGACGTGAACAAATGACAATTCATTAAAATATGTCATTGTAATTGTTTGCAACTTTCTGTGCATGCTCTTTATCTGCGAGGCCAAAGCACAAATTTTCTGAACAAAAAAAAAGACAGCAAGAAGGTGACAATCAACAGCCTGGAGCAGCATCTCCTGCCTGCCTCTCAACCACACAGCAGTCACCACACCAGCTTTCCTGTAGAAACAGGCAGGAAATCTCTCAGCTACAAGGAAGAGCCACGCAGGCCACCAGAGACAAAGCGAGACACCCTTGAGGCAAGCAGGCAAACTCATGGGCTCGCCATGTCGAGGACTCCCTTTCATAGGTGTGGGATGAAGAAAAGACCAAGCTAAAGACCACATGAGCAGAATTATTTCATATAGTACCCAACAGTCTTGCCATATTTCCCCATTTCTTCCCTCTAACCACTGCCTTTATCCCAGTTATCAGAAGTCTTGCAAGCTTCCCCATGCTCTGAGCTACAAGGAAGAGCCACGCAGGCCACCAGAGACAAAGCGAGACACCCTTGAGGCAAGCAGGCAAACTCATGGGCTCGCCATGTCGAGGACTCCCTTTCATAGGTGTGGGATGAAGAAAAGACCAAGCTAAAGACCACATGAGCAGAATTATTTCATATAGTACCCAACAGTCTTGCCATATTTCCCCATTTCTTCCCTCTAACCACTGCCTTTATCCCAGTTATCAGAAGTCTTGCAAGCTTCCCCATGCTCTGACAGCCACAGCTCCGTGTGTCTGAGATGGAAAAGGGGAAAGAGACAAGAGGCGAAAAAGGAAAAAGGAGTTTTTCCAGAAGCCAATGAATAAGAACTATGAACATAGTTCCCATGGTAACAGCAGGATCCAGGGGAAGAAAAGGGAATGTAAATCGGATTATCAGGGGGATGAACAGGAAGGGATGAACGAACCAGTTGCATCTGCCAATCCAGCGAGGCTGCCCAAACACCACCTGCACTGTGTGCCTGAGTGCTGAATCCTATTCTCACCTTAACACCTGTCCTGTGCTGCATTTCACTCTGCTCCAGAACCACCCAAGGAGATGAGGTCCCCGCAACACATCAGAGCTCATGGAGGTCACTGAGAGAGTCTTATCTCCCCACACTCACAACCCGGAAACTTTCTCTAGAGTGGAGCAGTCTCCCTATAATTGATGCAATATATTAGTTTCACTGTCTGATATCTTAACCATAAATGAGGAGGAGGCTCAAAAATTCCCTGAACATAAAAGAAAAAATAAAAAAATCCAAGAGAAGTAACTCGCAAGACCTAAGATCTATGCTCCTCCACCCACAGGGGAGAGTGAGTACTCCTCCATGACACTCTAGCAAGGACTTACACTCTGTGGTGTGAATACAGTGAAATCAAGGTGGCTTTCAATAACGTCAGGAGAAGCACAGCCATTCCAGCATCAGATTGACTTAAACCAGCACATCCAACAGCAGCAGAGCCTGTTTGAAGCAGGGCTCCCAGGCTCAGGAACAATCTTCTCAACCTGAGAAAGGACTCCAGCATTTGGGGTTCTCTCTAGACCCGTCTCTCCTGCACTGCCTAGGCTGCTTGCTGCAGACTGTCTGCCAGTGCTGTCCAGCCTGGAAAAGGTTAAATCTCAAAAGCACCTCCTGGTGTTTTGCTACTTTTTTTCATCTCTGTTTTATTTCCTCAAAGACAGAGATCAGCTGTCTAGATCTGGCTTGACCTCACAGCAAAGCCCATGGCCACGCTCTGCAGCACAGATTGCCTGTCTGCGGAGGGACACACAGATTTGCTGTGCTGGAGCCCTTTTGGAGGTGGGCATGAATATTTCATTACAGGGAGAGGATGCTTCAGCAGCATGATGCAGATGTGGATTTGCACTGTGCTGTAAGAGACAAAGGAGAACAGACCCCAGGTCAGCATCTCCAGCTCCCAGGAGGTCCACTGAGAAGAGAAGGCTCCTAAGAGTGAAGGGACCTCCTGGACCCACCCACCTTTTTTCTGCAAGGCCAATGGTACAACAAGCCGCGGGTGGTGCCAGCAGCTCCTGCGCACACCTGCCATCCTCTACCTGGATGCAATATCCCAGCAGAGAAAACTGCAGGTTGGCTTGACCTGGTGAGGGATAGCAGGGCAGCCCTATCGGTCCCCAGGACATTCCCAGTCCCTAAGACCCTGTCAGAATGCTGCACCAGCTCCAAAATACAAGAAGCAACCAAATGGTCATTCTTAACTGGAGCCCAGGTTTCTAAAGAGGCACAATAACTAACTGGAACCAGAAAAGACATCTCATGGGGGACTGTGGACTGAATTTGGTACAAACTGTATAGATGGTCTGTAGACACTCAATACAACTTCCTCCATTCAAAAGGAGAGTGAGGTTTGAGATTCTGTTTGGACTCCACAATGTGTAGAGTGGGTCCTGTCAGAGAGTCCCTGAAAGTCTGGCACAAAAGGAGCGCTTATGTTTCTAGAGTACATGAAAAGAGCAGAAAGAAAATGGACTGAACAGCACAACACAGGACTGTCTACAGAAGGGCTCAGCTCATCTCAAATTCTTGAGCATGATTTAGCAGCAATATGATCGGGGTCTACTACCAAAGTGTGTTCCTGTCTGTCGTCTCAGGTGGAAGGAACAATCAGCCATCCTGGTTCAAGTCCCCCAAAATCCAGCCATGCAGCAGTGATGCAAACAGGTGGATGCTGATCTTGCTACCTGTGGCCAGACACACAGCCCTCCTGCAGCTCTGGCATTGCCTCCCACCAGGGACATCACTTGGCTCTCAGTGTCCACTACTCATAGAGGGCAGTTGTAAACTGTGTTAAGGTACCTGTTACACAGGTATTCAAGAAGGGTTATCTATGCAGGAAAGCATGATCTAACGGTCTAAAGGACATAGTCTTAAGCTGCATGAGGGGAGGTTTAGGTTGGACATTAGGAAGAATTTCTTCAGAGAAAGGGTGATTAGACTTCAAAGGGTGAATGGACTGCCCAGGGAAGTGGTGGAGTCACTATCCCTGGAGGTGTTTAAGAAAAAACTGGCTGTGGCACTTAGAGCCATGTGGTGGTGTTTGGTCATAGGTTGGACTCGATGATCTCAGAGGTCTTTTCCAACCCAACTGATTCTGTGATTGAAGTGCCAGCTGTACACTGCTGTTGCTGCTGGTGGGGATGGAGGGTGTGTTCAGCTCCTCATATTCTAGCACAGAGACAAGGATAGTATTGCATGCTGTGGAAATCCATTTCCTTGCTTCTACACCTGGGTGTTAAAGCCCCATTCGGCATTTGTCACCGGAGCCATGGTTTCTCCTTTTCCTGTTAATTAAGACATCCCCTTCTGCTGTGCACACGCTGCTCTTCTGTCGTGCACAGCCTCGGAGACGGCTGCATGTCCTTTGCATCATCAGAGGGAGGAAGTGGGGGAAATACAATAAGGAAACGTGTTTTCTGGTATTTCTTGTCCCAGCTCTAGTGCTGCCTCTCGGCATCAGGAGTACAGAGGGACAATCTGGCTGCGGTGAGAGCCGCCCCGCCATCCCAGCACAGGCCCGCGGAAGGGCCGGAACGCGTCCGCCCTGCCTCGCCCGCCGGGGGAGCCCACGGGGCGCTGCCCGCGGCTNCGCTGCCTTCCGCTACGGCCTTGCGTCCCCCGGATCGGTGGTGGCGGGAGGCCGGCTGTGCGCGCAGAGCAGCGTCCTTCACTGGGGGGGACACCTTTCTGTCTCCTCGCCGTGCCCTCTCCATCCCTCTGCACACGTAGCGAGGGATGCACGAGTGCTCCCAAGGCTGGAGCAGCCGCCCCTCTGTGTAAGGGCGGCAGATACTAGCACGAACGTTCAATAACGCTGACAGTGGACAAGGAGGAGCTTGGGGAGGCAGCCAGCCTTCAGGACTGAGCTCACCGTGCTGGGTACTGTGGCAAGGGCAGGCAGGGGTTTGAGAGCTCCTCTGAGTCTATAGGGCTGCACGCAAAGGGCAGGATGTCAGAGAAGGTGGAAATATCTGGAGTATGAGAGGACACTGAACAGAAATGCGAGTAATAAGCAGCTGCTCAGGGGTGGGGTGGTCTTGACAAGAAGGACCTTTTTCTTGTCCCAAATTCTGTAGAGTCCTTGCAGCATTTGGACAAGGTGCTCAGCAATTTTGGCATGGGAGTACCATCAGACCTGTGTAAATGCACACGTTTTGGGAGACAGAGGTACAGATTAAACAGGGCTGGGTGAAAACCCAGGAAACAGAGCCTGAACACACAGGTAGAGCCTATGGCTTCACTCAGATGGTCACCCTTGCTGGGACATGCAGGGCACATGGGCCTAGCCAGGCAGCTGAGTGTTGATGCAGGTGAATCTGGCTGTGTCAGCCCTTTGTGCCAGGGCATACGCCCTGCTTCCCTGCAAAACAGGTTTGTCCCTGAGATGCTGTGGGAGAGGTTCTTCCCCAAGCTAGAGATTTGTGTGGCTGAGGCATTGCACATGCCAAGATGCACATGACTGTCTTAGGAATAGAGACTGTATGTGGGAATAATGGGGCTCTCAAGTGGTAGTCCAAGCTACCACCAAAATAAGTCCTTGTCATGTTGGCAGATGGCACAAGGCTGCAGCTTGCTAACTTTTCCTGTTATGACCCAGTTTACAGAGTGGTGATTTCAAGTGACCCCAAATACTAATAGAGACATTCTATAAAATTGAATTTGTATCAGGCCTGTGATCTTTCTGAAAACTCTCCTGATCTCTGCTCTGCAACTCGTTGGCACAGGCTTGCACATTTTGTAGTGACCAAGCTTCCAGGCATCCTCTGGAGATAAAAGCACAGAGTAAATAAATCAAAGGAAGGGATTGCTCTGTTTCTACTTCAGCCTTACTGTAAGACTGTAGTACCAGTGACAGCAAAAGGTGTTCTTGCACCTTCCTCGACTATCTCCGTATTTCCTGGTACGATGCACCACAGACTGCTTGCTCTACAGTGTAGCTCTAGGGCTGGCGCCCATGTGCCGTGCTCTGTTCCTGCTGTTTGTGGTTGCACATGCTCGTGCGTGCCTGCAGAACGTGTGTCTGCCCCGGCACAGTTGCCAACACCCATCCCGGGCACATCTGCGTGATGATTTGCCCGTCCGCGCTGTGCGTTTGCCTGCGCACGTGAGCACGGTGTGTGCTGCGCACGCCGAGGCTGCCCGGGCGTCCCGCCGTGCCAGGCAGGGACCGGGGCGGCGCAGAGCCCCGGTCAGTGGCCGCGGGCGGGCTGGCGGAGCGGACACGGAGCTCCGGCAGCCGCCGGCCTGTTCCAGCAGGCGCGGGATCCCGCACTGCCCGTGTGGAGGTTGCTTCTGCCTGCGTGGCCGGCCGGGATGCCCCGGGACGGGAGATCCCGCCGGCGGCGGCAAGCCCCGCATCCCTGCCGAGACCCCCGCCCCCCCGCCTTCCCCCGGCTCCCTCCCGCCTGGTTTTTGGGCGAGGGCTCTGCGTGCTTTGTGTCGCCAAGCGCCGCGGCCGCGGAGCCAGTCCCGCCGCTCAGTGTTTCCAGATCCGCACTCGGCGGAAGGCGCCGTATCAGGATAAGAGTCCCCGCCGCCGCCACCCGCCCGCTCCCGCCAGTCCGACCCCGGGGGCGGTGGGAGGCGCTGGCTCCGCCGATGGCTGCATTTATCACGCTGGTGGCCTCGCCAAACGATTTAACCCTTCGCTCCCCCTCCGCAGGCGCCGGCAGCGGGCGCGGTGCCCGGCCCCACAGACTGCCCGGTGGGCTCTGGCTCTCCTGGCCCTACCGGTTGGCAGGGGCAGAAGTTCCCTCGCAGCTCCGGCTCCAATAAACCTCAGCCTTTTCTCGGTTTGCTGCTTGGCAGGGCCTGCCCTGGAAGACAGCAGTGTCCCAAGACCAGGGACAGCCAAGCCAGGGCCCCACGCAGAGCAGCCCAAATACATCTAGAGCAGGTAGCAAAGGCCATCTGAGGCCAGGCAGTTGTGGTAGGAGTGAAACTCATATCTCATGCCAGGATTCCAGCAACATCAGGACTATGTGGACCTGAAATGATTTCCCTAGGGCTGCAGCGAGTATCTGAGGTGTTGGGAGGATAAGGCTGACATTCAGGGTGTACAGGAGTAACAAGAAGGGAAGAAGACTTGAAGAGCTGCATCCTGCCTGCACCCATCCAGGCATCAGGAGTGCATCAGGCATCGCAGCAATAGCAAGGCATCCAGGATGCTGAGTCTTGGTGTCTTTGTGATCCTGGAACCATGTCAGGAGTTTGTCTTTGCTAGATGATGGTCTGTCAGCCATGCTGTAGCTGCAGCAGCATATTTTCATTTGGAAAGAGGATATCTCAGTTTGATTAAATTCTCCCTCAGTACCTCAGAGCAGGCTGTGTTTTGCCTTTAGGACTGCAGCAAAGGAAAATCCCAGTGTATGGAGAGGGCCAGTGCCCAGCTCTAGCATGAGGATGCTAAGCAGGGGACTCTGGCTGGCTGGCTGGCTGCATTGCTGCATGTGTTGTCTTTGAGCTTCTAAGTTTCTTTTGACTGCAGTGGGTGAACAGTCTTGGTCTGCTGAAGATGTGATGGTTAATAAGGAAAGGTGATCCTGTTTAAACGGAGAAGCCAAACTGGGCACTTCTGATTCTGTCCAGGTCCCTCTAGACAAAGGCACAGGCCGCCTAGGCAGCTGCAGAGGTGGCAAAAGTAGTGCAGGCTCCTTGCAGTGGCCTGCTGCTGGTGGCTGCCCTGCTCAGACTCCAGTGAGCATGAAATGAGGGAACCCATTCTTCCCCAGCTGGCTGCAGGATTGGGTGCTGACCTGGGGCCTCTCCTAGGCTGGCTATTTTCCCTTTTCTCTGAGCAATGGCTTTGTGGTTCCATCAAAACAGAAGTGGGATGGAGACCTTGCAATGCAGTCCCAAGGGAGATGAGGCACATCAGGGACTCGTGAGACTATGGGATAGAACGTGTGTCAGTGTCTGAGCAGAAGAAGACGACACTTTGGCCACGAGTCTGCACAGGGATGGGTGTGACTGAGAGGAGCATGGGAAGTGATGAAAAGATGTTTTTAGGCCTGAGTCTACCTCAGCAGTAGCAACATAGCCTCTTCCATCTTCTTGCTGGACCATTGCCATTCTGTGGGAGAATACAGGATGAATCTGTGTGCCAGGTCTGTGGATTTAATGCTGGACTGCCACCAGCTCCCTGCTCCATAGCTATGTGGATCAGCAAAACAGAGAGCTGCTCCCAAAATGGGCATTTCACAGCCCCAGACTCATTTCCTTCAGCACAATTCATCTGGACTCTTCTATCTCTGGGGCCTCTGCCCGGGATCTGCTGGAGTGATCCACTGGAGAAATGCTTCGCAAAGAGGCAGCTCCAGCTAAATGTGAGTCACATAATTAATTCCAGTATAGTTAATTGGACCTAATTAATCATATTCACAAGTGTAATGAGGGCCTTGCCCACAGGGGTCTTGTGAAGGTCTGAGCTTAGGGCTGGTGTTCTGGAGAGTCAATGGGAATGAACAAGTCCCAGAGCCTTGGACATAGCTTAGGACCGGCTTCCATCTACTCCTGATGTCCTTGTTGGCAAAACATGACAGGACAAGGCCAGTCCTTCTGACCCTGTAGCCCTGTATTCTCTGCATCCCACAGAGGTAGAATGTGTCAGGAGCTTCTGGGTGGTCAGTCCCAATTCTTCCCAGGGAAGGCTGGAGTCAGTGTCACAGATGGCTCCCTCTTGGTCCTTAACTAGTTTGGGAGACTTTTCTATTTTGTATGTTGTATGTAAGTTTTGTGGTCCAAAGGCAGGAAAACCCCATGCAAGGGAGGTAACAGCCAAGTCTGGGCATCTTGGCTGAGGCTTGCTAAGGTGCTGCTGTACCAGGCAGCTCCTGGGATGAGCTGCTGCCATGGTGGTTGTGGCTTTGGCAGAGAGAGGCTTTGAGGAACTCCAAGGAATCTGCTTCACCATCTCCTCCCCTATCTGTCTCTCCTAGTGTGGGCATAATGATAGAGGAGGGAAGGGGAGACTGGGAGTCATCATCAAGTGCAGGCAGGGTAGCTAGCCTGGCAGATGTTAATTAAAGGCAGAGGCTTAGTGCTGAATCAGCAGCGACTGGTCCTCTTGCTGACCTTTCCCAGTCTTGCTTTGCCACTTGCATGTGCACAGGCTGGGAGAGATGTGAAGGGCTGTGATGTAGAAAGCCCAGAAGGTTGCATGGAAGGAGCGGGAAGAGAGGCAGCCAGAGGACCCAGAGGACAGGTGATTCCATGTGTCCCCTATGCACCACACCTGTCTGGAGGGAAGGAGCTACCTGTCTGCCTCTGGCACTGAGCTGTCATGCCAGATAGTGGTGGCTGAGCACCGTTTTTTTTTGTGCAGTGGGTTCACTGCACCTGTGCATGCTGTCTGCAGGGACATGAGCCTAGTGCTGCTACTGGGAAGGATGAAAATGTGAAAATATGTCATTGCTTGCTGATGAGGCACTTGGGAGCTCACCTGAGGGGCAGGGAGATGTATGGCCTCAGCACTCCCCTGGAGGAGTATATCTCCCTTGGGTGGCTAGTGTAAGCAAACGATGCTCGATGCAAAGGGGTGTTCCCAGTGCCTGCCCACTCGTGTAGACTGCGGCCCTCCCTCCGAGGTAAAACTCCGAGGTAAATCCAGAACCCACCCCTTCCGTCTGCTTCGGCCTCGGGTGCTTTCCACAGGCACTTCTGCAGACGGGTAAAGCCACCCTGTGCCAGGTGCCAAAGAGGCGCCTGCAAAGACTGATGTCGCGTCCTTCTAGTTGGGGTTGGAAGCAGCCGGCGCTTCTCCTTCCCTCGCTCCCTCCCTCCTTCCTTCCTTCCCTCCCTCCCTCCCTCCTTCAGCGGCCGCCGTCGTTGCTCTTCGCTGAGCCTCGCTGCAGCACCGTCTTCCCGTGGGGAACGGGAGGGCTCCGCCGCATCCCCTCACCTGCCCGTGGGGAATGGGGGTGTTCGGGGTTTCGCCGCCAGCCCCCCTCGCCTGCCCATAGGGGAACAGAGTCCCGTTGCTGCCGGTGCCGGGACTCACCCACGCGGGGCGAGGCGAGGCGCTCGCTGCTCCGCCCCACCGGGAGATGTCCCCACGCTCTGGCAGGGGGCGCTGCCGAGCGCCGCCCCCGGTTTTGGGGGGTGACGCCCCCAGCCCTGTCTCTCATCCCTTTCCCCCACGCCGCCGTTCCCGCCTCCGCTCCCGGGACAGGCCGGCTCCTCCGCCTCGGTGCGGGCGTTGCGGGTTGTGAGCAGAGGGGCGAGTTTGTGTTAATTTTCAACCGAGGCCGCCGCCTCCCGTCAGTGGAGCTGGATTGCTTGTCCCCACATCACCTTGAGCTCTGCAACTCTGGGGATGCTGCCAAGTGGTCCCTGCCTCCAGCACTCTCCTCCCAGCCCCACCCCGGGCGGCTGGTGCGCTTCAGGCAGGAAGGTGACACGTCCTGGTTAGGATGCTGGTGGCATCGCCCAGGAGCGGGCAGGCTGCCTCCACAGCCTGGTATGCGTGTGCACTGTGCGGCTCCCGTCCGTGGCGTCTGTTGTTCAGGGCAGGAGGGTGGTTAATGCCTGGAAAACCTGTTGGTAAAGATAGTAACATGCTGCTCTTCTTAAGGGCTGGAGCCAGTCCTTGTGCCTAGAATTACAAAATATCCTGAGTTCGAAGTTGATCCACAGGGATCATCGAAGTCCAACTCCGCATAGGCTCCGGGAGATGCGGCAGAGAGGGGATCAGGTGTGGGACCTCCCCGGTACAGTGAGGCTCGAGAGCAGGACACGCGGGGTGTCGGCCCGAGCAGAACGGGTGGCTTGCGGGCCGGTTTTTCGGATGATGAAGGGCAGAAGGATGTTCAGCAGGAGCAGCCCCCGTGCTGTCGCGGGGAGGAGTGGGATGCGGTTCTGTAGGTGCCGGCGGTGCTGGGACCCGTGTGCCATCGCGTACATGTCTGTGAGACGCGTGTGTGTGCGACACCTGGATGGCCACTCGCAGGGCGCCGGCCGCTCGCCGAGGGAGGCCCGGGACGGGCGGCGGTGCCGGTCGCCGGCGGTGCCGCTGGGCGGCCGG
>VZTH01008572.1:65061-133688 GCA_013397815.1 Aleadryas rufinucha | reverse complement strand
GTAGGAGAGAGGGCACATAGGAGACTTGTGCTGTGTTTGACTGGTTTTGACATTTTTAACAGGAAACATGGTATGTAGATGCATGAATATATAATATAATGCAGAGTACAGATATCATAGTGATATGATGTACAGATGCAGCAATATTTTGTCTGTGTTATTTAAGCTGTATCAGCAAAGTGCAAGGAGGATTGCCAGCACGACTCTTCTGGAAAACCAGAATCTAATGCAGGTCAGGACTTGGTGTCAGTCAGCTCTCCTTTCGTCCCACGAAGATGTTGACTGGCAAATGCATTTTCTGGTGATCTCGTGTGTGGTCCTGTGTTTCCAGAGGGTAGTGGGAGTTGTGGATTCTGACTTTATGTAGTTGATCTCCATGAGATTTAGCTACCCTGTGAGGTTTCTCATAGTGCTGAAGCTGTGGAAAAATAACACCCGTCTTGGAGCGAGGGGCCTAAGAAGTGTTGTGGTGGCTTTGCTTTTCAGTTGTGCGTCTTCAGCAGCTCTGTGTGGTGCAGATTGTGAGGATGGCCACAGTGATATTCCTCAATTCTCCTTGACTTCTGTTTTGAACTTGTGTGCTGATTTCCAATGGGCTGGTCTTTACTGCTTTGGTTTGGCTTCCTTTCTTCACTGCCACTGGCAGCCCTGAGTGGAAGGTACCCAGGAACTGTTGCTGGAGATTGGTGGGCATGGTTTCTGTTGCTGCATTTTGCACTTCATCAGCCTCTCCTTGGGAGGCAGCACCAGTCAAACTACATGGCATGGATGAGAGGCACCTTTCCTTCTTCCGTGGTGCCTGTTGTAGGTCATCTACTTAGCATCAGACCCTTCCTGGGAACTGGTTTTGTTTTCTTCCTGCCTGATCTTCTACGAAACTCAGAGGTGGAGAGAGTGACGGATTTTCTTCTAACTGGGACCAGTTCATGATGGCATTTGCAGTTGCCACAGGATTATACTCAGCAGGAGCTGGTGTAGAGGAAGCAGTTAGTTCTAACTGGCACCTGCTTCTGATTTAAGAGAAAGCCATGCTATGGAGGGGCAGCTTGTCAGAGTCCTGCTCGCTCCCTGCATCCTTGGCCAGCAGATCAGTGCTTGTTGGTCCCCAGAGCAGCCTGGGCCATGGTGTGGCAGGAGGACGGAGCATGGGTCATCTTGGCATGGCTATCTGAAGCCTGTACCAAGCCTTGGAAATGGATGTGCTGCTGTTGGGCATCCTGACTGGCTCCAAGTCCTGCTTGCTTGAGCCTGGATCTGATACTCCTGCTGCTCCTCTTCCAAAGCGTGGGATGGGCCATCTGAGGCAATACTACTCCGAAATGGACAGGGTTGCCTTTATGCCAGCTACAACCCTGCACAACTGGAGAAAGCAGTGCGAGGATGATGGGCTGCAGTGCCCCGAAGAGAGAAGCAGGAACCTCTTCTGCTCTCGCTGTGTGTGTGTCCATGCTGGGCACAGTCAGTGCGATGAAGCCTGCTTCCCACTTGCTCAGCCCTTTGTGCAGAGGTGGTCTGGTTCTTTGACAGCTGCTGGTGTCTGGGCACAAGTGGCTTCCCTGTATCCCGGTATCCTTGCTGAATTGTCAGATGGGTGCATCGGGCAGTGGTTTCCAACCCCTTTTCCACTGCCTGTGATGGGAGGACAGTGCCTTCACCTGGCATCATTCTGCTGCATCTTTCTGGGCAGCTTCAGGCAGAGGAACATGCAAGCTATGCCCGGGCATCTTTGGGCGACAGGACTTCCCCAATGCGGGCAGCTTGTCTGGCGGCTTCAGCTGGAGCCACTAGAGAAAACAGCACTTTGATGCTGAGTTTTTCTTCCCTCAAAGAGCTGGAGCTATGTTTGGGTGTTGGGTTTTTCAGCTGCGACTCAGGATGCCTGGAACCCCAGCTGGGGGATAATGGGCAGCCCCTTCTGATGCTGGGGTAGTAGCCTCAAGATGGCTTTAGGACTGCGCTATGCAGTGTGCCCAGAGGCGGGGCGTCACCCTGTTTGGTGATGAGCGCTGCTGGAGCCAAGTCCTGGGCCAGAAGCCAGGTTTGTGATCCGTGCCAGAGAGGGCGAGACTTGGAAAGCGAAGCAGAGCTCCTCCTAAGTGAGAGATGGACTGAAATACTGAGCAAAACCACAGAGTGCTCCTTGTTCCTGCCTATGCCTACTCGTCTTCTTTCTTCCCAAAGTATGTGGGAGGCCACAGGATGGATCTGCTAGGGAGCAGGAAGGCTGTGCTCCTCAGGCCCGTCTGCATCATTGTGCCTCTTCAGGGTGCTGGTTGGGTTGGTTTTCTGCAGTTTTATTTTGTTGTGTTTTTTTTTCCTTTTAACCCTGCCTCTGTTACTGCTGGATCTTCCCCATCCTTGCTGTTACTGGTTTGACAGCCACCTCCTTGCAAGGTGTGCTGTCCAGAGCAATGCTACGTTCAGTTGCACTGCTCTTTCTGTCATAGGTCAGCTGAGCAGCTTTCCTTTTCCTTGCTCAGCTCCTGCTCCTGTGGCAGAGAAGAGGAATGGGCCAGGATATGGTTTGTGTAGAAGATGCTCTGTGGCACTGCCTGTTTACAGACTCTGTGCTTCTCAAAATGTAAGCACAGGAAGTGCCAGGCTCCGCTGGGGTTTGTGCGAGCAGCGTGGCTCCTGCACGCTGGGTGTCTTGCAGCCTCTGGCCACAGCAATCTTCTGCCATGTCACAGGACAGAAGAGGTTTTAAGCACTTTGCAGAAGCAAGGGCTTGCTTTTTTTTACCACCAAAATAAAGGCTGGGAGGAAAAGTGAAAGGAAGTGACTTAACCAAAGACAGGAAGGGAATATGTGGCAGAGCTAGGGACAGAAGCCAGGATTCCCAATTCCTGCTCATCACTCCTACTCTGCTGCCTCTCTGGGTCTCAGCCTCCTATTCAAGGCATAAAGCAGGGTTTTCTACTTCTCTGAGAAGCTGGAGGTCAAGAGCTTCTCTCTTGAAGTATCTTCAAGGCTCAGTGCATCTTTGAGTTTTCTAGCAGGATTTGCCCAGCTGAAGTTAGAAAGCTATGACTCATGTGATTACAGCGGAGTTGCAAACTATGTCCTTGCCTACCGAGTTGAGCTTCTGATACTCCAAGGAGCACCGTGGTCCTTGTCCAGTGTTCACTCTGCAAAGAAATGCTGCTCTCCAACAATGTTGTGCCTTTGTTTGGAGGGCCGTACCCAACTTTCTCTTAAGGGTTTACATTAAGAGTCCTGTTTCTCTCTGCTTGCAGTGTATACCCTGCTGAACTTTGCTTCATGAATGGTCTTCCTTGACTTGCCACCCAGGGCATGGTACCTGTCTGATCAGGTCTGCATCAATTGCCTGGTTCTGCAGGCAGGGACTCTGGAGCATTGCAGTCTTCCTAATAGAAAATAAAATCATAATATACTCTTTGGAAGAAAGATCCTGCTAAATAGCTGTGTATCAATGAATAGCTGTACTCCTCTTCAGATGAGCAGGGGCTCCAGCAGTGGGTGCAGTGTTGATTCATTCTGTTGCCATGCTGGGCTTCAGGCCTCTGGAAAGGCTGCAGCTGGGAGAGAATGCTGGTTTATAAAAAGGTGGCTTATAAAAGGCAAGGGTCCCAACAACCCACACTGTAGGTCTCCCTGCTCAGGGTGGGGAGGAACTGGATGGGGAGCTCTGAAGGGCTGCATCTCTGGTCAACTCTTCTCAACATCAAGCTGGCCAAGGCTGTGGAAACCCCTGCAGCACTGGAGCTTTCACCACTTCCTCGGCAGGATTTGTTCCAGCGCTGATCTGTAGCAGAGGATCGGGCCAGACAGGGCCTGAACGGAGCAGGTCCAGCCACAGGCAAGCCTCAAGCATGGCAGTTAGGCTGGGCTGAAAGCTGCCTGTGTCCTGCCTCTGTGCAGCCTTGTTTGAACTTTCCTCTGGCAAAGAGCAAAAGGAATCTGGGAGACCTAGGGCTGGTCCAAGCAAGTTTCCTCTGTTTTGTCTGCCCCCAGATGCAACAGGGGGGTGGGGGTGATAGCAGCATCTCCAGAGTGTCCTCCCAGAGCAGAGTGGTTTTGGGGGGTCTTTGGTCATGACAGCTTTTGAGCAAATGTTTCTTTGCCTCTGGTGTTCCCTGCCTCTTGGGCAGGGAGGGAGGGGGAAGTGAAACTGTGGTTCAGACCGAGTCCTCTGGATGGCAAGAAAATTGCTGAGTAGCCGGTTTCCAGGTTGCCGAGGTTCTAGCCAGGGCCCGGTGTAGCTGCCAGAAGCAACAGGCTTGGAATTTCCTCCGCCTGGTGCCAGCTCCACTTGGGCTGGCCTCAGCACCTCTGCTGGGGCCGTGGCTCCGCTTGAGCTCTGCAGATGGGGCGCTCCCAGAGCAGGGGTTACACTGGAGCTGGAGCTGCCCCCCTCATTCTCACAGCCTGGTTTCTATTTTCTTTTCCAGGGTCCAAGATGTTTTGAATTATGCAGCCTGCGCCTCCCGCGGGGCTCCTTGAGCAGCCGCCTAACGAGCTGAGCTCCTGACAAACTTTGCTCTGGCTTTGGCTATGCTTGGAAAATTTTACAGCCTTTTCAGAAAAAGGAAATGCCAAGAAAGGCCTGTCTCTTCTTACTTTTATGAGGGGGTCCCAGTTGAGAGAGGGTGAGATGAGTTTGGAAAAGAAGACAGGAAGGATTTTGTATGTGGCAGTATATACACTTTCTAGTGATCAGGGTGAGTGTACTCGGTGCATCTTCCTGTAGTGGGCACAGTGGGGGCGAGACCTGCAAGGGCACTTGGCGGATGCGCCATGGACACGGGAAGCAGTGACTCCTTTGCTGCAGGGAGGTGGTGGTCTGTGTCTTCCCTCCAGCTGCCAGCATAGCCACTGGCTGTTTAATCTTTGCTAATTACGCTTTTTCTGAATGGCGGTGGTTTTATTTCTACTGTGGTCACAGGCCACGTGGACATGCTGCATGTCGGTCCCCAAGGCTTGGGGGAAGGATTGCCGCCGGGTGCTGTGCTGGTGGTTTCCCTATCAGAGGGTAGCACAGTGCCCAGGCAGAGTGTTGTGAGCATAAGGGTGTACGAATGCAGGTGCTGCCAGCATAATGTTTTACCCAAAAGGGATAGTCTTGTGTAATTTCCCCCTTTGGATAAGAAACCGTGTTACAGAAAGAGAAACTGAGACCCAAAATAAATGGTGAGTTGCCTGCCTTCCCTTTGTAAGATGGTGCTGAGAAGGAAGCAAGGAGCCCTCTGTTTTGGATAAACCCCCCCCTTGATGAGGCACTGAAAGTCTGCCCTCCAATTTGTCTGGTTTCCTTCAGGAGAGTCCACCAGTGATGTCATGGATCTCTCAACAAGTACTTCTGTCTGGAGAGGCACTGAGGGTACAGGCTGGTCCTTGCCATCCTCCTTGCATATCCTCCCAGTGTCCCAGATCCCTTTCCAATGGTGAAAACGCATCTGTGGAGACTGGGATGGGGTTCTTGGTTGGAGCCTGTAAAAACGCAGCAGCCTGGGGAGTTGTGGAACTTCTCCAGTGGGAGGGATCGAGGTTTCTGTGTGATCCATAGGCATCAGCTGCTGCCAGTCGTTGTGGATGAGCATCAGACATGGGCAGTGATTGCTCTGGGTGGAAGGAGCCTCGCACTGGTCCTGCTTTGAGGGCTTTGCCTGTTACACTTGTCAGGAGTGTGGCTCTGGATAGCTATTTGATTTGGCAGCCTGTGCAGGCCTGGTAGCCCTAAGAGTGGGATGCGGGCACCAGAATTGTGCCCTACTCTCCCTTTTTTCATCACTCTACCCATCCCCTGCTTTCTGCTGTTTTGGACAGGAGAAAAAGCACCTCCTCATGGCTGTGTCCCCTCCTCCACCCGAGAAATGAGTGATACATCCACTTTCCTTTCTCGGGGCTCATGCACAGAAGCTGAGATTACATTTGACAGGAGAGGCCAAGCACCTTCACTCTGCTGCTGGGAATTATGAGAGTGGCCCTCCTGTTGGCTTCTCGCAGTGATGAGCTTCTCCGTCCCAGCTCATTCTCAGAGCTCAAAATGTGTGGGAAGCTGCTGGGAACACTAAGGAAAAAACAGTTAAATACTTTATTGTTATTTATTTCTGTGATGCCATCTGCATCTATATGGTTTAGAATGGCTGAAGTGGATAGTTTTTGTACTCTTTAATTAGTTTCCTAATTTTCAGTGGGGAATCCTGTTTCATGTGAACTTGACACTGCGAAAGAAAAGACCAAGCCCTGCTTGTCCTCTTTGCCGTCAGAACAGTACAAACCCAACGGAAGCACAGATAAGTGCAGGGGCATGGCTGTGCTTCAGTCCGTGGCATCTCTCCTTCCAAAGCATTTCCACAGGTCAGAGGTTCAGTAATGATCTGCCTAGACTGCCCACCTCCTTTGGAGAATTCAATGTGAGTTTTTGCTCCTCATTCTCTTAAAAAAACCCCCCAAAAACTGAAAAAACCCACCAAAACAGATAAAAGCCGCTCCAAAACCTAAGCCTGTTTTTGCTCTTTAAAAGTCAGTTTCATGAGTTGAAATTGTAAACATCTTGTTGATAAAAGAAGAGTTGCTTTGCCTAAAGCAGAGCTGCAGCAAAGAAGTGTCCAGCCGTTTGCAAATACTTTGGTACAATTTTAGCCCTGATGTGTTATTTTAGTGAGAAGAGTGATTTTTCCACCTGCTTGTGTGGTCAGGACCTTACCTGTAAGCAGTTGCTTCTCACCCCACCTTGTGATTTCAGAATATTCAGAGATTCAGCTACTGGTGGGAAATGTTTATAATTTAGTTTATTGGGCTTTTTAATCAAAAGCAATTTCACAAAGTCCTAGTCTGATTAAAATGTATTCCTTATATTAGTGGGGTTTAGTCTTCCTTTTTTTTTCCACCATAGTATAAGAACCCCCGGCATTTTTCTGATGCTGTTGCAATAACAGGCTACCCTTAATAAGTCCTTTCCCCAGAACTCTCAGTAGCAGCCTACAGGCCCTTGGAGGGAGCCCATGGAGGTCCACAGTGGGTAGGTTTAGCACCAGTGAAGCAAACTAGCCACCTTGGGATTTCTGTTTCTGATGCTGATGCTGGCAGTGCCGTGTTCCGGGCTCTTTGGCTAGAAAGGGACGATGTTGACATCGCTCAGGGCTGCTGATTCCTGTCTGGGTGATGACATTTATATTCATCTCACTTCAACCAGATGGAGAAGTTAATTGCTTTGCCCAGCCTCGGGTTGAAACAAGACTGTAGAAGAGAGTGACTGTGGCTGGTGGTTAGTTAGTTGGAAGGGGACTGAGAAGAGGTGAGCATATCCAAGAGTAATGCCATGTTTTGGCATTGTCCTTCCTCCAAGACCTGGTCCTGAGCATGTTGGGTGGCTGCTCTTTCACTGTTTGATCTGTGGCTGTTTCTATCTGTTTGTAGCTGGGGCTGTGGTGGCTGTTAGCAGTGTTTTTGGAAAAGCTACCGGGGGCATGCAAAGAATTGATCTTTCTTGGAAACTGATAGAAGAATCCCAATAGCAAACACTCCAGGAAGTCAGGCTCCTGCTTCTCTTCCTACCTTCTTGCCTCCCCAATGGGCACAGATATTGATGTGCCCATACTTCAACTCAGATCGTGTGCAAGTGGCTCAGCGTGAGGTGAGAGCCCAGCAGTGCTTCTGCTGATGATCAGGGAGGGGATGAGGCAAAGCTGGGACCTGGCTCAAGAAGAACATGTGCCATCCAGGCTCTCTTTTGCACACAAGGTGTGCATCTGTGGGGTCCTCCCTGCTCTGGTGAGCCGTGGCTAATGGCTGACCCTGGGCTCGGAAAGGAGGAGGAGTGTGGGGGGAGTTGGGATTGTAGCATTGAAACAGTGAGGAATCTGTGCCTCGCCCTTGGCCAGTAGACTAGTCTGATGCCTTGTCTGATTTGCATATCAATTAATTTTTATTTTAAGAGGACTCAAGTGGACCCCAAGTGCCAGACTGCATCTCAGTATGCTGTAGGAAGAACCCAGGAACTGCTTGATTTGATCTGAACGAGCCTGTGGACGGTATCGCTTAATGAGCCAAAGGTACCCTTCTGGGTGAAGTCAGTTCCTCTCAGTCTGAAATGGGCAAATGGCAATTTTTCTGGGGTCTTCGGGTCCCATTGAACAGTCTGGGCAGTGATTGAGTGAGAGTCTTGTAGTCACTGGTGATGGTCATGATCCTCTCTGATGGTAGGATGGCTTGCCTGGGACCTGCCACTGCCCTTGGGGGTCCCAGTGCCAAGGGACCAGTTTTCTAAGGTGCTGCTTCCCATCATTGTATGACTTGTCAGACCCAATGCTGCTTGGCTGACCACATCTCGGGTTCAGGACAAAACCCATGGGAGAGGGCTGGTTGCAAGGTAGCTGCTGGTTGTAGAGCTCCTCTGGTCAGCCTCACTGCTGTGGGATGGGGAGAAAGCCAACCTCCCCTGCCCAGAGGCAGGAAATGAAAACCACGTGGGCTGACTTGGAGCCTCACTGGCACCTCATGCTTGCAACAAAATCAGCGTGGCTGGGATTGGGCTCACTGGCTGACTGCCATGGCGCTGGTGGCCTTGTTCAGTGTCCTCCATTTGCGAAGAGAGGGGGGGCAAAAGGAGTGTCCCCGTTTGGCTCCAGTGCTCAAAGGGAGAGGCTGCAGCCAGAGCTGGTCTCTCTTCCTCTTTCTGCTGTGCATCCACCCTTAGGCACTTGTCTGGGCTCTCACTGTGAGTGTCCAGCTGTTGCATATGCCAGGAATAAAGGCAGCTCATGGGCTGTGGCACGCTGCCTTCGCCCAGGCCCCTGTAGACAGTCTCGGCCCCAGCACAACAGCTGTGCTGGGGTTTGCAGCTGCCACTGCTTCCAGGGCAAAGTCTTGCAGTTTTCATGACAGGGATTTTTTCTCCTACATTTGAGGTCTCTCAGCAGTCATCCTGAAGTCTTTCTCCAACCCCAGCTGAGGTGCCAGGACTCCCACTTCCCATCGCTGAAGTAGTGGTTATCAGAGGGAAAAGCAACATAAGCTTTCTCGGTGGACCCTGTCGTGTTTGTCCTGTTCCATTACAGTGCAGCAGCAGTGGCACCAGCCGCTGCCTTCCTCCCCTCACTGGGCTGGAGCGCTGCAGGCTCTCGGCAAATGCTGTCTGCGGACATCTGCTGCCTCCTCCCCCACTGCCTCCTGGCAAGCGGCAGCAGCTTCCCAGCAAACAGCCTGCTCTTTGCATCACCCCCCGCACACCCGACCAAAGCTCCCTTCTGCTCTTACAGGCACCTTTGCAGGACCTTGAAATGGTGGTTTCCCTCATGCTGGCTTGTCTCCAAGCAGCCTTCTGCTTCACAAGACCATAGCTGAAAAAAAATCAGGGTGCCTGATGGAGGAGAAAGGCTTATTAAAGGTGATGCTTACCGGGTTCTGGCTCATGATTCAAACAGGCAGCCCTCTCTTTGGCAGGGCTCCAGCCAGTGGCTGGGGCCTTGAGGCAGGCACGGAGTCTGGGGCAAAAAGCTTGGAGCCGTTTGACTGGAGCAGATGTGGCAAGGTCAGCTGTGAACGGCTGCCCTGGTGCCGGAGCTGGATGCTTTGTGCCGGTTTCTGGCTTGAGTATGTCATGTGCGGCTAAGGGAGGCAAAGTTCACTATTGCAGGTATTCATGTGGCCCCTTCCAGGAGACAGGAGCTTCGTTTCTTTCTGCTCTGGCCAAGTAGTGGGATTATGTGCTTCTTGGTTGTAGACAGCCACAGGGCTGTGGGTTTCTGTCTCCTGAGAGTAACCTCCAGGCTTGATAGTCCTGCCATCCTGGCAGTAGGAAGCACCTGGCAAAGTGGCATTTCTGTGGGTTCAGTCTCTCAGTGCTGCTGCACCAGGTTCCCATCTGCGGGTATTAGCGTTTGGTACCAGAAGGTGTGGCAGTAACCTAAGAGATCTTTACCCCAAGCCCAGGCAGTCCCCTGAGCCACAGTTGCCAAGATGCCCTGGCTGCATCTTGTGTGCTTCTATCCTGGGGACTTCTCTGGAGAACAGAGGAGCTGGGAGGGATGGAACGGAAGGATTTCATGAAGTGGGCACGAGAAGCATAGCAAGCTCCTTTCTCCTGAAGCCAGTGAAGCAGCAGCTGGAAGCATGAAGGCAATGCCTGTCTGTGATCTCAGGGAATGCCCAGAAGGAGGGCTGAGGTATGTGGATTAGTCAGAAGAGGTGGTAGAGGATGAAAGAGGATTCAGCAGCTCTAACTGTAAAGGCGGTTTTGGAAGAAGGAGCTGGAGGGATTGCAGGTGGGACACATAAACAGGAGCTTGGAAAGATGAGATTAACAAAGCCAGTAGGGAAATTTGCCATTTTGTACCTGGATCAGAAAGATGTGAGCACAGTTTGAAGTGATTTGGACAAGAAGGCACAACTCTGTGTTTGGAGGGAGAAGGGATCATCATCTTCACTGTGACAGTCTTTGCAGTGGAGGAGTGCAGAGGCACAGCCGGATTCCCCCAGGAAGCTTGGAGGAAGCTTGGTGTTACGTGGAGAAGTATCACTTGGCACACAGTTGACAGTAGGTTCTGGCCCCCCTGTTTAGTTAGTAAGGCTGTGGTCCATGACTGTGCCTGATGTCAGAAGAAGTGGTAGTGGGAGAGCTGTGTAGATGCCATGTAAATGCTGCTGGAGGAGCCTGCGAAATCATCTGAATGCCTGTGACGGATGTGGCATAGAGTTGGGAGCTGTAGGACAGGGTGTCTGGCTGACAGCGAGCAGTGAGGCCAGGGGCTGCATGGCAAGCAGGGCCAAGGCTCTGTGGTGTCACCGGCAAAGGGCCCTGGTGCACCTGTTGGCACACTTCTGGGTGCCAGTCTGTGGCAGCTGGGTCCAGTGCTGCTGCACGGAGGGAAAGAGCTTGGAGCAGATCCAGCAGCCAGACCCAAGTCCAGTGCTTGGGCATGCTGTCTGCCTGGGCAGTAGCCGCAGGCCCCTTCTCCTTGTTGGTGTGGCGCTGAGCACGAAGGAGAGGAAGCAAGGGAAGGATGAGGCATGTGTTTGAGAGGGAGATGAGAGATGCCACTGAGAAACAGAACTGAGCTCTCTTCTTCTTTTTGTGCTGTCAAATACTCAGTGGGATGGGGGCAGAGGGGCTGGGCTGCAGGCCAGAAACATTCACACACATCCCAGAGAGGGGAAGCTGAAATGCTGCGGGAAGCCATGCTCTTGCCTGCACAGGTGATCCAGAGCTGCTGCAACTCAGGGGTGACACAGCAAAGCCATGCCTCCCCCAGCCGTCTAGACCCTGTCCCAGAGCCTAGGAGATGGCTAAGGGGGTAAGAGGGTTCTGGCAGGCAGCCTTTAAAGCCCCCACTGGGGAATGGGGTTGTCACCAGCAGCTGGAGGCAAGGACTGGTAGGTTCTGGTGTTTACCCGATGCTGAGGAGAAGCAGAAGGTGCCATGTAGAGGCCAATTGTTGCCTTCCCCGGGAGATCAGTGCAGGAGTGCAGGGGAAGGCAACTGGGCACGATGTTATCCTGAGAAGAAAGCACTGATAACTGGAGGCAGAGGGAGTACCAGGGCCCAGGAGGTTGCTAGGGACGACATCCTTCCTTTGAGCAGGGAAGGGGTGCCGAGGGTCCAGCAGGACCCTGGCCACGGGAGCACTCTCTCCTGTGAGTGCCTTGTTTAATGCCTCTGGTTGTGACTTTGTGCCCAAAGGCTTCTCGGAGGGAAGTGGCATGGCAGGTGCAGGTGTATGGACTGCAGAGACTGGTGCTGGGCTCAAGGAGAGCGGTACTTGGCTCTTCTGCCTTCTCTGGTGGTGCTGGGTGCATTCCTATGAGTTACCATTCTCTCCATGCCAAGGCTGGTACAAGACTTTATCTCAAGTGTTCGGCTGTCGCTCTTCTGGGCTCTTTTTTTTCCTCTGCAAGGAGTTCAACTCCTGGACTGGGCCCACAAGCAGGACTCTGTCGCTAGTGGATCAGGAGCAGGCTGAGCCAGCACATGGGGAGCTAAGCACAGTCCCCAGGCAACACTGAAGCACCAGCTGGCCCTTTTGGGAAGCCAGTGGCCTTCCTAGCCCAGACTCGTGTGGGGTGGCCCCAGTGGGCCTGCAGCAGCTGTCTTCCCTGCACACTGGAAGGATGGAGCCAGGAGAGGGGGAAGGGAGAAATCAGCCTGCAAAGGGTTAATAGTGGCTCCAGCCTGCTGCTCAAAGCCCAGGCCCTGCTGCAGGAGTGGTGTTGAGCAGCCTGCTCCAGTTGGCTTCTGTCCCAGAATGCTTTGGAAAAGCACTGGCCTCTGACCCCCAGTACAAACTGAGCCCAGCACGTGGGAGGGAGAAATTACTCCCAGACCTTCAGGCTCCAGGGTTTACAAGCTGCCTGCAATAAAGCAGCCATTTTTTCCGACAGTTATTAAATCTCCCCTTTTAGCTCGCTGCAAACCTCTGCCTGTCGTTCCCCCACCCTATCCCCAGCCCCACGTTGTGCTTCTCCTGCTCAAGCCCAAAAACACCTCTAAAAGGTGAGGCAGGCCTTTTTGGGGAATGCTGAAGGCTGGGGAGTGCTCCAGCCACTGGTTCATGAGCAGTGCCCCTCACCCTGCAGTGGCGGGTCCCATCCGGCTTGGCTGCTGTACTTGCGTCTGTCTGCCTGCATCCCGTATGGGCCAGTGCAGGCAGCAGCAGCCTCCCTGGGTGCCTTGCTGCAGCAATCCCTGGGGAAATCCTGCACCTGCCTTCCCCCACTTGTGGGGTGCACATCTGCACCCCTCTTCTGAGCCCCCATGGGGCCAGTGGGGCTCTGCTGATGGACCACATTTCGGTGTTGTCTTAGTGTCCGTGCTGGGGGGGAACCGAAGGGCAAAGGTTTTCTTCTTGGCCTTGCTGATGTCTGGGGCAGCTATGGACAGGGCCTTGGTTTTTCTTTGCCTCAGTTCTGCTATCTTGAAATGGGAATAGGAGCAGGGTTTGCACTTACCTGTCGTCAGCTCCTTAGGTAACTTATTCTGTCTGCGCTCCCTGCAGTGAGCGACAGATTAATTGCCAGGGAGGCTGGCCAGTTTCTATGGGAGATCACTGTGTGGGAGGCTCACGAGGCTTCCTTCACCAGCTAGTGTTTGTAATGACTGCTGCAGCTGCAAAGTGCCAAGAACTGCTTATTCACATAGGATTTTGTGACCATCCAGTTGTATGGAAGTGCCGAGTTGGCGTGGAGCAGTGAGCACTGCCTGTCTGGTACTGTGCTGAACATGCCAGCATGTTGAGTTGCTGCGAAGGGTGTGGGGAGCACATGTTTTTGTTTGTGCAGTACTTTGGGAACAGAACACTCGTTACAAGTGGCTACCATGCCATGGGCACTGTGGGATCCAGATAAATAAAATGGGAGCTGGTATTTCAAAACAACCTCTTCCCTGCTCCTCCCACTGCCTGTGCACATTCCTCTGGCGAGGAGCAGGCGAAGGTGAGGAGGTGCCCACAGAATGCAGCCGTAGCCCATGGCCTGAGAGCAGCTGCAGCAGCAGGCAGTTTAGACTCCACAGCTCTCTTCCAGCAGATGTAGGACACATTGAATGGAGCAGGTCACCTTAGCCTTGGCCGTGCCACCCATCAGGCAGGTGACGCATGCCTGGGGACCCAGACTGCAGTCTCTAGCCCTTGAGACAGCTGGAGGAAACCAGCTCTGAGGGTAGTCCTGGAGCCTTAGGCTTTCACTGCACTTCTTTTTCAGACCCAGTGGTTTGCCAGGAGCAAAGTGCCTTAGAGGGAGTCTCACACTGCACTGGCACCGGCAGACCTGCGCTGCACCTTGCTCTGTGCTGCACCTCTGGGCACAGTGAGGCAGGGAAGTCATTTTCCTAAACATGTCTTGGGCCGATCTAGGATTTACTCGACACACAAGAAAAAAGCACATTCATCCGAATCCCCTTCTCTCCTCTCTCTGAGGTTTGGTTTTGTTTTTAAATCTATATGGCAAGCGACCAAACTGGCTGAGTCAGTCAGCTGGCCGGCCACCAGAAGTAAAAATGCGGTTTTGTCCCCTCCCTTTTTCCAGCCCCCTTCCCCCTGGATTTTTTTTCTCCTTCACTTAGCGACAGTTTCATGTATTTACAACAAACCTCTTTCCGCCTCCTTCTCTCTTGGGGCTGGGACAAGTGGAAGCTAGTTTTTATTTTCAGAATCAGCCTAGGGGAGAGAAGGTGCAGGAGGGCAGCCTGGCTTTGCCTTCTTGCTTCTGCTCACAGTCATGCTGTCTGGGAGGAAGGAGAGCTCCCTACTGTGTTCAGGCCTTTGCAGGCTGATGGCAGCATCTGCTGTCCTACAGGCAATTGGATACAGAGGCGAAGTGCCTTGCCCAAGGCCATGCAGGCCAGGCCTGGGAGGATTGGAGCTGAAAGTCAAGTGTCCTTTGGACACTGACACCCAGAAGCCATGCTGGCCATGGGCTGGCTTTCAGTGGGCAGGAGGCTATGTGAGGTTCCTGAGTGTTTACCAATGCTCCTGGCTGCTGTGGTATAGGGATGGTCTGGTTGAAATGTGCCCTGAAGTTGCCTCTTCCGCTGGGAAGATGGGAGCCAACAACACTCCTGTGTGAATAGCCAACATCTTGTAGAGGGGCAAGATGCTCTTTTGTCAAGGGGAAGCCAGGGGTGTTTGGCCACTCTGCTGGCAGTCTGCATGGGCAGCTGGCCAGGTTTCAGGCATCTCATGCCGTTGGGTTGCTCACGATGCCTGTATCCTGAGGACAGGAGCAGAAGGGGTGGTTTTCTTGCTGTGGCCTGTGGTTTGGCCATCAACATTGTTAATTCCTAGGCATCCAAATTCTGTAGACCCATCTGTGAGCAGCCTTGTGACCCATTCCCAGGGTGGAGAGGAGATGGCGCAGGGGGTGAAGAAGGTGTGATTCAAGTACTCACTATGTTCCTTCCCTCCTTCCTTGTGGCAAGCCTATGTTCCAGCCTGAACTGTGTGACAGATCGTGACAAGTCATGGGACCTCAATATGTGTCCCAGCTCCCAGCAGGTCACTGGGTGCCGGAACGTGTGGCACCCCACAAAAATAAAACTTACTGAGCTGTAAATAAAGGAGGCTCCTCCAACGAGAAGTTTTCGGATGCAAATTGGCCAGTTGGCTTCAGAGACAGATTTTCTTAACTTCTATGTTGATTTTTGCTATTTCAAATGCATACAATGCAGCAAATTCTCCAGTCTGACTCTGGCTTCCATGTACTTCAGCAAGGGGGCTGCATGAGAGTGAGCAGCTGGCTGCCTGCTGTGAGCAGTAGCTGAGGATACCCACATTGGTCTGAACTAGTTTGCTGCTTCCTCTGTCATATATCCCAACTTAATCACGGGACATACTTCCAAGGCAGCAAAAGTGGGGAAGGGGAGAAACTGATATAATGTTTTTTATTTTAGCAAGGATGTGATGGGCTAAGAAACGTTAAAAGGCAAAATAAATCCTTCACAATATTTTGCTCTGTTGAAATGAAGGGAGCTGAAAGATGGACAAAGAGGCTTGAGAGCACAGTGAGGAAAGGTACCCACAAGTTGCTGGTAAGGCTGAGCCTCTTTGCCACATGTCACACAGGGAGTGCAGGCACGAGGGGAACAGTAGCTATATTATTCCCCAAGAGGTATGTCTCTGCACATGTAGTTGTGCCCCCACCTCTTCGCTGATGGCTGGTGGCCATCTTTGATGGTCAGCTATATGGTAAAGCTGGAGGTGGCTGTGAAAGTGCTGCACTGTGCAGACATCTGCGGTTCATACAGGAATTGTGGCAGCAAGACGGAAGAGGTGAGGAAAAGTGAGAAGCAATGCTGGGATCTGGTGTTGGCAGAGATTTCTGGGACTGGAAATTAGTAGAGGATAATGGATGCTGCACACTTGCTGGGTGGTAAGGGGAGCTTTGAGGTCAGGAGGATGCTGGGAAGGTATCTCCTGCCTAGTGCCTAGTCCTCAGCCAGTGCCTAGTCCTCAGCCTGTCATCACTTCTCTTTCCTTTCCCATCTCTTAAGAGCTTATGCCCGTGGGCTTGAGGAGAGGGAAGAGGAGAGCTCTGTAGCGATACCTGAGTGTCTCTCTGATGGAATCATTGTGCCTGACAGAGCCACCCTTTTTCCTTAAACTTATTTGTGGTCATTCACTCAGCAACCATCCAAGACAGAAGAAGAGGAATGGTTTGGAAAGGAATATAGTGGCCTGCAGTTTGCTGGTACCGGTGGCCAGGTACTGAGGTGGATACCATTGTTTTCCACCAAACGTGGAGCACACTGGGGACCTGTCCCAGTACAGGAACTTTTTGTATGCAGTGCTCTTGGAAACTGTGTTAGTGGATGTCTACTTGATCCTGGTACTTAACTTGTTTGCTTTTGGTTTTGCCGGAGAGAAGGAAACAAGACTTGTCAGTTCAGTTTTGTCCTAGTTGGTGTAATTTTTCAGTCCTTGCCTAGTTGGATTGCAAACCTGTGGGGATCTCAAAATCCCATTGCTCTTTCTGACAGGTAGGGGTGGGGAAAATAATCCTGAAATTGATCTGCTGTTTAAATCCTTTCCATCTCATGATCTGAAACCTCTGATGAACTGCCTAGCTAGCCTTCAGCCCCCCCTGTTTACACCCTAGCTGGACTCCTCCAAATGCTGGTGCTGCCTTAACAGCTGTTTGTGGTGTTCCTCCACCCAACAACAAGGTTTTTAAAGTTGAGGGAGTGGAGGAGGGAAGCATCCCTGAGGGACTACTTAACTTCCAGACTTGCTCGCATTCTACTCCCCAGGCAGGTGACTGGAGTTTGGCACAGTCTGTTTCTAACCTCATCACCAGGAAAGATGCTTGTAACAAGGTCTGACCCATGGGCAAACTTCTAAACAAACACAAACTCCTGCAGCAAATCAATACCTGGATCAATGGGGTTTTTTTCCTCTCTCAGAAATAGAGTACAGCTGTGTTGACTCAGTCTGCTGAGGCTGTTTCCTAGGTCATCTCCCTGCCAAAGCCTGAAATGAAGAGCTGGAATTTCAAGCTCTTTTCCATTTCCGTTGTCACCTGAGTTGAAGGAGTACCTGCATTTTAGGCTTCACTGAAAGTCTTGCTTATAGTTCTTGGAGTTAGCTAGCTATGTCCGGTACATCAGAGGGGTGAAAGGCACCGAGCAGCTTGGCAAAGCTGTGGTGGTATGTACTTTTTGTCTTCCGACCTTCCTACTTGTCAGGTGCCCTTTTGAATGCACTCCAGAAAAGGGCAAATTACACTTCAGTGGACTCAGCCCCTTCCACTGGCCCACACCTATAGGGACAGTTTTGAGGGAGCCCCCCACAGTGTTTCCCACCAGTGGGTTCTGTGTGTGCGCGCGCGTGCCTGTGCTGGACAAGGAGGCTTAGCACCACATGTGCTGTGCTGTGGCAGGTGTTCACTATCACATCACCATTGGGGTTAGGGACTGGCAGAAATGGAGCAATCTGAAACAGCCCCATCCTGCACAGCCAGGCACTTTGTGTTTGGAGCTTTGTCTGTAGTTTTACTTGGTCTGGAAGGGAAAATCACTCTTGTGGAAGCAGTTAGAGATGAAAATGTAGCTGCTATCTGATCCTCAGGCTGTTGTCACTATGTGGAGGATGGACACTGCATATTTCCTGGGGCCGTGCACGCACATCATCCTATGATGTGTCAGCAGGGCCAGCAGTCAGGGCTGAGCTTCTTTGTGATGGTCTCCAGTGAATAATGGGTGTTTGAGTATGAGCTGTTTGGCACAGAGCAGGTGGACAGCACTGTGTCCTGAGGATGGTCTGTCTGCTCCTGGACAATATGTCCGGATTTGGACAGCTCATTTCCTATTTTGCATTTGACCATGAAGATGATTGTTGTCCCACGTGGAGTGAGGCTAATGGGCTTGGCAGTCAGACAGGTGAACCCACTCATGTCTGTGATGTTTGGAAAGAGCTATGAGAGACTTGGAGCCCACTCTGCTCCAAAGCTGTTACATCTGCAACCTTGCCCGGGCTCTCTCTGGGGAGTGTTTGAGAAAATCCTGCAAGCCACAGCTGGACGTGAGTAGGGTGGCGTGTCCTGGGCCTCACGCGTATCAGGCTTTACTTGTTTTTGCAGTGAGGTTCTGGTGCCCAGAGGTGGGACTGCTGAATTTGCTGAGCCAAGCACTGAACAAGAGAACCTGGTGTCCTCCATTCCCTGCTGTGCTATAGGGTAGGCTCCCTGTCTGGATTGGAGTGCCAGGGCCTGGGTACAGCAGGACTTCTCATGCTGAGGCTAAGCAGGGCTGGGCTGCAGGAGGAGAGGTGCCTGGCTGTGTCCTGCAGCACTGCTGTCCCACCGAGGAAGAAGGCACGGCAGGACTTCATCACATCCACCAGCAGAGAGGCTTCCACCTTCTCTCTCACCCACGCGCTGGTACAGACACGCACACATGTACAGTTACAGGTTCATACCAGCGTGAACATGCTCGTGCGGATTCACATGAATTTGCAGTTAAGCAGGCACACCCACGCCAGCACGGATACAAACAGACCCATGCTGGTGCAGGCCTGCTTGCTGTCATAGAGGCAGACGTGTTCATATTTGCACGACTCCAGGCTTGTGCTGGCACAGGCGCAGGCATACAAGCTCCTGCGCTTCCAGACACTGGCAACGGAGCTAAGCTATGGCACTGGTCTATTTTTGGGAGCACTCCTAAGAATTGTGAGCGTGTTTCAGATGTTAGAGTCTTAGATGGGGGAAAGCTAGAACAGATGGCTGGAGGGTTCAGAGCAGCAGCCCTGCTGAGAACAGATATTTATAGGCAGATTTAACCCTTGTGTGGTCTCTGGAGCCACGTTTAAAGGGACGGCATCTGGAGCAAACGTGGTAGAGTCGAGCGATGACCTCTGAGGGTGTGCTGTCCTATCTCGTTTCTGTGAGCCGATTATCAGTGTAGTCTGGAAATCCCGTTTATGCTCTACCTCTTTCTCAAGGGACGCAGCTTTCCCTAGACCATGGAGCCCGGTTTCTATAAGCCTCGGTGAAAATGGGCTGGTTGTGGTTATTATTTGCTGACCAAGCTGGGGCAGCGGGTACTGCGGCTGCCCTGTGCTTGCGTGACCAGCCAAATGAGGACAAAGATTGTTTTGTCCCTCTTGCCCTGATTTTTTCTTTTTTCTTTTTTTTTTTTTTTTCTTTTCTCTTTTAGCAAAAGGTTACCCAGATTCTTCCTTTTCCTTGCTGGAAGCAGATACAGTGTTTTCTTTAAGGCACTCCATCTTGTAAAGAGATACAGATTAAACCCTGCCCTGTCAGATCCATCAGATGTTTTTACCTGCCCTCATCTTGGACTCTTGTGCTTGAGCATTTAGGGAAGAGCAAAACCCAACTGGGGGTTCTGCTGCTTTGTTGAACAGAGTTGGCTGCAAAGTGAGGAGTATGGCAGGTTTGCAGTGACAGTTCTATTTGCAGTCCTTTCTTCGAGACCATCTAGTCTGCGTTTTGGGGTCTGAGGTAGTGTTGTATTTAACTTGTCTGGCATGTCTTGAAGTGGTCTTCACAGAGCTGAGTATCAGACACAGAAGAAAGTGATCTGGGGGGAAGGAAGAAAGCAATGCCCTCAGGTGGGACATGTAAAGAACTGACAGAGTAGTTATCTGAGAGTTGCAGGGAAGAAGGCGCTGGCTCTGAAAGCATGAACTGGGGTGCAGACCTGGGGAGCTGCGTGAGTCTGCTCAGGCTGCTTTTCAGTCTGGCTCTGGCAAAATTAGGGAGCAGTGGCACTCCTGGAGCTAGTGCAGGGCACTGAGGGACTGGATAAACAAGAAACGGAGGTGGGTGCTACTGGCAGAGTTTGTGCTGCCAGGTCAGAGAACGATGGCCTGTATTTGTGCTCCTAAAAATTGGAAGATTGAGTCTAGTTGTGAGATGGGGGAAGCAGCTGCAGCATCGAGTGGAAATGGACATTCCTCCCTCACAGATAGGCAATTGATCCCGTAGGGTTTGAGCTGCAGTGGCTGTGCACAGTGGCACACATGGCATGCACCTAGGCCGCACCTTTCCTCTGTTGGGACTTCAGCTAATCCAGATATTTGGAGCTGCCAGCTTGTGCCTAGCATGGGGAACCCAGGGAGGCAGTGCTGAGTCTTATAGGGCTGTTTTCCACTTGCCTTTGCATTGCTATGCTCCTGTGGACCAGCCAGAGGTGCTTCCAATGTTAGAGGTGGCATGCAGCAGCCCTAAGTCAGGCTATTTGTCCAGAGTCAGGTTCTCGGCCAAAGGTTTCACGCAGATGCTCAGTGTATGCCTCAATGAGCCGAGTTTGTTGTTGTATACCCTGATTCCATGCCCAAGGGGGCATGAAGCTCTGCTGGAAAATCTGGGAGTGTGACATAGAGTGCTGGTCTTGCCTTGGGGATCAGCTCTGTGCTTTGAGGGTGTGAATTCAGAACATCCCCTAGTTTTCTGTACACTGATGTGCTGGGCATAGGAGATGCAAATCTGTAGAGAGTGGGAGTATGTTGGAGCTGCTTGCTTCCTTGCTTATTCATTCCGCTTTCAGACTCTGGAGGCTTGGAAAGCAGTCACCGTAGTCCCCCCCCACACAGTTGTGTTCTCACTGCTCGCCTGTGTGTCACATGGAGGAGTTCTCAGGTTTCCCAGAAGCTTTTGGTCCCAGGTCAGCAGTTGCACCCACTTCAATCGAAATGTGACTTTACGGTGAGAAAAACTGGTTTCGGCTCCTGCAGCACCCCCCGCATATCCCGAAAGCACAGCTGATCCTGCTGGATGCCCAGGTGTGAAGCTGGCAGTGCTCAACCAGCTCACAGTCTGGTCTGCTGCATGGTGGTGTCATTTGGCAGCTTTGTGTCCGTGGCTGCCTGATTGCATTTTGTACCCAGACAAATCTGCAGGAGTGAGGTTGCTCGGCTGGGCCACCGGGCACGCTGACGTGGTGTTCCTATGGCTGGGCTGGCCAGTGTTCTTCCAGGGCCCACAAGGAAGCGCCGGCAGCCACCCGTTCTCCTCCTACCTGAGGAGGCAGAGAGAGAACCTGGCAGGAACAACGCGCCCAGCTGGGTAACTGCCAGTCCTGGGATCTGCCCACACTTGCCCGGCCTCCCACAATGGCCCCATTGTTCCTGAGAGGGCAAGGAGGAGGCTTCCTGCAGCTCCCTGGGCATCGTTAACCCTCTGCCTGCCAGGAGCAGGCTGCAGGATGGGCATACATGGGGCAGGAGGTCCTATGGGCAGGTGAAGGAACTCCCACTGCCCTTGAGTGCAAGGAGGGGAGCTGCCGGGGAGCACCAGCCTGTCTCTGCCAGCTGCCTCTAAAATCACCCCTTGCTGCTGTTTTGAGGACAGCTAGCATGCTCCTGTGCTAAAGACATACACCGGAGAGGCAGGGCCCCGCTGAGCCTTGATTTCCTCTGACAAAGCATAGGGAGGCTCTCTGCCGCCTTCTAGGCTGCTTTCTGCCATGACCTTTCCTTGGGAGCAGCCGTCAGTGGCTGGGTTGCTTGGGCCCCGATGTGCATGCCAGAGCAGGCCATGTCTTTAGGAATGGGACATTTAGGGTGTTGGGGGGCTAATTCCAGTGGCTGAGATATCGGTGTGGAACCTGTTTAAAGCAATTCCAGACTGATCAAAGTGCCTTCTTCCTTCCTGTCCTGTAACGTGATCTCGGGCCAATGAGCTGCTTGGGGTCTGCTGTGGCTTCTGGTTCCTGTTGTTGTGGAGACAGAGCCTTGGAGGGCACAGGCGTGCCTCACTGCGGGTGCAGGCTCAGAGCCAGAGCACAATATCCGTGTGCCGAAGAGGACGACAAGTACCCTGTCGCTGGCCAAAGGAGCTGGACGATCGTGTCCCACTCTGCTTGCTGGCTCTGCACTGTCGTCTTTTGATAGCAGCTGTGCTTCCCCACAGCTTTCTGCTATGTGTGTTTCCTGATCAGCTGATTCCAGGGGTTATAGGGGCTGCCTCAGCACCCTTCCTCTGTCACAAACTTCCTCTCCAGACTCTGTGTGATGAGGGAGAGGAAGAGGCATTTGACTAGCATGCCAAGACTCTGTATGGGAAACTTTCTGGATGTCAGCCTTCAGAGACGTTGACCCCGATGAATCTCATGCTAGCTCAGAGACTAGAGAATTGGCTGGGTAATCCAAACAGCCAAGGACTTTGAAACCTAATAGATACCTTGAGAGTCACCAACTAGTTCCTCTGCAAACCCCGATGGTAACTTGCTTATATCATTACCTAAACGGCCATCCTGCTTCCAAAAGATCTCTTATTTCCTCCCACTCAGTAGCCTTTGTACTCTTCTCCCCTCCTTTGTACCCTGGTCTTTGTTGTTGCAATAACTTTTCTTTTTAATATGTTCTGTTTCTTAAATAAGGGTGTAACTAGAGTCAACTGTGGAGGGCCAAGGGCTGAGTTGGGAGCACTTGATGACCCCAGCTACTGTACCTTGTGCAAACAATGCCGCTTCAGAGCTTGATCTGGCCGCGTCTGGGCACTTGGCCTCTGGCCACAAGGACCACTGCAAACCCCAAAGCCTCCTGCAAACCTCAGACCTAGAGGAATGTCAGAAGCCCTTGCCCACTTGGCCAGTCATAAGTTAACAAGACCTCTCTCTCCTGGTAGGGAAGAGGGGCTCTCAGGGGGGAGCCCCAGGACAGTCTGCCTCTGGGCCCTTCTCTTCATCTGTGGCTGTACATCCGCTGCTACACAGAGGGCTCATTGCCTCCCCAGAGGGCTGCAGTTAGTGAGATGGGGCAATTCCTAGCTCTTTCTACCTGTTTCCTTTTGGGTGGTTGGAGGCCTGGCCAGGGTTAGATCACTGTGTCTCTGGAGGAGCTCTGTGAGTTGCGTGAGTGTTTGCGTAAGGGCAGAGTAGCCCTTGAGACTTTGGACCAGGTCTGTGGGGAAGGCTGTGCTGCTTTGCACCTGTCAAGTGGCAGAATCTGGGGAGTTTCAGCTTTATGTATGGGGGAGGCTTCTGGGGGTAAAGGTGAAGTATGGTGAGGAGGTCGAGCAACTGCTGTCTTGGGGTGCACAGTGGGGAAACCTCTCTCCAGATCGGTGCTAGCCCAGACTCTGATGGTGAGGTCATATGGGGAGCAGTGGCTCTCCTCTCCTCGAGGTCTCTCCCTCCCTTTCCAGCCCAACACTGGAGTCCCAGCACTGCCTGCAGGTAGCTGCCACCACTCAGCTGTGGGATCTCTGCTGCCTGTGCTGATCCTCTCTGCACTGGGGAAGGTGAAAGGTTTCCCAGGGTGGAATTTCCTGCGAGGTAGTTGCATAGCTGCTTCCCATATGACCTTACACCCCGATGTGCCTTAGTCATGATGGCATGCAAATACGAGGCAACGGGGTGGGGGCTGGAGGGAGCTGCTGGGAAAAGGAAGTGACCTCAGCCGTGGTTTAAATATAGAGCCCGGCGTTTTCTGCTGCTAGCCCTGGTATTTATAATCTTGAAGGAGTGCTCAGCAGCTCTTTGTATCTCTTCTGCAGTCCGGGCTGGCGGAGGGCAGTGTGGGGGGCAAGATGTTGGGGCAGCCACCCTGCTTCCCCCTCTTTCCTGCGTTTCTCCGTCAGCTCCCTCTCCCCAGGTGTGCTGGGGTACATACATGTGTGTGCCCAGTTGCACAGACACGCTGCTGCAATCCAGGCAATTTGCAGGCCTGCAGGTGTTCCAACCTCTTCCTTTTGTGCAGGTGTGTCCTTTGTATGTTGCATTTAGTGCCAGGATTGGGCACAGGAAGAGTCCAACTCTTCCCCAACTCTCTGCCATGAGCCTCCTCAAAGGCAAACAAACTTGTTGCACTGCTGGTCGTACAGCAGGGTGCGGCTGGGGTACACGGTGCTGAGAGAGGTGGTGGGGGTGTCCCTGCCACAAGAGTTTCCTGCTGGGACCCTGTCTGCAAAGACTGTGCTGTTCTTCAGGCTGCAAAGTGATGTGAGCTTGCTCAAAGGGAGAGCTAGTGTTTTGGGGAGATTTTCTGCAAGGTGGTATGGGATATCTAGCCCTCTCTTGCAGTGTGCAACAGGCATCTCCATGCTGCTTTAATCTGGAAGAGCGTAGTAAAAATCTGCTGCAGGGATGTGGTGCATGGCTCTGCTCCCCAGCACAACCCCCCGCACGCTGTGGAGGCCCTGTTGTGAGGGCTGAGTTGCCAAGGAAGCCTGGGGTCTGAGCGCACACACCGTGCCCCAGCCCAGGCACCGCTGCACTGGCAGGAGATGCAGCGAGTTGGCCCGTGCTCAGCCCTGGCCAGGCTGCGGATGCCCTGGGTGACGGTGACACCTAGTGGCTTCATCCCATAGGCTCCACCTCGGGCCCAGAGGTGGGGCACCCGGAAAATCTGATGCTGCTGGACAGCTGGCATGAAGCTGGACCGGCCATAGGCAACAGACCCTGCAGTGCTCAGGAGCCCTTGTGTCTCTGGCTTGGAGACAGGGGGCAGGGAAGGCACCCAGTGTGAGGGCCCTGCTGACGATGGCTAGTCTGTCACAGAGCCCTGCAAAGAGACTTTCGTCTAAAAAGAAGAGCAGAAACTGTTGTGTTAAAGCTTGGAAGCTCCTCGTGAAGTTCTGGCATTGCTGGGTTCCAATCCTGAACACTGTTGGCATTGCAGACTTTTGTTATTGCCAAAGGATCCTATAGCGGTTACTGAGTGCTAGATGCAGCTGAAAGACTGTCCTCATAGGCTCAGCTACATCAGCTGTTTACCTGACATGTGTGACCCTAGGCAAGGCTTGTCTCCCTTGTGATTTTTGTGGAAAAGTTGGGGTTTTAAGGTCTCAGCTGTGAGCCCTGCTGCTCAAGAGAGCTGGTGTATCAGAGGCAGCGTGAGGCACAGCTCACTAGGTAGGCTTTTTAGCATTAGTTGCCCAGTCCCAGTAACCCCAGTGCGCAAACACAGTGGCAATGGCCTGAGGAAGTCTCTTCATCCCATGTAGCAACTGTCCAGGGAGGTCTGTGTTGTGGCCTTGCATTGCAGCCTGTGATGTTATCTGCCAGCAGGGTTTTCTCAGGGAAACTGCCCCATTCGTGGACAGATGAGCTTGTCTTTGTGCATCCCAGCACAGCCAAAGGCTGCGTGGGGGTGTCCAGCTGTCACAGCAGCCCCTGTTCCTGGCCAGATTTCATGTACTGCAGGATGAGATCCTGCCTCAGAGGAAATTGAAGCTCCCTGAGCAGCAGCAGTACCTTTGGAAGAGATTTCTGGCTTTGCTTCCTGGCCTACTAGATGCTGTTACTCAACTGCCGTCTGCCAAGCTGCAGCGCACAGGTGGCTGTAGTGCCCGGCGTGTGGGGCACCCGCAGCTTCCTGCAGGTCTCTCGCTGACCCATCTCCAGCAAGTCGCACTAGCCTGTGTATGAAGCAGTTCCTTGTTATCATCCCAAGGGAGCCACATGTGACTGTCAAGTAATGTCTGGCACATGCAGGGTTTCTGTAGGGAACACACCAGTTGGACTGGTCGTTGTGGCTCTGTTATCCTGGCTTCCTCTCTTGCGCCTTCTTCCAAGAACGATAGCACGGCAGCAATGCCAGCCAGCTCCCAGATGTGGAAGCTGAAAGGCTGGCAGCAGGCATGGGCTCCTCATTCTTTGCAGCAGTGTTGGGAATCCATGTTATCGTCCTTTGGAGAGAGCGGGAGCGTGATTCACCAGAAAGTCCTCTGGGAACACAGCAGGGTTTCAGGTTTCTTCAACTATCAGCTAGCAATTCCCGGACTGCAAATATGTCAGCCCGGTCTCTCCTGCCCAGAGCTTACTCCTTCTCTCCCTCTGCTGCTGTTCAGGCCGTACTGGAGGAGGCTTACTGAAAGCAGTTTTTGTTGTTTTGTTTCAAGATTTCTTGTCTACTAAGGTCCCAGCCTTAGATTTAAAGCTGTGGCTTTTCAGATGTACCAGGTGCAAACACTCTCTACATCTGGATGTAGTCCTTTGTTCAACAGATACTTATTGTGCCTTGAAAGCCTCCCTCCCTGTATGAGGTTGGTTGGGTCGTCCCCCTGTGTAATGATGGGGGAATCAAGGCACCCAAAACCCAGGCATCTTGCTTAGGGTCACAAGTGGGATTGGTGGTAGCTGGGAGCAGAAGCCAGGAATCTCGTCTCCTTGCTTTAACCACTGGGAATTAAGTTTGCTATTGTCTGTAAAACTACCAGGCTGGAGTGCGTGTGTTGCTAAATTGCAGAGAAAGAGATTTCTGTGCAGTCTTCTTTTTGTCGTGTTCTTTTCAACATGTTTTGAATTGTTTGTCTCCTGGTGTCAGTGTATCTACTTTATAATTAATTATCTTCCGTGGCCCAGATGTATGGCGTGCCTGCTGAAATCTAGTTTGAATCTCAGGGTATGTGGAAGGGGCTTACAGCAGTCGAGATGCCTATCGTCATGCTGCGGCCACACAGATGAGAGGCCAAGGCAGATCCCTGCTATCCATCTGCAACAGAATCCAGCTGTTGCTACTCCTGAAAGCACAGCAGAATCTTCAGGCAGCTGCTTCTGGTATTTGTCCCATTAGGAATTGTGAGGCAAGTGTTATCCCTCTGAGTGGACACGAGAAGAGGAGGGCTTTCCAAAGTTTGGTCAGGTCCCTCTGTCAGCCCAGGGTAGCTTTCCGTCCTGCCTCAGGCAAGGTTTTGGATGACCTCCCTGGAGCACCAGCCTGGTCCAAAATAAAGAAAGAAGGTAGGTGCCCCCCAAATGTTACATTTTGGAGGAACTTCACAGCTGGTGAGGCTCATCCATGCTGCAGGCAGTGCCTGAAGGTTTTGTCATGGTGACTGCCAGGTCCTTTGGGATCGAAGTGTGTGTTCCATGCAGTCTCATCTGAGAACCAGAGGGACAGAAGGTGCATCTCTGGACTCTGCAGGCGTGGGCTTTTCAGCACCCCAGGCTTCTTCCTCCGTCGCTGAGGTATTCACCGTGCTGGGCTGTACTAGGGTTGTGCTGCGGTGCTGCTGAGCATTCACATTTTCAGTGAAGCATTTTGGGATCTGTTTCAAACATGATATCATGCCCGTGCAGATGTGCCACAGGCAGACCTGGATCTCCCAGCGTACCATTGAAATGGAAGCACCTTCTCAGCGAGTGTAGCCACACAATGGCGTCAGTGGGTTTGTGACCCTCAGGACTGTGGTGCAGCATGTTGCAGGGATTGCGAGTGCAGCAAAGCGGGGCGGGGGGGCCTCTGGGCCACCAGCAGCAGGAGCTGCTGCAGGGCTTGCTTTCTGGAATGCTGTCTGGCAGCAACCTCTTCCAGTGGGGCTGAAGGCTCCGTGTGGCTGGCCAGCCAGCGGCTGCAGGCAGCATGTGTGCTTAATGCTGCAGCTTGTGCCATATGGACCTTCTCCTCCTCCCTGCTTGCCCTCGCCGTGTCTCCTTCCCTGCTCGGCTCCCCTCCCCCTGCAAGCAGTTTGACAGAGCAATTGGGCAGGCACTGGGACAGCAGCTCTGACATAAATCTCTCCTGGTGTGGAATGAGGGGTATAAATATCCAGAGAGTGATGTGATCTTTCCAGCTGCTATTAATAGGTCTCTAGAGAACAAGAGCAAGCAAGCGAGACTGGCTGACACTTAAAGGGCTAGCAACTCCCTTATGTGCTGTGAAAATTAATCAGCGCTGTGGCTCACCATCTTCCTCCAGGCTAGAGCAGAGCCCTCACCGAAGTGCGTGGGGCGGAGATGGAGGAGGAGGGAGCAACTAACAGCTCCTAGTTAGGAAGCAATGATAGGCCAAGCTGTGCACGAAGGATCCCACTAACTAAGGAAAAATGCTTGGGCGGGCCGTGCCACAGCACTGTTTGCATAGCATGCCAGCAGCCCCCGGCTCAGCTTGCAGGGAGGCAGGTGCCGAGAAGACCCTTTTGCAGAGAAGACCCTTTCTGCAGGCACAGAACTCGCTCGCAGTGCATGACAAGCTGCAGCCTGCGCCTTACGGTGATCACAATCTTTTGGGGATTATGGGTCTGCCGAATGTGCCTCACTCTGCTTTCTTTGCAAGGGTGCCGTGGTTTGCCCTGGCAGAGCGAGCGCTTGGCTTTTGCTGGTGGTGTCTCCAGGCTCACCTTCAGCAAGCCAGGAGCAGCATGCTTAGTGCTGCTGAGCTCTTGCAGTGCTATTTAGACACATGGGGTTTGGTCTGGAGCCGGTGCTTCCTGTCCCTGGGTGGCAGAAGAAGTCCGTGCGCAGCATCTGGCCTGTGTGGTTCAAATGGGAGGAGCAGACGACAGTAACCTCCTCCTTGTGTGCTGGGAAATTTCTCTGCCTGTGCAAAGGAAAGCTTGTCGAGTGCATTGTGGGGGTGTCACGCAAAGCATGTAGCGGATGTGAGCAAACAGAGTAATACCTCAGCTTCCATGTACGTGTAGTTTACTCTCCTTCCCTCCTGCTTCCCCAAGAAGTAAAAACGACTGTGACAGGGTTAGGATTAGGGTGTAGTTACCAGGGTTGTCTGTTGGACCAAAGGTTTGTGGTGGCCTTCTAGAATACGCAGTGTGATACAGAGCTGCATCCCAGTCATCTCTAATGCCTGTGCAGAGCTCCAAGGGGAAGATTGCCAGTGTGAGCATGAGACTCTGCGAAGGCAACTAGATCCTGCAAGGAGGGCTGCTGCAGCATTGCTTAGCTGCATGCATGTCCCTCAGCCCAGAAACCTCTGTGTTCTGCCCTAACCTCCTCTTCTCTGCGAGGCTCTGCCTCAGCCCGCGGGGCTATTCAAAAATCGGAGCTGGATTTGGAGCAGGAGAGCATCACCCTGCTATCCCAGCAGGCCTGTGGCACATTGCATCATCCTGCTGGGCTGGAGCTCCCGTTAAAGTGGACATCCCGTCACCCAGAGCCTTAAAGCAGGAGTTGGAACTGTCCCTCAGGCCCCTGCGAGAGACAGAGCTTGTCTGATGAGTGCCTGCACTTCCCGGCTCTGCCCTTGCCTTGCAACCCACGGCCTCCTTCTCAGTTGCCTCAACCTTTGTCCTCTACTCTGTCCCAGTTTTCTCTTTATAGGCTTGTGTCAAGACTGTCTGCTCAGTTGTCTTCTGTGTGTTTTGCAGGGCAGAGGAAACTTATTTAGCAGCAAGAGGGGTCCCTGAAAACAGTAGGGCACCATATTTCTCTTTGGGGTCACAAAGTTGTCTAAGCTCTGGGAACACTTGCAAAATAGCTCTGAGGATCCTTCTGCTCACCAAAGGGCCAGGCTGGCATGGAGCACCCATTTCTCGTCATAGCCTTGGAAATGAGGGCTCTCGCGTCTGTGGCTGTTTTTTGAAGTACTGGCAAGTCTGCCATGCCTGGGTGAGAGTTCACAGCTTGTCAGCATGTGAGTGAGTAACTGCAGAGCAGGATTTTTTGGTCAGAGGGCCCAAGGCTAATTCCCAGTATAAGCAGCTCTGGGCTGTGCCTTGCCATGGGCTTTGTCCGGCCCTGTGACCAAGTAGCAGCCCCAGTGCACTGGCCCTGGGCTGTGCCCCCAGCAGCGGTGCCCGTGTGAGGGGCACCGTGCTGACTTGCTGCTCGTTTCTCTTGCAGGTTTCTGATCGAAGGGCCTGGGAGCTCCCTCCACTGGCACTGTGGGAAGCTTTAGCCAAGCCAATGCACCCTGACAACAAACTGCCCAGCCATGGCAAGGCAGGCAGCAGCAGTGCCCTGGCCCAGCACCACAATGTGAGCCAAGCATCCACCTGTAACTTGGGCTCAAAGGGTGTGGGGGCAGGCAGCCATGGCAGCAAGGCCACTCAGATCTCCCCTGGCAACTCTGGACTGAAAAACAGCCAGAACACTGTCCCAAACTTCAGCTCCTTGAAGGGCAAGGTGAAGCGGGAACGAAGCATCTCGGTGGACTCCGGAGAACAGCGAGAAGCCAGCACCCCATCACAGGACACGGAAGCAAAAGGTAATGCTCTCCTAGACCTTGCCTCAGCATGTCCTACTCTCAGTTGCTACAAACATCCTGGCTGGACTTGGGATGGGAGCATCTTCGGTTTCTGTGCTGTGTCTTCTGTCCAGGCTTGTCCTGGCTGCCTGTGTGACTTTGCATCACTGCTTGTCACGTCTGCAGTTTTTGGACCAGAGTGGCTGAGTTCGCATTTGCCTTGCATTTCATTCTCTAAACCATTTGTTACACCCAGAACCTGGCACTGGTTTTCACAGGCTACTGAGGCCATCTAAGCAACAGCATGGTTCACTGAAACTACACCAAATGCTCCTGGCATGTGCAATGTGCAAACTTGAGACTGAGATGTTTTCTATCTCCTTGTTGTTGGGAGAGAGCTGCTTTGTGATGTTCTTGCAGCTGCCCAACGACTCAGTCATGGTTAGCAAGGAGGTGCTGCGAGGGTCACTGTCTGAACAGTTCTGTGGTTTCATCAGCAATGGATTACTTGTGTTACAGCATGTGGCTTCTGGAAGAGGGCTGAGTCAGTGCTTCTAAACCTCCTTAGTGGCCTTCCCTGTAACCTCTTGCATTCCATCAAGCTCTGTGCTCGATGGCTGCGTGGGATACTTGAACATCTCACGGACAGTTGTAGGAGGAGAAATTCCAGTGGTGCCCTTGGTTCCAACCAAGACTCACACCCGGTCTGCAGATGCAGAGCTGCTGTTCTGGCTTGTGCCCCTAAGGATTTGTTTTCGCAGTCACAGCCATGTTGCCTGACTGTGTTAGGCCAGAGCTGTGCCGTGGAAGAACAGGTAGAATGTACCTGAATGGAATTCCTGTCCCCAGGAAGGCTTTCTCCCGATAGCGTTACAGGGGTAACTGTACACCACTGATCACAAGCATTTGCAGGTTTATCCCAGAACTGTCTTGTAACCACACTCCCACAGGAAAATTGTTGAAATAGCTTGATCAGAAATGCACGAATCTCCTGTGTTCCTAATATACTGATAGATCATGTGAATGTGGTCATGATGTAAAAAAGAGGATGTAAAAAAGTAAGGCCAGACAATGTTTCATTAGTTAAAGCACAGGACTGGAAGTTATTCATCCTGTGTCTGATTGCTCCCCCCGAGTCCCTAAGTGCCTTTAGGCAAGCCACTTCCTCTCTGAGCTGCATCAGTCCCATCTGAGAGGGGGGGACACGTGGAGGGAGCATACGAGTTTACAGAGAGCATGAAGGCCCCTGCCTGACTGATGTCGACAAAGGGCAGAGTCTGTCTCTTGTTCCTAACAAAGGATGTGAACGCACCCTCCCATTCTATAGTCAAATTTTAATTGCTGAATCACAGACCCTTTAAATTTACAGTTAATGCCCAAAGCTCTCTAGTTTGGAACTGCAGGTAGACACGTCCTGTGTTCATAGACTCCTTTCAGGCAGTAAGAAATACATCTCGTTCTGAAACTCTGGCTCTCACAGGGGAGTCTCACTAGATCTGGCTGCTAAAACAAGGAGCCCAGGCTGAGCAGATGCTTCAGATTCTTAACCAGTTCTGGGCAGATGTTAGCATAAGGCTTAATTGCCCAGTGCGTCCTGGTTGGGTTGGCACTGCCAGCATGCAGCACCCAGCCTTTCAGTCCCTTACAGATCTACTCAGCCCCTCTGATGGCTCTGTCCCTTTGCAGGTGAGGTGGCTCCCCGTAGTAAGCGACGGTGTGTGCTGGAAAGGAAGCAGCCATACAGCGGTGATGAATGGTGCTCTGGGCCGGACAGCGAGGAAGACGACAAACCCATCAGCAGTGCGCACAGTGAGTGACTGCCTCCTTACCAGCTCTGAAGCTTGAATAAAGCCAGGTCCTTCCTGCGGCTCAGGAGGGCTGATGACACTGGCACTTCTAGCTTTGCCTTTGTGTGCTCACTTAGCCAAGTGTGTGGGGGCCAATTGCGTTCGGTAGTCATTGTGCTGTGAGAATATCCGCCGTGCAGTGAGGTCTGGGACCTGTTTTGTGGAGATGCTACTGAGAAGCTGGAGGGAGAGGTGTTGAGGTTGAATGTCCCTGCTGTATGTTGCTCCGGCCACGCTGCCCTGGTCAAAGTGGCAGCCAGAGTGCGACGTGCATTGCTCTTGTTGCAGCAGCTAAGTCTGTGCCAGGCCACTCACCCTTCTCTCTGCAGTTGTCTTGTAAAGACAGCTGAGTCTAAAGAGGCTCTTGGTCTTGACAGTGGTTCAGGCAGAGCTGAGCTGGCCTGAGGTGTGCACTTTTTGGGGCAATGAACTGTAGGTTTCTTTTGTTTTCCAAAAGCATCAGCATTCTTTGACGTTTTGTATCTACAATTCACTTTGCTTTCAGACTGTAACAGGGAGAATATCTGAGAGATGGGGCAAGGTCCTGTGAGGCCCCAGGAGATGCCCATGTTGTCTGATGGAGAACATGAACGTGTAGAAAAGCAAGGAGAGGGTGGCCTTTGTGCCTGGCAGTGCATTGTTGCCATCGTCTCCAGAACATCCACTTGCACTTCTCAGCACAGTCCACAGCCTGTGCAGCCTGTGTGGGAAGGGATAGTGCCGCTTCCCTTGTCACAGCCTGCTCCCAGATCTGCCTGGCGGGAATGGGTCACGGTGGGGCTGCTCCGGGGCAGGGGCTGGCAACGAGGCAGCGCCCGTGTCCCCGCACCGCCTTCCCAGCGATGTCTCCTGTGTAAATGCTGCGGTGTCAGGGTCGGGCTGCAGGAGCTGCTGCAGTGGGGAGAGGCAGCGGGAGGGGAGCAGGGAGCCAGCTGAGTTAAGGGGCGACGGTAGAGGAAGGCAGGGCATGCCTCTGGTAACTGCAGTGCTTATTAATATTAATTATGGATCCTAATAACGGCTGACGATTGACAGTCACCTCTGCCGTGCGCGGCGGCCCCGGGCCGCGTGGCGGGGCCGGGCGGTCCAGTGCTGCCACCTGCTGGCGGCTCGTCCCTGCCGCCCGCGGGCTCCGACCCGGCAGCAGCGCCCGCCCGGCAGCTCGTCTCCTCTGCTCCCGCAGGCTGTAATGTAGCAGATCCTGCGATGTCCACGGCCCCACAGCTTGGCCCAGGGTCCAACCCGCTGCCGAACCTGAGCGAGAGCAGTGCTTCCGGCGTGCCCCATGGTGCTGCCCCTGGCTTGCGGTCAGAGGCTGCAGGAGGCGGAGGTGGTGGAACAGGGAAGCAGCCTTCACAGTTTGTTTACGTCTTTACAACGCACCTTGCTAACACGTAAGCGGTAAACCCCATACCTCCCCCACTGGTATTGGCTGGCCTTGCCACACCTGCCTGCTGCATGCAGCAGTTGAGCACAAGAGAGCTGGAGAAACCTGTGTCTCTCTGGTTGCAATAGCGTGGGAAACCCCTGGGGTTCATGAAGTATGCTGGCAGCCACTGCAGGTGGGCAAACTTGGACTTAAATGCCCCCTTCCTCCCAGTGAGGCCTGGCTCTGCACTCTGTGTCACCCACTGTAGAGCCCATCTAGTCGGCATCCAACAAAATGATTCACCCAAAGCAGTGTGGGTTGCTGGCCTAATTAAAAAGTATCTAAGGGGTAGGTGTCACAGGGAGTGTAATGTAACACATGGTATTATTCTCCACACAATTCCTCCTGCGTTGTCTCAGCCATAGAGTCTTAGCAGTTAGTTTAGTCTGTTTAGCCTAGTCTGTTTAGTTTTAGAGCTCTGCTGTACCACAAGTTCAGTGTGGGAGATCCCAGAGCATCTTGGTGACAACCAACTCAGGGCAGCAGACACAAAGCAAAGCCTGTCACAGGACATGGGAAGAGGGAAACTGAATAGCAAGTGATCATCAGATGGAGATATCCTCACTGGGCATTGTGCAGGACAGATGGCAGGACTCTGAGAACATGCCCCCTTCTTGGTTATCTCCAGAGATTTCCTTCTTCCTGCAGGACTGAAGAACAGAGGTGGCAACTGGGGCCTTGGATGGGTAGGATGGGGCACAGTGCCTCTTCTCAAGTGATTTGTGCTCTCTCCCCAGAGCTGCGGAAGCTGTCCTGCAGGGCCGAGCTGACTCCATTCTGGCCTACCATCAACAGAATGTCCCACGGGCAAAGCTAGACCAGGTATACCACCTGTGAACCAATTGCTCCTGTTGGCACATGCTGCCAACTAGTACCCTTCCCTTCTGATGTAGCCATTCTCCTCCAGCCCCTGGCTCAGCTGTGAAAGAAGGGGTTGCCAGAATGCCCTTTCAGTGGGGTGGGAAGCTGCTTTGCTGCGAAATCTCTTTGGCACAAGTCCTTGCTGTTGTAAGCTGTGAAAAGTTTGGGATGGGGCATGGCGTGTTCCCCTGCAGCCATGTGTGCAGAGCACCTGCTTGTGCATTCCTAGATCAGGTAGTAGGTCCGACATCTTTCCTGTAAGGAATGAAGGTGAGCTGCCATGAAGGCTTCATTTTGAGACAGAGAGGTCTCCTGCAGGGTGCAGGGAAGAATACCTTCCTAGGATCTTTGCCTGCTCAAGTTTCTTCCCCTTTTCTCTGCCAGGCACCACCTGCTCCTAAAGTGCTGGGCGTTGCTGAGCCACTTCCAATTAACCCTCCTACTGCCAACACTCCACAGTCCCAGCCACTGGCCCCTCAAGCAAGTCAACCACAGCCGCAGCCTCCCCCACCACAGCCTCCAGCCCCACCACCTCAGGCCATCAGTCAAACACCTTTGCCTGTGCCCAGCAGCCTGCCCCAGGAAGGGACAAGTGAAGATGGCCGGAGAGATCTGACTCCCAACTCTTTGGGGAACAATAGCAGCAATAACCAGCCTGGAAGTAACCATCCAAATACGCCCACTGCGTCTGCCAGCACCATGCAGCCTGGGCAAGTGGACTCTTCTGCCACGCCCAGCTCCAGCCTCCTTGGAGAGGGCCCAGGTCCAGGGATACCAGGGAATGGGCAGTCAGGCCTGGGCCCCAGGAACACCATGAACTCGGAAGGGCTCTCAAAGGAGCAGCTGGAGCACCGAGAGCGCTCTCTTCAGACCCTGAGAGACATTGAGCGTCTGCTGCTGCGCAGTGGGGAGGCCGAGCCCTTCCTGAAGTCCAGCCAAAATGCAGGTGAGGGGGGGACTGCCCCTCAGCCACAGGCTGCCCCTGCCCAGCCCCCCGCACCCCCTGCCAGCATGAAGAAGTATGAAGAGCCTCTGCAGTCCATGATCTCCCAGACCCAGAGCCTTGGTGGGCCCGGCCTGGAACACGAGGTGCCCCACCACCCTAGCACTGACATGGGACAGCAGATGAACATGATGATGCAGCGGCTGAACCAGGACAGCCTGACACCAGAGCAAGTGGCCTGGAGGAAGTTGCAGGAAGAGTACTACGAGGAAAAGCGACGGAAAGAGGAGCAGATCAGCATCCACGGCCGGCCCATGCAGGAGATCATGATCCCGCAGTCAATGGGGAGCATGATGATGCGTGGGCCTCCACCACCCTACCACAGCAAGCCTGGAGAGCAGTGGCCACCAGGGATGGGCAGCCAGCTGCGGGGACCCATAGATGTGCAGGACCCTATGCAGCTGCGGGGAGGGCCACCCTTCCCTGGGCCACGGTTCCCTGGGAATCAAATGCAGAGAGTCTCTGGCTATGGAGGGATGCAGAACATGCCCTTGGATGCTCTTGGGCCCATGAATGCCATGCAGAGGCCAGTCAGGCCCGGCATGGGATGGAGCGACGATATGTCTCCTATGGGAGGCCCTGGGAACTTTCCACAAGGCACCTTGCCCTACCCACCAGGGCAAGGGGACCCAGAAAGGTTTATGAATCCCCGTGCCAGAGAGGAGATCCTGCGGCATCAGCTCATGGAGAAACGCCCAGTGGCAATGCAGAGGCCCATGGGGATATCCAGCAACTCCATGAGCCAGGGCATGGAAATGGAGAGGATGATGCAGGCTCACAGGCAGATGGATCCATCTATGTTTGCTGGGCAGATAACCGGTGAGAGCCTGAGCAGTGCCCCAATTGGAATGGATTTTGCAGGCACTCGGGGGATGCTGAGCCCCACTATGAGTCAGTCAGGCCTTCGGGACATGGACACACCCATGGGCCCTGGCAACCTCAACATGAACATGAATGTCAATATGAACATGAACATGAACCTCAATGTCCAGATGACCCCACAGCAGCAGATGATGATGTCACAGAAGATGAGGGGCCCCGAAATGATGGCCCACCAGGGCATGAACCCTGAGGAGCTGGCCAGGGTTAGGGCTCCGAATGGCAATGGCAGTGCAATGTTAACGGGACCCCAGAAAATGATGATTCCCTCCCAGTTCCCCAACCAAGGACAGCAAGGCTTCTCGACTGGGCAGGGGTCTTACCCCAACCTGCCCCAGGAGATGGGCAGTGGCTCGGACATGTTCGGCCCTGAGCAGGGCACCATGCCCGTTGGGAGCATCACTGGCACCACCAGACTCAGCCACATTCCTCTGCCTCCAGCCTCCAATCCCACTCCCACACCAGGCGGAAACCTGGCCAACATGCACCCAGCACCTTCCCGGGGGCTGGGCCGCCGGCCCTCTGACCTCACCATCAACATCAACCAGATGAATTCCCCCAGTATGGGTCACCTCAAGTCTCCCACCCTTAGCCAGGTGCATTCGCCACTGGTCACCTCCCCATCTGCCAACCTCAAGTCCCCACAGACACCCTCACAGATGGTCAGCATGCCACCTTCAAACCAGTCTGGACCCCTCAAGTCCCCCCAAGTGATGAGTTCCTCTCTCAACGTCCGGTCTCCAACTGGCTCACCAAGCCGCCTGAAGTCCCCTTCTATGGCTGTTTCTTCCCCTGGTTGGGTGCCATCTCCCAAAGCCACCATGCCCAGCCCAGGAGTCAACCAGAACAAGCAGACTCTCAATATGAACTCATCCGCTTCCATCGGAGCACTGGATCAGGGTATGCTGGATGTCTTGTATGCGAGTGCATGTCTGTGCTTAGTTTTGGTGAGCGTGTGGACAGGGTTTCTCTCCAGGTCACAAGCTCTCTCTCGAGCGGGAAGACACGTGTTCCTGTGCCTGGCCCTGCATCTCACAGAGCAAGTATTTTTTTCCCAGGAGTCCAAACAGGGCCTTTTCAGGTAGATCTGTGACACAGGCAGCAAACGCTGTGTCTGTGCTGGGCAGTCAGGGGCAGGTTTAAGTGGAAGTCTGTCACTGCTCTGGAGCAGGATCTCTGCATGAGCCTTCTCAGAGTCCAGAGAGTGCTGGACTGTGCCAGCTCTGTGCTTTGCAGCCTCCTCTGGTCACTGCTGTCAGAAGGAGAAGACAGGGTTGCTCTCTGGTGGGAGCAAGCCACAGTGTGTGGACAATACTAAGTTGATCTCTCTCTTGCTTGCAGGTTCTCTCCCTTCTGGGCCTCGGAGCAGCTCTTCCGCGCCAGCCAGTAATACCTCTAGCACCATGAATCCGAACATGCCTTTTACTTCCTCTCCAGATCCATCCCCTTCCCAGAACCCCCTCTCACTGATGATGTCCCAGATGTCCAAGTATGCCATGCCCAGCTCCACACCACTTTACCACAATGCCATCAAAACTATCGCCACCTCTGATGACGAGCTGCTGCCAGACAGGCCTATGCTCCCACCTGGAAGTATGTCAGGTATCTACTTCTGGAGGTGGGCTTGTGAGGGGTCAGACTGTCTCGTGGCTGCCGGTGGACCTGAGGCAGCAGGTGGAGGAGGCATTAGAAACTCTGTTCTCCTCATGACTGCCATGTCACGTAGCTTAAATTTCCCCTTGTTTGTAACAGTCTGTGCACTTCCCTGCCCTCTGCCCAGGCTGCCGATCAGCTTTTGTTTTGGGTGGAAGGACATGAGCTTGAGGAGTCCTTCCACAAGACCTAGAAGTTTTTTACCTTTACTCATGTAGATGTATTGGGCCTGAGTTTTCATGGCTCCTGGAGTTTTCTCAGGTCCAGGACTTGAAGGCAGCGGTCTGCTGCTTAGAGCCCTTGTGCAGTGGCACAGAGGTGCTCTGAATGGGGCTTGGGAGTCAGGTGTTTTGAGTGGAGCCCAAGTGCCTGCACAGGCAAGGCTGTGTTGTAGCACAGTTGTGATTTCAGTAGGTCAGATATGCTCCACTAGCTAGTGGTACTGATGAGGACATCTAGGCAAATGAGTGGTTTTTGTCACGTGGTGACCAGCCCAAAGGGGAATTCCAACATGCTCTACCACTTGATTTAGGGGTTTAAAGCTGTCTGATAAATATTTTTGGCAGTTTTGAAAATGAAAAATCAACTTTTTGACTCTTTCACTGCTGAGCAGTCACTTAGGTTGACTGCAGGCATGCAAATGCATTGGCTGCCTCCGCAGGCACTGATGGCTGCTCTGCTTTTCTGATGGGCACAGGCCTTCCCCCCCCCAGACAGCACCTGTGTCGGGCTGCTGACTCTTCAGCTTTTTTCCTCCTCACCATGCGAGGTTGTGTGGTCACTGGAGCTTGCTGGGTGGTAAACCCTGTGGCAGACAGTGGTGAAGGGTCACTCCTTGCTGCCTTTCGGGCAGCTGAGAGCCCTGCTGGGACGATGGTGTAGGGCACACACCAAGCCAGCCAGGACTCTAAAATCAGGGGACTGTAAGAAATTACAAATCTAGCATGGGACTGGATGAAGCTGGAAGAGCCCTCTGATGCTTGTGGGCTTGGGGAGCTGGAGTCTGGGGTGCTTTTTCCTGATGTTGGTGCTCTGCAAGCCCATCTTGGCGCTGCTTACTGACCATCATGCTCCATGCTCAGGGCATTCTGAGCAGGACTGCTTGGCAGGCTTTCGGGATGTGGATTTTGCAACCCTGAAAGGTCTGTGGGAAGGTCTTAACTCTTCTCTCTTTTTCTTGTCCTTAGGCGTGACAGGGAATCAGCCAAATCAACTGCACTTGAACTCTGTGGGGCCTGGATCGTCTCAGAGCCCCATGGGAATGAACCTGCCTGGTCAGCAGCCCCTTTCCCACGAACCGCCCCCCACCTCCATGATGGCCTCCCCAAACCCTCTGGGGTCCAACATTCCTATGCATCCGAGTGGGCCAGGAGCAGGCGTGCCCCCCCAGAACCCCATGATGCTGCCCCCGGGTCCCCAGGACTCGTTGAACCAGCAGTGTGGCCCTGTGCACAACAGTTCACAGATGATTCCTTCTAACCAGCTCGTGTTCCCCCGCATGCAGCAGCCCCACAATGCCATGCCATCTCCTGCCGGAGGCATGCCCATGGCCCCCAGTGCAGGAGGTGGCCCTGGGATGCAGCAGCATTACCCGCCAGGGATGCCCTTGCCGCCTGAGGACCTTCCCTCCCAGCAGCCTGGCCAGATGCCCCCTCAGCAGCACATGATGGGCAAGAACATCCCTCCTCGGATTGGTGACCCCTACCCGCCCGTGCTTCCTGGGGTGGCGTCGGTGCTGAACGACCCCGAGCTCAGCGAGGTCATCCGCCCCACGCCCACGGGGATCCCGGAGTTTGACCTGTCCAGGATCATCCCGTCAGAGAAGCCAAGCAGCACCTTGCAGTATTTCCCCAAGAGCGACAGCCAGGCACCCAAATCTCAGCCTTCCAACCTCCACCTCATGAACCTACAGAACATGATGGCTGAGCAGCCCCCCGTGCGTCCAGGTATGAATGCTCCCAGCCTTCCTGGGCAGCAGGGCGTGCAGAGGGGACTCAGCATGCCCATGTGCCATCCTGGACAAGTGCCCATGCTGGGCAGGACAGGCATACCGCCCCAGCAAGGCATGATGGGCAACAGCATGCACCAGGGCATGATGTCTCCACAGCAGAGCCTGATGGCCCAGCAGAATTTCATGCTGATGCAGGCCAAGCAGAGAAGCATGTCTGTGTCGGGGGAGATGTATGCCCAGACAGGACATATGATGTCACCTCAAGGCTCTCTCATGGGGCCCCCGCCTCAGCAGAACCTCATGGTCACGCACCAGATGAGGCAGAGGAGTGTCTCCCTGGACAGCCAGATGAGTTACATCCCCGGACCTGGGAACATGGCGAACTTGCCTTTCTAACCCTGACTGGCGCTCAAGGCTGGGGAGGGGATGGGGCTGCCCCTACAAACGTTTTTAAACCTCTCTGTGGGGGAGGGTTGGTGGCCAATGCCGGTGGAGGACACCACGTGGGATGCTTTACATATCGGATTCGCCTCTACACAGCAGACCAGATGTGCAGTAAACTTGATGTGAATTGGGTTTCTTTTTCCTTTCTTTTTTGGGGAAGGGGAGGGTGGAGAGGCTGGGAGTGGGGCTGTTACTTTGAACCCTGTGTGGTGACCAGGGACATCCAGACCTTGTGGCAGTTTGTAAAGTTTTCACTTATGGTTTTCCTCCGTCAAGTGTTTTTCTTGCCCTTTTTCCCCCTCTATTTTTTTTTTTTCCCTTCGTTTTTAAGCAACCAAAATGTGCAAGAGGGTTTTTGGAACTAGCTGTAAATAGGTCGCTGGGAAAGGCAAAACTTGTGCTGGTTTTTAATTGTTCTGTATTTCTGTGTTTTAATAGAAGCCTCAAAACATGTTTTAAAAAACATGCTAAAGGCAACAGTGTACAAGGATTGAAAACTCTCCTTGGGGGAGGCAGGAGGATCCCCAGGGTGCACAGGGTGTTGAGAGATCCCGTTGTAGAGTGACTCTGTGTCAGACCTGTGTTGTTCACGCATCCGAATGGTTTTGCACGTATGGGAGAGGGGGTGGTGCAGTGTCATGCAGATCTCAGGTCCCGTGGATACATGGATCCTATGCCGAGTACACAAACATAACCACTGACCAAGGGCCATTGGGCGGGGCAGAGCTGTAGCCCCAGTGAAATATTGCTGGAGCGGCGTGGCAGGGCAGGGGCCACAGCTTTACAGGATGCAGCTGTTGCTGCTCTCTGGAGAAGCTGCTGTGTCTAGGATGGGAAGGATGCTGGCCCTTCAGCTGGAGAAGCATCAAGAATCTGGGCTTCACAGATGATAACATGCTGGACCTGAAGATCTTGACCAGTCCTGTCACCTCTACTCCCTTCTCTTCCCTTCATGCTTTGTCCCCTGTAGGCAAGGTGTTGTGGTGTGTAGGGACAAGATGGGCTTTGAGGTGAGGTGATGGATTCCAGTGCTTCCAGGAGAGGCTAGCTGGGAACCCTGATCTTCTGCAGCCTTCCTACACCAGTCTGTTACCCATCCATTACCCTTTGCCACTGCATCACACTCCCCCGCCATTGAATGCTCTCCCAGGTCTTCCTTGTGCTTGTCAGTCCTTCATCTCCAGAGTTTTGCAGGCAGTCTTCACTCCATCATAACCTGAGCTACTGGCAGCAGCCCTGCCCTATGGCACAGGAGAGGTCCAGCTGTTGAAGAAGACCTGTCCTCCCTGAGTGCAATATTCCACCTCAGCATTCAGTGTCAGCAGCATGGCCATTCTGTGCTTCAGACAGAAGAGGCTGAAGTTGAGTTGCAGTCTCTCATTCCTAGGCTGGCAGAAGCATGCCATTTGGACAACTCTGGCTTTTCTGGATGCGCTCCACTCTGTCCATCCTGTACTCCATAAGGTCTTCCTGCATGCAGCCCTGATGGTCTTTCCCATGTTTTTTCACAGAGGGGAATGTGGTGTGATGCACACGCATTTCTGCACACATCACAGTATCTCTGGACCTCTGTGGAGACTGCATTCCAGCATCCGTTGGTGAACCTGGGGCACACAGTTGCTGGAGGAACACCACTTGGAGGATTATCTCTGCAGAACCAGGCATAACACACTACTTCTCTTAGAACAGAGCTCACCTTTCCCAACTTGCTATTGCAGGGAGGAGAGGGCTTTGGAAAGGGAGATTGTCAAGTAGGGAGTGAACAGTAACACTTTTTATCATGTTGCAAGCTGTTTGGAAAGGCTGGTGGGTGCTGAAATGTCAGCCTAGCAGCTGTCTTGATCCAATCTGTGAGAAGATGGAGTCATAAAGTCCAGTTAGGAATACACTGAAGCTCTGGGGCATTTTGTAGTGAACAGTGCTGGGTGAGAAGCATGGGTTTGGATCTGAGGAAGGATCTTGCTCCAGTCTGCTGCTTTGTGGGGGTTTGTTGTATACAACGTGAGCAAGTAACATTTTTTAAAGTGGTAAAACAGGAACAATCATGAGAAGTGCTCCTTCCTGCCTTGGCAGTTGGAGCAGAATAATAATCTTCAGCCCAGGCTTTGGACCTGACATGTTAGCTTGTTGGATTCTCGATCCTTTCAGTGTGTGTTTCGTGCGGGAGGATGTGGCTCAAACAGATGTAGCTCTTTCTAAGCCTGACTGGCCTGAAAGGCTATAGCTTCTCTTGGCTGCACTTCAGGGTGTTGGCTGCTGGTAGTTTCTCGTAAACATCCAAATACCAATTACAGTCCCAAACTATGTTCATCACCCACCAGCAAGTCTCGGCTAATTTGAAGCCATAACATTTTCTGTATGGAAGTTTTTTTGTTTGTCTGTAGATAGCTGTTGTTTTAGCCTGGTTGAGATCTCCATGTGTTTGTACTTTCCCTGTTGTCCCTTTTGCCCAGCCTGACACAGAAGTTGCCTGGGGCTTGCAGTCCTCACTCTGTCAGCAGCGCGTTGTCCCTGCATCAGCAGGAGCCCGCAGGCCGTGGCACATGCCGTGCAGCGTTCAGGAGAGCGGTGCTGAGCGCCCACAGGGACATGGCAGTGTGATGCTATTTCTGCCTGGCGACAGGAGGAAGACCTGTCTTTCAGTGACAAATAAACAGCTAAGTCTTTTGACTCAGCAGCCCTGGATACAAAAGGGAAATCCTGATGCTAGATCAGAGCTGAGGATTCTGGAGCAGCAGTCCGTGCTCTTCTGCAAAATTCCACTGCCCTGGAGACAGCCGTACCCCTACCACTGTGGTGGCTGAACAATGGGGAGAAGAAATGCTGCCCAATACCCCTGTGCCCTGGGCACTGCTCCCAACCATGTCTGTGAACAGCAATGTGGCAGGAGTTCCTTTGGAGGCTCAGTGACAGCCAGTCCTTGTTAGACCCGGGCAAGGTTTGCCATCAGCTGGTTGCCCGCTGCCGTGACCGTGTGTCTAGTCTTGTGTCTTGTAGTTTATTGCTCGGCTCCTCACCTTGAGTTCTGTGTACTGACTCCACCTAATCACAGTAGAAGGTTTGCCCATCTTTTAGCCATGACTTTGCCATGTTTTTCCAGCTCCAAAAAAGCGAACGCTGGGAAACTGCATCTCTCAGTATGTCAGATAATCACACACCTGGAATTAGCTTTCACATTGAGGTAAAGGTGACTGACCTGTTCTCTGTCATCCCATGGAGAAACTTCCCCAGTCATTTTGTACCATTATATAAATATATATATAAATATAAATATATAAATACAATATGTGAAGACATCTTATTGGTTTTTATTTGAAACAATTTTTAGGCTTGTTTTTGGGTATCTGTGCTGCCTGTAATGTATTGACCTGTTTTATAGGTGCCTTTTTATTAAAAAGACAAATTTCAAGACCTGACCCTGTGCCTGTCTTTTTCCACGTGATTTTCCACAGGACTGCAGCGGGAACAGAGAGTGCAAGAGGTGCTGGGAGGGTTGTGTGGGCATTGGGGGAGCCCCTTCTCTACAGCACTCCCAGGCACATGTTCATTCATGCGTTCCCTTACTCACACTCACCCGTACATGCTCCACTGCCTGCCACGGCCCTGTGATCACTGTGTGTGTGTAGCAGGATGCTCTGCTGAAACACCCCAGCTCTGTCTCCTGGGAGACTTGGTTGCCCTGCAGAAAATGCAGAGCAGTGTGCTGTTGTGAGGGTCGTCGTGTTCCCATCTTTGGGGTTGCCTTCATCAGAGACCAGGGCTTCCTCTGGTTTGTCTGCTGGAGCCTTGTTTGCAGAGCACAGTCCAGGACTGGGGGTGCAGAGGGTGTGCTGTGGATGGTGGTGACATTGCCTTCCCACGCACCATCTCCCTACTCTCTGCAGGAGCCACCTTGAAGCTCCCCCTTGGTTCAGTCCCCCTTCCCAGTGGCCTGGGTGGGCAGAGTACATCTGCCTCACTTGGTAGTGGTGGGATAGGGGCTGAGCAGAGCTCCGTAGGGGAGGCTGAAGGTCTGCCCGAGGGCTGCAGGGGTGGCTTTGGCAGTGTATTTAGTAGGGAAGCCCACGCTGGGGCAAGGCGTTGTGACAACCACGACACGTCTCCTTGAGACAGCAAGGGTTTCGCTGAGTGGAAAGCAGCGCTTCCTCTGCGGTGAAGGAAAGTTCCTCTTGCTTTCTTCTTGTCGCCATTCAGCAGGCTGGCTGCAGGCAGCTGTGGGAGCAACAATGGCAACTCTTTGGGGAAGGTCTGCCAGCTCTGAGCCAAGCCATTCCCAGGCTGTCTGAGCCAAATGTAGGTGCAAGGGCAGCTTTCCAGTCAGGGTAACAGCCGCTGTAAAATTGGGGCAGGAGGTGCTGCAGTTAGTGGAAGAGGCTCTGCAAAGCAGAGAGGCAATGTAGGTCTGGACTGACTCTGAACACAGCAGAGCCTTCTGCGGCACTGGTGAAGGGGAATCTGAACAAGGTGCTCCTCTGAGCCCTTTGAGCAGAGCTTGTCAGAAAGGTGCCATTGGCCCACATAGTGTTCTCTAATACGTCTTTCTTGAAGGAAGTGACACCGTTGCAGACAAATGCTTACAAGCACTATACATGAGAAGATGGTGTTTTATTCAACTGTTTATTACAGCTTATCTCAAACCTTCCTAAAGGTTTGTACATACCAGTGCTGAAAGCTATAGTAACAATAGATGTGTAATCTGTTCACTCTCATTTGCGTGCAGATTTTTTTTACTTTGTGACCACTCTAAGAATTTTACACTTTGACTATTACTTTTTTCAGTAACATTTTCATGTAGAAACAGTTGTCACCATAACCTGCTGGGGAGGTGTTTACAATGCATCTGCAGTGGGTTCACTCACTGGTACAACGATGGAGAACATAAGTGCGGGCTTAAGAGACTTGCCCTTCTCTGCTGCTTGTATGTTCTTGAACAACCACAATCAGCATTGCTTGAAAGTTTCATCTTTGAAGATGCGGTGCTGCAGGAAATGGTGGACTGCCTTCTACTAGGTGAGTTTTCTCCTGAAGTCACAATGTGAGATCAAGCTATTGAGATCTCTGCCTGGGTCAGGCTGAGGTAATGTGACCCCTTCCATAATGACTGGTCTTTTTAGCAGGGCCCTTGAGTACCGTGAAGTTCACCTGGGACCGAGCTGTCTGCTAGTGGGATGAACTTCAGAAGCGAGGTTAGCACAAAATTCCTGCTGCTGCAAGAGAACTAACATTGTTTCGACATTGCTTAAAATGTGAGGAGAAGGGTAGAGCAGATTTTAAAGTGTGCTCATGATGAGGATCGTGCTCATGTGACATTGGTATGTATGGCTGTCCTACAGTTCAGGCCACAGCACTCTAGGAACAGAACTGTCGTGGAGCAGTGTTGTGGGGCTGCTGCCATGTTAAACTGCGACAAGACCTCCTAGGCAGCAGCAGGCTGTTTTGAGTCTGCTGGGGCTTCCCTGCACACCAGTTTGCAGTGCAAGAACTAATGATGGGGAAAGCTGCTGCTCTTATTTTGAACCAAATTATCATCAAGCTGCCCTGATCTGAGCAGTTTCTGCATACTTGCAGTTCAGGGCAAGATCACCACCGAGGTTTGTCCTCTGTGCACCTGGATGCATTTAATCTCTGAAAGCCCTGTAGATGCAGGTGGAGGAAAACTATCACAAAGCATAGTGCAAAGCAAAATGCCACATATCCTCTAGCCTTGCTAAAAACAAAGAGAAATTATGCAAACGAGCTCTTTCCCTTACTCTGGGGCAGTGGGTCTCCTTGCTCTCAGAACCCACAAACAGCCATACAACTAGCTGCCAAAAAACCCCAAACATTATATACCTTCAGCCTCACAAAGCTGTGTGGTTTCTCTCCCCTGTGTGCAGTCGCAAGACAGAAGCCATCTCTTCAGACGGTGTTCTTCCTTAAAGGAAAACTTTTGCACAGTCAGGCATTCAGTTCAGCAGCCACTCACAGGACATCATAACAACAGTAAAACAGATCAAATGAGTGGGGAAGGATGCAACTGGTGTCAGGAAAGGAGACTGTGACAGTCAAATCTTGCAGTCTGTGGGAGGACCTCCTGGCATGAGCTGTGTCAGGAAGATGAATGTGTCGTGGCTGGCTGGGGGGATGTCATGTAACAGGAGGACAATGTTGCAGTCAGAGAGTGTCCAGCACTGTATGCCCATGCTATCAGATTGCGCTCTGCAGCCCCCATCAGTCCTACCTGCATCTCTCCAGTTGCTATGGCCACTGAGTCCCATGGCTTCTTTTGGGCATGTCTGTACCAACCTGAGCTAGTGAAATGGAGACCTGCTTACTGACATGACTCATTTACTTGGCTGCCCTTTTTTCCTTGCCCCTGGCACCCCAGTCCCATGCCTGGCTTTGTGCACAAGATGCCTGCAGTCAGTTTTTCAAGGGAGAGGCGGGAATGTCAGGTTGGACCCGCTCCAACTGGAGATTCACTCCCGCTGAGTGAATGGAGTTCATCCAGCCCCACGAGAGTGACCATCAGACATCCAGCATTCACCAACAGCTGCCAGGTGGATCTCCACAAGTATGAGAACCAGGAAGAGCCGAGCAAGGTATCTGATGGGATTTGAGTGTTCGGTGGCTATTGGACCTGTTTCCTGAGGAGTGAAGAAAGTTGTGGGGATGCTTTTGAAACTTGTAACTGAGACCACAGCGAGTGTGCCACTGGGAAGGAAAGCCCCAGGCCAGTTCTGCCCTGCAGGCAGCCTTTCTCAGCTAGAAAGTAGAGATGGAGGTGGTGTTGTCAGACTCTATCCCGCTACCCTTCCTTGTCACCTCCAGGATCTCCTGCAGGGTCTCCTGGCTTATGCAGCCAAGCTCCTGCAGGATCCGGAAGAAGTCGTTACGGAACTTGACCCCAATAAAGGCGTAGAGGATGGGGTTGAGGCAGCAGTGTGTGAAGCCGATGGCCTCTGTCACCATGATAGCTGTGTCCAGCTGGTCTTCCAGGAGGCAGTTCTTGGTGAAGGCTTCTAGCTTGGTAAGTGTGTTCAGGAAGATGACGATGTGGTATGGGCTCCAGCAGAGGAGGAAGATGCCTGTGACCAGGATGGCCACACGGACAGCTTTTTGCCTCTGCAGGCGCTGGGACTGACACAGTGCCCGGACGATGGCCATGTAGCAGTAACACATGACCAGCAGAGGCACAAAGAAGCCCACGGTGTGGTAGAGGAAACGGGTTGCCAGCCACGCATTGTTTCCATCGATCCCAACCTCTGGAAAATAGCAAATGCTGCGGTTGCTGTCGTCTGTCCAGACTTCCATGAAGATGAGATCGGGTAAAGTCAGAAGCAATGAACAGAGCCAGACAGCCGTGCAGGTGAGGTGGATGGAGCGAGCTCTGCGTTTGCGGTAGGTGTGGATTGCATAGACGATGGCCAGGTAACGGTCCACCGCGATGCACCCCAACAGCATGCTACTGCAGTAGAAATTGATCTTGTGGACAGCACTCAGTATCTTGCAGAGGAACTTCCCAAATACCCACCCAGCCAAGCTCTCCACCACGCTGAATGGGAAGGTGAGCAACAGTGCCAGGTTGGCCAGCGTGAGGTGGAAAAGAAAGTTTTCTGTGGTGGTGCGAGACCGCTTGAACCTCTCTAAAATGACCAGGACCAGGGCATTGCCCACAGTCCCCAACAGAAACATCAGCAGATAGATGAGGGGCATGAAGATCTTTCTGAAGGGGTCTCCCTGGTTGCCAACCACAGATGAGGCTGGGTTGAAGCAAAAGTAGCCTTCCAAAGAAGGGGTGGTGTTCTCAGCTTCATAGTAACCGCTCAGCTCCACCTGGCTCTGGGGAACAGAGAGAGTCTTGTTAATGGAGGGGAGTTTCTGAACACAAGAACCCAGTCCCTCAGCTGCACCTGGCACACCTAGAGTGGAGCACCCCCATGTCGTGCAGCCCACCTGCCTCAGGAGGACATGCTGTCTGCAGTGTGATGACCTTGGAGGCCCCTCCACTGCCAGGAGATGCAGCAGCAGCAGGTAGAGAGGGTTTTCTCCATCTGTGACAGTGAGGACTGCTCAGTCTGTAATCTTTAACTGGAGTATTTGAGGATGTTTTGGTGTCCAGTCAGATGATCAGTTTCATCTTCTGGTTCTTGCCAAGTTACCTGCTGGTGAATTTTGCTTTCTCACATAGAATGGAACCCTCCTCTACCAGCTTTCCTGATTTTTCCCACCCATTTCTGACATGGACCACTCCTGTCCTGCCTGCTGTCAGGTATAAAGATGGTAGGATTCACCATGCAGCACATCGGTACCTCAAATTCTGTGCAGTGAACCTGTCCCCTTCTTCTCCTCCTCGGAGGCCTGAGAGCTGCCTACGACAGAGCAAGGTGAGGTGGAGACAGCAGCAGCTGTCCTTTGAGATCGCTTTCCATATACTTGGAGGAAGGTGTGGGGCAGGTGTTCAACACAATGGGAGGAAAGCCTCTGAGGTGCTATGGTGCCATAGCTACAGGAATAGATGATGGAGAGAGAGATCTGTTCTGTCGATAAACCTTTCAGTTCTGAATTAATTTCAGTCACAGAAAGGGAAGGGAAAACACCACTGGGACCCCAGGCAGATACCCAGTAAGGGAAGTGCAATAGAGCTGCTGCAGATGTGATTCGCCCTTGGCTTGCTATATCTTCTTGACCAGCCTGCGTTCGGGCTGAGGCTGTGGGCAAGTCTTGAGTGCTGGGAAGCTGGAATGCTGCTCAGGATGAGCTCCCTGGATGGTAGTCACGCTCCAGCTGGCCTTGCACAAAAAGAGAGTGGTGGAGGAGGCTTGTGGCAAACTGAAAATTAGTAACAACTGGGAAGAGCTCAGCAGCAGTCACCCTGAGGTCCCCCACCCACACCTTCTCTGGAGACCTGTGCTGAGACTTCAGTGTTGACCACAGCGGAAGTCTCTGCTCATGCTTTCATACCTTTCACTGCCAGCTGCAGCCGTTTGCACCTGCTGCTCCTTCCCTCATCAGCCAAAGTTCCTGTCTAAAAATACCAGCCCTGCTTTACACAGTTTTAGACCTGATTTGGGGGGTTTTTGCTCACCCAATGGGCTACTAAGCAAAATGACTGCGACCAGCCTGTAGTCTTCCGTTGCACCTAGCTAGGGAAGGGTGTTTTATATTTCTTTTCTCTCAGGCAGCTTTCTCTGGGTAATGCACTGGGTGCCTCTGCACATGACTGCAGGGAATAAAGAGGTCACTTGGCAGCAGCAGGGCTCATCTAAACTGCTCTGCAGATGAAACCATCTGCATGGGTCCAAGAGGAGCCCGGGCATGCTGATGGGGCAGAAGCCTATGGAGCATTACCAAACATGTAGCGCAGACAGCTGGCACAGGCAGTCCCCAAGCAGTGGACGGTAGGAGGGTGAATGAGTCCTTGGGAAAAGTGTGGAATAACCCTGCCCAGCTCTTGCTAATTTAACTGTGGGGCTGCAAGCCTTTGGTGAGAAGCATTTCGTATTACCAAAGAACTTTCATTTTTCTGGTTTAGGGTATGATTTTGGAGACCAGAGATTGCTGCTAAAGACAAAAGCCTTAAGAAATCCCTCCCAGTTATTTTTCTCCCCAGCTTGAAAGTATTTCCTGCCTACTCTGTACCCAGACCTTTCATCAGGAGTTACCAACACACATAGAAATCTGTGATGTGTTGGCCAGGGCCAGATCCTTGAACCTCTCTGAGAGAAACAAAACCAACCTAAAAACCTTCGCAATTTGGTGCGGTGACCAAACCAGGCTGCTCAGGCTATGCTGAAAACCCCAAACAGACTATATGTTGGAATGGGAAATTTCACTGGGAAGAGGTTGGACGATTCCAGCTTTGAAGGGAAAAATGAAATGATGGAAAATGGCTGGGTTTGCTGGCTGGAGTGTCAGTCCTCCCTTGGAGCCGTGCCAGCGCTATCATTGGCAGTGGATGGGCAGCTTGGGCAGTGTTCAGTGGCTTTGGCTGCTGACCAGTTTCCAGCATCGCCTTGCATTTGGAGCCAGAAGTGCAGAGGCTGAGTGCCACTATCAGACACCATCTGATTGCTGATGGGGAGCAGGTAGGGAGGGCTCTTACTGTAAACCACTCGCTGTGGGTAGGGGAAGTGTGTGCAGAGCTGTGTTTGACTCGTCCTCTCCTGCATCTCTGAGCAGAGCAGCACATGTGGGTAGGAGCGGACAGAGATGAGTTGGAGACAAATAAAAGAGGATGAAAAATCAGAGTCTGGGCTGAGACAGGAAGGGCAGGGACCAGAGCTGCAGGAGATACACTGAACATGACAAGCTGAGGCTTCTGGGGGCTCTGCTGAAATTCTCATTTCTAGGACTGGAAGTGGGTGACTGCCTGATATGGGATGGGATAAGTCAACAGTGTGCATGCAGAGGGACCTTTGTACAGGTCTCCTGCAAGACAATTGCAGCAGATTTGGGGGTGGGAGAAAAAGCTGTGTCTCTTTCTGTAACAGAGCAGTCAAGTCCATGCCCGAGAAGGCCGTTCCTGCGTGCTTTTTGTTCAGGGATCCCTTTACCCCTATAACCTGCATCACAAAGTTATTCTGGTCTCCGTGTATCAGCTGTTTTTCTCAGTTCCCCACAACTGTCAGTGACCAAAACATTTGGCTGCAGAAGTGAAGCAACTTGTGCACTGATACGGATTTTCCGTGTGAATCATTCCCTTCTTGTCGATGCCACGGCTGGGAGCAGCACATTTCATTCCCAAAACCTTAAAACTGTAATTGCCCACATCAGTACAATTTACTGACAGAGCTTCTGCTCATGACTTCTCCAGGGGCTGAACCAGGGAAATTCAGGAATAAGACCAAGGCCTGTGGAAATACCATGTTACTGTAGTGTCGGTGCCTTTATGCTCTTGAGTCACGTTGGTCCCATTGCAATGAAAACTGTCCTGAGGAACCCCAGGGAACCTGGTGTAGATCTCAGTGGTTTTTCTGCAGCTGTGTTTTTGGTTGTCTAGTCTGCAGCTGAGGAAGGTTAGCAGGCAAAGCATATTTGCTATGGAGAAATGGGGTTATCATTTTGGGCACGGTACTTTTCTGCAAGGTTACAGAGTCGAATGGTCTTATATGGTATCAAAATATAGGTGAGGCCCTCACTGTATTCACTGGGTGATGCTGAGATAAATGCCCTTTTGGTGCAAATGTTCTCATCATTTTTCCTTCTATAATTGCTCAATTGATCAAACAATCCTCTCTGCACTAGGCAGGGGTTGTGTTGCCACTTTGACAAGACACTTTGGAGGCCCTTTTTTTCAAATCTCTGTGGGTAGGTTGCTGCTACAAGCACCGAGTATAAGTAAAGCAACATATGGCACCACCAAAGCAAATACAGTGATGCTCATGTGATATCTGCGGCCTCCCTGTTCCAGGGAGGGAACCAAATCTGGAAAGCTGCCAGGAGACAGAGGTGGGAGACAACGTACGTCAAACTCCCAACTGCAGAAGTCTGAGAAAAAGTCTAAAACTCTTCCTACTGTGGCACCTGACTGTGGGCATTTAGTCCTAAACTCAGCTGGGTTCCCCCCCACTCCCCACATGGGGTCTCCTTTATGATGTAAAATAATTCATAGCAGAGATAAAATCACTAAGCTAAGGATTATGGAAAGTTTTGTATGCAAAGAAAAGGAGGTGAAAAAGGCTTGAGTTTGGTTTTAACCTCTCAGCAAATCTTAGCGCTGCCACTGAATTTCAACAGAGGTCAGGGAAGGAAGTGTCTTCTCTCAACAAGTTTTAAAGGAATGACCACCATTTGCAAAGGATTTTTATACTGGATGAATCAGAAAAGAAATAAGGAGGGTAGGGCTTGCTCCCCCATCTCATTGCTCTTCCCTGGTGTGTAGGAAAAAAGAAGGAACAGAAAATTTGGTAACAATTGAATCCAACATTTCTCTTTTTGGAATAACTAATCCTGAGGTCTGCTGCAGAGAGCTACTGTAGTAAAAAATAAATTCTGAGATGCAGAATTTGAAAACCAGGGTAATAATAATGCTGCTGTGTACTTCCCATTGGATAGCACAATATACTCTAAAAGGTGCAGCTGCTCTTTTTCACTTGTAAAAGCTGGGAAGAGAACTATGAGGTAAAATACCTAGTGTCATCACTCCCTGTTAGAAGTACTTGCAATTTATCTTCCACTCTTTAAAATTCCCCTCTTGTAAATATACTGCATATTCCCCTTTCAGCAGAGTCTATGGCAGCCTGTATGCGGAGAAAGCAAGCAGGATGGTCATATCAAGGGTTTTCACACACAGAGAGAGAAGACTGGGTTTGCTTGGGTATTCCAGTTGCGTAAGGAGACCAGATAAGGTGTACAGGGATTTGCACATTGTGTACACAGTCATTTATACCACTGAAGGCTGGTGCAAAAGGTGCCTGGCTCAGAATAAGTGTTTTATGCCCACATTGTGCTAGTGGCTGTGCAGACAGCAGGGCAGCAGGGAGCAGAGGCTGGGACAGGCTGGCAGCACAGGATGGGACTGCTGGAGCCCCGCTCTCCAGGTGAGTCACCTGGCCCTTTGCAGAGACTCTGGTCTATGTCCTCATGCAAGGCCAGTACTCGGGCTCAGTGCTTGCCCGTACATCTGCGCACAAGGTCCCGGTAGGTAGGCAGCTTTCCCTAACAGAGTACTCAGCGCCCCTGGATCACAGTGGCTGCAGTCACACCACGCCAGCTCTCTGCAAGCAACAGCATTGTGCTTGTGGTCAAGTCTGGACTTAAGGGATGCAAGGACTGATTACGCTGGCATAAGAAATGGCTCAAGCTCTGCCTCTGCCAACAGGAGGGTGAGAAGATGGATGGCCAGAAACCTGGCCTTTCAGCCCACCCCAGCTCTACCTGCCATCCCTGTTATCAAGCAAAGCCAGGTCCAACTCACCAAGTCATAGGTCTCTGATGAGTAGCTCACAGGCCCCATGGTTTGAGGGGCAGGATCCGTCTCTCCTCCACAAGTTTCTACAAAAGTTCTTTTCTGGGGTGGAGTTAATCATTTAAGCGAGTAGGGAGGGACACGGAATGTAACAATAGAGTATTTGCAAGGCAAATGAGCTCCAGGCATAGAGGGACCTGATTGATGTAAAGATTAGCATCTAGCTTTATCATCTTTTTACTAGTGCTGTAAGTTGATTTTTAAAGTATAGTTTGAAGAATCCATATTCCTTTGGTCTGTACCACAGAAGATCCAGAACATCCTTAGGTCTTCCCTGGAAACCTTCAGGGCTCTTGCCCACAGCTGTCCTTGCTCCAGGTGGTCTGAAAGGCTTTGAAAAGTTCTGTGCCAAGGACCACCCTTACCAGAAACCTCCTGGATCCAGGCACTTCTCTGGAGCTGTGCAGGACTTTGAAGCATGGGTATGGTCTGTATGATCATCGCCCTGTGCCTTGGGGTCCTCCTGGCTGCTTTAACCCCAGTGACTCTGGTTGTCTTCTGCTCCTTCTCCTGCTGCTTCGCCCCTCGTCTGGGCTTGGGGGAGTGTGAGGTGGCTTGCACAGGAAAGCGAAGCCTTGGCAGCTGCTCTGCAAGTCTAGAGCAGGGCTAGCAAGGGCTGGGCAGCTTGATTTCACAAGGGTAACAAAGGAGAGTTAAGATGGGAAATCAAGATTTTCTCTGCTCGGGAAAATGGGCATTTTGTTCAGTGACGTCACAGCACCAGACTCACAGCGACAATGCCCCGGTCTGGGCCAGCAGAGTAGGATGGCATTGCAGCTGGCATTTTGGCAGAAAGCCTTCCCTGTGCGAGGAGCTGAGGTGGTTTGACAAGCATAGTTCTTGTCATCCTCTTGTCTAGGCACAGCTGCACCAAGGCCTCTCTACCAGCAAAGACTCCGGTGGAACTTCGGAGTGGTGAAGAAGGAGGTGGTGTTATTCTCGTGGGCACTACTGGATTTCAACCACTCCTCCTGCTTCTTAGATCCCAACTTGTTGGGCACCTGCTGCCCCTGTCACTGTCCTCCCCTGCCATGAGGACCTTTGTCTGCACCTGCATGTGCTCATCAGCCTCTGGGCACTCTTTCTCCTGAAAGTGAGAGGATGGAGAGCAGCAAAACCGGAGGGAGGCCATAAGGGAGCTCGCACTGTGCCTCACTCACATCTCCCACCTCACAGGAACAGCACAGACTGAGCAAGCCCTGTCCTGAAGCCCCGTGCTGCAAGGGCTGAGGGGTAACGCGAGGAGTGGGGTACCACTGAGCCCAGGAGACTGAGAGGTCAGGAAGGATGTTCTGAATCAGTCAGAACTGGAGGGTGGAGCCTGTGCCTTTTGCTGCTGAGGGTGGAAAAACAACCATCTAGAGACAGCTGTCGATGAGAGGAATTGGATAAAACCAGGAATGACCTTGTCCTTTTGCGTGTATTTTGGAAAAACATTTGAAGAAAAATTTGTCTGCAAGGCAGTTTTGGAACTACCAGGTGTTTCAGTGCTAAATATTACATTCCCATTGTGCCTCGGTTTGTCAAAATCCATGTCTAAATAACAGCTGTCTGAAAAGAAGTGCAAATTCCTAGCCTGTCACGATCATCGGTGGCTACGACTCCTACAGGCTGTTGTTCAGTGTTTTATTCTTACGTTTGCGTTGGCTCTGTTTTAATGACTACATAGCGAAGCCTCATTAAGTTTCCAGGCGTTTTCTTGCGAAATAGGGCTAAAAGGGAAGGGCCATGACTGAGGGACCGGCCTAGGCTCAGGGACGAGGGAACGGGACGAGGGGCCAGCCCGACGAGCGCGATCACGTGGGCACCGCACGCCGGGTGTGGCGTGACGCGTAGCGCACGTCGAACGTACGTACGTACGTGGTGCGTGCGGACCGGGGCGGTGCCGCCCGCCGGGAGGGGGAGGGCGCACGGGAGGAAGGAGGAAGCCGCCATCTTGGAGCGTCGAGTCGCCATAACAAGGCACCGGGGGAGCGAGAGGATTTTGTANCGCCGGGCCCACCGCTCGGCCGCGGGGCTCCGCAGTGCGGCCCGGGCTCGCCGGGCACATTGAGCACCTCGAGGGCTTCCCTTTGTGCTGGGCGCAGCCGAGGGGAAGGGAAAGGTCCGGAGCTACTGCCCCGGCCGCCCGCCCGCGCCCGGGGAGCACAGATATGCGACGGAGGCCCTTTTTTCTTCAGTCCGTCAGTTTGCGAAATGGTGGCGTCTCTTTTATCGGAACGGGGAGATTTGTTGGGTTCCATGAGGCTGTGCGTTATTTTTAACCTCTCTTCTTCTAAAGGATAGTTGCGAGCGTGAGGGCATAAGGGACTGAGAAGTTTCATTTCCTATACTATTGGAGGACTTCTCGGCGTTGGTATTCGGGTCTCATTGGTGTCTCTGGTTACCTTCGTGACTCGTCTGGTTTTTACGAAGTTAATGGCCAGGAGAAATACCTCTTCGACGATGCCTTGAAAGTTAACTAGCAGAAAATCCTAGTATCGCAAACTTTAAAATTTTGCTGTGAAGCCAGAATTGACACACTTGAAAACAGCTGGGAAGTCTGGATTCCTTTTCCACTCTCTTGAAATGCTCTTCAGTGTGCCTTTTTATTCACTGGGAAAACATGCATTTTGTTGTGAATGCTGAGGTTAGGAAGCACTAGTCTGCTGGTTTTTCCTTTGTGTTTTCCCAAGATGCAGATGCTTTATGGTGAGAAAGCATAGGCAAGCCTACTTTTTGTTCCACAAGGTTTTGGACTAGGGACGTTTTGTCTCCCTGGTACCATCGTAAGGAGTCTTTAGCTCTGGTCCGTGCTTGCTTTATGTAAGGGGCAGACTTTGTATTGTCTTTCCACAGTTTTGCAACCTTTCTGTTACATACAGAGTCAATATTAAGTCATGCGTACGAAATGTTATCTTCTGAGCACAACATAAGTTGTCGCTGACAGCAGGAAGGTAAGGTCACAAGCAGGAAGCTGGATAACCAGCTGCGTTGCTGCCTCAGTTCAAGCTCAGTCACTTCGACTCCAAGAGGCAGCTGCTCTCAGTTCAGCAGAATGGTGTTGTTTGGTCACTGTTCTGAATAGCCTTAAATCAATACCCGATTGAAAACTGGGGATAAACTGGTTGAGCTAGCATTTTGGGTTGGAGGAGGGTAAGCTATTGGTTTGGGTTTACATGATTTGTATTTCCCTTTCAAGCTGAACAGAGCAATCAGAGTAACGTAAGGGTTTTGTCAGTTCTAACTGGAATGTCCACTTGATATTGTAGTCTTGCCTCCTGTCACAAACCTATGCATAATATTATTGCTCAGCATTTTAGGGCTGATTGGCTGCATCCCGGAAGTGGGTGAATTTTTAGGGGAATTGAAGAGCCATCCCAGCAATTGATACACTTAATGGTTACTTTATGGGAGGGGGCAGGTAGTGGAAGGTCGCTGAAAGTACAACTGTTTAGGAGGTTTTCTTTGGTGGCTGAAGATGTTAGGGAAAACTTTATGGAAAGGCAAAAAAAGTTTGATGCGTGTCTTTATCACTGAGGAAACAAAAAAGCAAGTACTGTTGTTGCACAGTGCGTGGGAAGAAATTTTTCTTAAAATACAAAAGTAAACTGATGTGGTTTATGTAGACAAAAATCCACATACTAATTGTTGTTGTCTGCTTCTCTTTCAGATTGAAGCAAGTGAATTCTGATATAACTCAACTTCAATAGAGGGCTTTTTTTAAAAAAAAGTTGTTCCACAGTGCATCAGAGCAAGTTACTGCTTTACTTTTGAGTGACTTACAGGTGCTTGCCTGCATTGCAATAAAGGACTCATATATTGAGCAAGACTTATTTATCTCTTCATTTTGGAGAGTCTAATAAACTGTTATTACAGTTTCTGTACTGACTTTCAAAGTTTTGACGTCTAAAAAGACATCTTTAAAGATAAAAGCATGAGCACGGCCAGAACAGAGAACCCTGTTATAATGGGTCTATCCAGTCAGAATGGGCAGTTGAGAGGCCCTGTAAAACCCAGCGGGGGCCCAGGAGGTGGAGGCACACAAACTCAGCAACAGATGAACCAGCTGAAAAATGCCAACACAATCAATAATGGCACTCAACAGCAAGCACAGAGTATGACCACCGCTATTAAGTAAGTGTTTGTATCGGCTGCCACGAACGGAATGTTTAAAAGTCCTGTATGGGAAAGCATTCTTGGGTTCTCATTTGGAAAATGTTGTCTTCTGTTGTTTTGTGACACGGGTGGTTAGAAGTGTCCTGTGATGTACGTGACGAAAAAAAGCTGTATTTCCATATGCAAGCTTCTCTGCAACAGTGATTGTTTTGAAAATCCAGTTTGATGCTGTGCTTTTCTGAGTGTGAGCCACTGTCAGAGGCAGCCCACTGAGCATTAGAATCCTGTGGTTTTTGCTTGTTGCAAGTGGTGCAAGAAGGAAATAGAGGAGTTGGAAGGAACTGAATTGACATTTAAGACCGAGGAGGAAATGCCACCTGGTCTCAGTCTAGTTGTGTATGCTTTTCAGTTTTGTTGCACTTCTTTCTTACGGTGGGAAATGCTTTAAAGTCAGTTACCTTTTGTCATTGATCTGAAATAGCAGCACCTGATCTCCTCAGTGTAATGCTCTGGCTTTAATTCATCAAAGCTTGAGCTGAGAGGATACAGTCCCGCTGTGATACCCTGCTCCTATCCAGCTAGTTTTGGAAGTGTGCTGGGTGGAATTTCTGAAAGATGTAAAATACTTGGACGGCACGGTAATGTGTTGCTTTTCCTTTTTCTTCCATGGATCCTCCTTCCCCATGAGCAGCATTGGCTTTTATTTTGTTAATTATTTGCGAAGGAAATGTCAGCTGTCCTCAGAGAGAGCGTGATGGAACGCTCAGGTTCTTAAAGTCTGCCTAACTTGCCCCCTCCCCCCCCCCNNNNCCCCCCCCCCCTTTTTTTTTAAAGTATTACGTGTTTACTCTTACCAGTGTCGTGAATTAAACTCCTCAAAATTCACACATAACTTCCTGGGGCTGGTGAAGAGAAGGACTTGCTCTCCTCTCTACAGTGGCTTTCAAGAGAGGATGGGTATCTAAATCTCACTGAGAGCAAATGACACTTGCTCAACAAATGGAGTGATTGCTTACTTAATTTTTTGACCAGAAGTTTTTTTTTTTACCTTTTCACATTCCTTGGAGATTAAGAGCGGATGTTCCCTGGACAAGAGAATTTTTCTTATAAGCCATGAAATATTCTTGTGTGGATTTATTATAGCCAGTTTCTGTTATGTGACTAAGTCAATGCCCAGTTTTAAATCTGTTCTGCTGTTTAATTCAGTGCCCTAAAAATGGGACTTGAATCATGACTGGATAAAGATTTCACAAATTTGTTTGGCAGACAGCTGATTTTGTCTGTTTACAGTTTTCTGCCTGTTAAATCCTGCTTAGCTCAGAGAAGACTTGCGCTCATATGTGTAGGTGCTTTTAGCTTTGAGGAGGTGAAAACATTACATGTTCATCACTATATCTAAGAAAATAAAATGCACAGTCAAAATACTAATTATTTTAAAGTCTCTTTTCATTTCATTTTGCTATAGACCTGGTGATGACTGGAAGAAGACTTTAAAACTCCCTCCAAAGGATTTGAGAATCAAAACTTCGGTAAGGATGACTGAACTGTAGGAATAAATATTAAATAAAACTTGCGGGAGGGCTTGCAGTGGTAAAATACTTGTCCTGAGCAAAGGCTAAAAAGTAGTTCAGCTCCTACTGTTTTAAATGAAGAATTAGTTTGTTCTCCCAACTGCTTGTGAGCGATGCTTCTCTTGGAAAGCTCAAAAATTGAATTCACCATGAATTTCTTACTTTATTAGTATTACAGCATGACACAGGCGGCATCTGTGTCATGCAAGGCAGATGAGAAGGTGTCGCTGTATACTCTCAGGAGCTGTGTTTGGCTCTGAGAAAGCAAATGTTTCCTTTGCCACTGTAGGGTGTTGCAGGGGTTAATGGGAAAGTATAGTGATTTGTGGTCTTCCTGTACAGGCTATTTCAGACCAATCTACAGCTGCAGGTTGCATGACCTAATCTTATGGATGTGCTTTATTTTTTGATTATTCAGGACGTGACCTCCACAAAAGGAAATGAGTTTGAAGATTACTGTTTGAAACGGGAGTTGCTGATGGGAATTTTTGAAATGGGCTGGGAAAAACCATCTCCTATTCAGGTTGTTTGCAAACAGGCTACTTAGATGCTGCTTTTAACTTCTGTAAATGTAATGACATTCATACGCCTAAATGTCCGATACTTACACCGTCATTGGGGAAAACTGAAGCTGTGAACGAAAGAACTTGGTGTCCCTTGGGAAAGGCAAGAATTTCTAACCCCCAGCTAAATCACTAAGTCATTCAACGCGTGACTTAGTGATGGGACTGCCTTACACTTTGGAGAAGTTAACTTGGATTTTCCTTTTCATGCTGGAGGTGTTTTTGTTAATTCTCTGTTCAGTACTGTCTTTCACATAAGTAGTCCCAGGGGTCTGTTCTATAAATTTTCCAGAAAACTGAGTTACCATTGGCTACGTACCTTTAGTTGTTAAAAATATAATTACGGCTTTATCACAGTGCTGGCTATTTTTTTTTTTTTTTTGTAATCTTGTGGAAGAAGAGTAATGGAGATTGTGGGAGAGAGATTAATATCTTAGCAAGTTTACTTTTCTGTGCATCCATCTTTCTTTTACTTCTAAGGCTTGTTCTATTAAGAACCGTTCATGCGTAAACTTAATGGGGCGGGGTGGAAGGTTGAACTCTCTTTTAATTGGTCTTTCAAGTTTTATCACTGACACAGCTCTGCCACCTTGTCTCTTTAAGGCGTGGGAAAGCTATGGCTTGCTTTGTTTATAAACAGATGCACATGATGCGAGTTCTTTAGATATTGCTGAAAAAGGTAGTAAAATTAAAAAGACATGGGTCCTGTGTTTGGATAGCTGAAGATTTTATGAGAAGTATATCACAGGAATATGGAGGTTGGAATCACATGGGCTGAGGTGGTTCTGATGTTAAGATGTAGATGGGAATCTTTTTCCATGGGAGGAGTTTGCTAGTGACTGTCATTGTCTCTTCACTTATTTTTTTCCCAGTTTTTCACCTTTTTCCTAATATGTTAGTATGGATTTACCTGTGGTACCTGATCCCTTTCTTATGATCAGGCAAGATAAGGACTTCTAAGCGGGATGTGTTGGGGAACTCTTTACTGATGGGTTTAACTTCTTCCTGTTGTGAGTCTGTCATGCTCGTAGTTGCAGGATAGTAATAATAGTAATGATCATGAAACAGTCAAATTTCATGTGATACTGTTAGTGAGGGGAGTTAAATTTGGTCAGCCTCTTCAGTGAAGCATGGCTTATGATTAATTGCTCATGCACTGTCCGTCCTTGCCTTTCAGGAGGAGAGCATCCCCATTGCTTTATCTGGTAGGGATATCTTGGCTAGAGCAAAAAATGGAACAGGCAAGAGTGGAGCCTACCTCATTCCTTTACTTGAACGGCTAGACTTAAAGAAGGACAATATACAAGGTCAGTTGAGGTGGATCTCACTTAACTGCCACCAGGTAATGGTGTCAGTCGCTACAATAAGAGACTTGAATCTAAAACTGGTTAATGAAGTTGGGCAATGTAGGTTATCTGCTTGTACTTCCAGAGAAAACTAATGGGGAATGGTGGAGGGGAGGTGGAATTTGCAAAGTCCTGTAGTTGCTTTCAAAAGCTTTAAATGGAAGAAGGCTTGTACACTCTTCTTTCTTAGCGTGGAAAGTGGATGTGGAGTAATAAGCAAGCGTGCTGGCTGAGATAGTTGTGCAAAGGGAGTATCAAGGGCTGGAGAATCCTTGCACGGAATTTGCCTTGTCAAAAGCAGTTCCTAGGTCTTGCTAGTATACCCAGAGTGGAACCCCTAAACTGTGCTTTTCTTTATTTTACTTCATAAAGTCTCTGTCTCCTCTGAGGATGAGTATTTAAGATAGAGTGTTACTAGTAACTCACAGTGGTGTTTTTAACTTTTAGCAATGGTGATTGTTCCCACCCGTGAACTAGCCCTGCAGGTCAGTCAAATCTGTATCCAAGTCAGCAAACACATGGGAGGTGCCAAAGTGATGGCAACAACGGGAGGAACCAATTTGCGAGATGACATAATGAGACTTGATGATACAGGTCAGAGCACTTTTGCTACACTAGGATTGCTGTTTCTTTGTGGCTTTTACAATGTGGTCATGGAATTTCTGCTTGTTACTGTTTGCCTGTTACAGAGCAGACTACAATGTCTTGTTTGCTGTTCGTATACTGTTGTCATTCTTTCAAAGTGTTCATATGAAACATGGCCGTGAATGCTGGAAGGGAACACAGTGTTAATCTTAACACTGTGTTCCCTTAACCTTGTGGGGTTTTTGTGTTTCTCTCTTTTTTTTTTTTTTTTCTCTCTTCTGACCTTACAGTGCATGTGGTGATAGCTACCCCTGGGAGAATTCTCGATCTCATCAAGAAAGGAGTAGCAAAAGTTGAGCATGTCCAGATGATAGTATTGGATGAGGCAAGTTGCTTATGTTAAATGTTCTGGAATTTTAACACCGAGTTAAAGGAATGATGTATCTCAGTGAGTGTCCTTTCGGTGCACAGCAATGATTCAAACTTGCTTAGAGACACTCTTAAGGTCTCCTCCATTTCCCAGTATTTTTGAGAAACTATTTTGACAGTAGAATTTTTTTTGCATGTAAATCTTTTAAGAAAACGGCCTAGGAAGATTTGCCTTTCCTGTCCTTGCTGATGCTGAAGAATAGAGTAACAGTCTATTCTGCAACAAAGGAATGCATTTCAGTTGTCTTCTGTTTATAATGAGTCAGCTGTGCTTACCATGTAATTGTGTATAAAATTGATTTATGGACATCCAGTAGCATACAGTCTTCTGAGTGAGAGAGAATATAGTTGTGTGAAAGCTCTTGAATGACTCTGGTAGGAACCCTGGTAACTGTTTTTTTTCCTTCCCCCAAATGTGGAGCTACCGAAAGACTGAAATCTTACACCATTATTTTAACTTGCTGTTTATTACTTCTGTTGTTACAGGCAGATAAGTTGCTGTCTCAGGATTTTGTTCAAATAATGGAAGACATTATTCTCACGCTACCTAAAAACAGACAGATTTTGCTCTACTCAGCCACTTTTCCTTTGAGTGTGCAGAAGTTCATGGTGAGTTGAGATGTATCCATGTAGGTATGGTGATGGTGGTGACATTGCGCAGGAAGGGTGTGAATGAGTGGTGCATAGCTGTTAGTGCTTGGTTTTTTCACAGGTTTAATCTAAATCAGCCTGAGTCTAGAACAGAAGTTTGAAAGCAATTTTTGACCCGCAGTTGCATTAATAGGAAGCTAGGCGTGTGCAGTTTTTGCCTAGAAGGTGCTGTTTTCCACTTTATGTATTAGTTACGTCATCTGTACGGATTTGCTTCTGGAGGGTGCTTCTGTTTGGCCTGCTCAGTCACCTTGGATTTATAAATAATCGTTTGTGAAAATTTACCCACCCTGTCTGTTTTCAGCATAGCATGAAGAGTGAGTGGCTAGGTAGTGCATCCTTGCCTTGGAGGAAGTTAAATGTGGTGTAGAGTGGGAACTGCTTACATTGTTTTGCACATAGATCTGCCTGCTTTATCAATATATTTTATTTTTCAGAATTCCCATTTGCAGAAACCCTATGAGATTAATCTGATGGAGGAGCTGACCTTGAAGGGAGTTACTCAGTACTATGCCTATGTCACTGAGCGTCAGAAAGTGCACTGCCTCAATACGCTGTTTTCCAGGGTAAGGGGTAGGGCTGGGTCAGGAACATACCAGAAGCTTTTTCCCTCTTGGAACCAAGAATAGGACCGTTTCAAAGGCAGCTTAATGAAAATTTTTCTTTGTCAAAATGTGCTATATATCTAAGGCTAAAAATGCATGCTTCTTGTCCTGCATCTCTGTGTTATAGAACTTCCTTAATTTTTTCCCTTCCTATACAAAAATACGTCTGATGTGAATTACCAGTAGCATACCTGCTGTGCTTTCTTTTTGGAAGGGATTTAGACATGTCTGGGATCCTTTGTTAGTAGAATACTGCATTTACTGAGAACACTGTTTATATGTTCAGCTCCAGATTAACCAGTCGATCATTTTCTGCAACTCCTCTCAACGGGTTGAATTGCTAGCCAAAAAGATCTCCCAGCTGGGCTATTCCTGCTTCTATATCCATGCTAAAATGAGGCAGGTGAGTATGAAGTCTGCAGTGGTTTATTCGACACCACCCCAGGCTTTACTGAACAGCTGAATTAAGTCTCATGCTTGCTTTAAGTTTGCACGTTCTTCATAAACTGAAACGTATTGTTTTGCTATAGGTTTGATTTTAGATACCCGCTGCCAACCCCAACCCCCAACCTTCCCCCATCCCAGCCCTCTTTCCAGATTGTTCAGTGTATGTGGCCAGTTGGTATTTGAGTACTTCAGGTCAGATTAATTAGTCCCAGTGTAAGCACAAACTGCAGCCAGAAGACACAGTTCTTGGTGCTGCTGCCTTGCTTTGGCAGCATGGGGAGCCAGGGTACAGCACACAGTGTAACTAACACAGATGAAAATGGGGCTGAATTAAAACAGGTGACAAAAAACCCCGATACGTTTGTGCCCTCTCTGGCTTTGCAAGCAGTAATCATGCACTATGACTACAGGGGAGTCTGAGAAGTTGAGGAGGTGGGTTGGTTCGAACTTCTTGGTGAAAGCTGTGGCTAGTGTATGGTGACCAGACGCTTGTGGCCTTGGTGTAACCGGTGAAAAATGCCATTGCAGCTTTGCTGGTGCAGAGGTTTCTGTTAATTGTACAGTAGCTCACACTTCCTCTAGCTTCACACTATCAAAAGATGTCAGAAGGCTGAAGTGATGCATGTAGAACGGAGTACTTTGAAACTTTTTTTTTTAAATTTTATGTGTAAACTAGTCTAGCTTTCTGCTCATGCAACTGACAGGTAATGCCAATGTTTGCTGGGCCAGATGCAGAGCAGTAATTAATTGATCAGAAACAGAAGTGGTGTTGTTATCGAGAACAGAGAGGTATGCAAGTGAGTTCCTTGAAGTCTGATTTTTGTATGCTTTTGATCAGTCAGTAGATGATCTTCTGGCAAAGTGCAGCTGTGTTTTTGCAGAATGCTTCAGCTTGTTCATTCCCTCTCTAAATTTCGGTTAGCAGTGATATTACTTAATCTTTGTGTGGCCCGAAGTGAGGTGTTTGTGAGAGGAGAGTCTTCACAGAAAATTGACTCATCCCACCCCTAATTCTGAGTCGGTAGTGAAAAATGCTTCGTACTGGAAAAGGAAGTTACTTCCAACTTCAGTTTTTAAGGGAACGAACGAAACATGTAAAATTTGGCAAGGGGGACCGGAGGAAGACAACAGTCCAAATACCATTTTAACTTCCTTGATGTGATTTCACGTAACTGTAACTTTATATAGTCCTTTTCTGAGATGGTTTTGATGCCACCGTAGGAGGTTTTAAAACACAGTCAGTTAATTGTCTTTGTCGAAAAGTGGGATCAAGACCCTCTAGAGTTAATTCTTTAGGATATATGGTAAGGAGTGCTAAAAAATATGTACTGGCATCTTGTTTCAACTCAGCTGTTCTCTAATGAGAAGGAGGAGAAATTCACACGATTGAAGTTCATTGTTAGTTACCTGAATAAACCTGTAAGTACCAGCTGGTTGGTTTGTAGACTTCGGTTTTTTGTTTCTCTTTGCTTATGTTTGTGTATTTCCAGGAGCACCGCAATCGTGTATTCCATGATTTCCGAAATGGCTTGTGCCGCAATCTCGTTTGCACTGGTAAGAATTCCTAAAGGTTTTCCTGCTTCTAAAGTTTGTGATAGAAAGCGCATTAGCCCAGATATCGTAGATCAATTAGCTGTAATAAACCAAAACAAGATGTTTTGGTAAGATGTCTTTTTCAAGCCTGCATGTAGCAGGGTGCAGCACTCCTTTAGGCATGTGGAGTTTTGTCTTTTGTGAAGGTGCCGCTTGCCAACAAATCATTTTACTGCAATAGTGTTTTCTGTTTATTTTCACACATGAGGGTTCCCTGAGTTGTTGGGTTGTAAACTTTATGATACATCAGTAGAACTGTGTCTATGACCATGTGAAGTTTTGCTGATTCTTTTAAGTGTTCATAGCTCATATTTTCTAAATACTTTTGTAGTTTTGACTGGCCTGTGTATGATCCAAGTTCTTTGTTGCACGGCCTGTTTGGGCAGTACCTGGCAGTGTCTGCTATCACTACGTATGTTTGGGGCATCTTAACAAAAATCACTAGAAGCAGAATAGAAGTAGTGAGGTAGTGGAATGTAGTTCAGGTCTCAAGTCTGTTGTGACACTGGCAATGCACAATTCTGTGTGAAAAGATGCTTAAGAAGATCTGCTCCAAAACAGTGTATCGTGGAAAAACCTAACTTCGTGGTTATTTTTTCTGCGTAGATGTGCAGATCTGGTGGTTTTGGTTATTCTTACAGTATTCATGTTTATAATGTATACAGAGCAAGAGGAAGCTGTAACAGGATTGTACGTAAACTGTCTTTGATGCAAGGAAAGCTTGTATCTGGAAACAAGCGCAAAGCAATGTTCATCACTGTTAATCTTCACACCTTAAATACTGTCAGCATTTGAGCTCATTGAAATTAACTTTCTTTGTGATCTGGATTGTCTTTCAGATCTGTTTACCCGAGGTATTGATATCCAGGCTGTGAATGTGGTGATAAACTTTGATTTCCCAAAGCTTGCAGAGACTTATCTCCATCGCATTGGCAGATCAGGTGAGAGAAGAAACCTGTTTTAGGTGCAACTTGGCTGATGACTGTGATGCTTTTTAACCTTGAATTGGCTTTTGGTTTTTTATTACTATACCTGAGAATTACCTTAGGTAGCTTTGATTTTTCTGACAAATTTATTTTTGGGTGTCATCTCAGATGGCTGTCCTCACTGAGGATATTATCTGAATAAAGGGCCGTTCTCTTGAAACTGGCCTGAACAATCTAATGGGGGGGGGGGGAAAAAAGAGGCATATTTTGCTTTTATCTCAGGAGACTTACTATTGTCCCTGTTTGCAGTTTGGGAAAATTCTATACTAAAATCTCAGCTTCCAGAGTGTCTCAAGCCTAGAGATTTATGCTTTCTTCTGCATGTGTTCTGAGGTATGTTTCTACTGTCTGGGAATCAGCGAAATATGCCCTGAAGAAAGGCAGTAAACAGAGGAACTCAGTGTAGTTGAACTATGTAGTTCAGGCTTGTTCAAGAACTCTTGAAGACTTTTCGCTGGTAATTATCGTGGAGCTTTGGTCAGAGCATTTTGAACCTCCTGAGTTTTCTTATTCCTACAGCACTACGAAACTCCTTACCAAAAACTGACGTGAAAGGTGTAGAGACCTGTGAATGGATTTGTTTTTGTCATCACAAAATGATACTAACGTCACAGTCTGCAGACTTTTTCTCTTTTTCTGTCAGCCCCCATGTTAACTCAGTTCAGTTCAGGTGTATGTTTTTGTTTTTTGTCAAGGTCGCTTTGGTCATCTTGGCCTGGCCATCAACTTGATCACCTATGACGATCGATTCAACCTGAAAAGTATTGAGGAGCAGTTGGGAACTGAAATTAAACCCATACCAAGCAACATCGACAAGAGCTTGTATGTGGCAGAATACCACAGTGAACCTGTAGAAGATGAGAAACAGTAAACATGTAGGTATGTAAGTGCCTTGCTGAAGAGCTTTGTGTTGAATGACAGGAATGTCGTCAATGTGTCAGTGTTACCTCAGAGGGAGAGGGAAACTGATGTGATTAAAAAGCTCTGAATGTGAAAACAAGGGTTTGAAACAGAATGTCAGTGCAAGGAATTCCACGGATGTGCTGAAGGTGGGAGGGGAGGGATGAGTATTTTTTTAGTTGTTTTAATTGAAATGCTGACCATATGCTAAGGAGACCAATAATGGGGAAAAGGGGGACTGGGGAATGGGGCTGGGAGAGGCCAGGATGGAGTACTAGTAGCCTAATGAATTCTTTCTGTATTGCTAAGCTGAAATGAGAAATTGGTGAGGGGCAGAGAGGAAAGTAGTCCTCAAAAAGGTGAGGAGATAAAATGGATAGCTGTGAGAACAGAGCGTCCGCGGAAGAGTAAGCACCTCACCAGCCAGAAGGGACCAGGTTCAAGCAAAAGGTGCTGCCTATTTTGTATCCTTTGGTTCATAGAATTCTTGGAAGTGAACTAAGGAAGGAGTGAAGCTGTAATTCATCTTTGCTGCCACTTGAGGTCGTATACGTAGTTTCAAAATGAGGTTTCACTGTTGGAGACTCATCTAATTGCTCCCTTTCTGGTCATTGTCTCAGGAAAAGCTGCTAAGTCCCTTTATAGGAAGATGACTTGCCCTGGACTGCAGTCAAGCTAGATGGCTGCAGGATGATGTTTGATCTGACTTCAGCTAGGATGTTGTTGTGCAAGATCCATCACCATACAGTTTGGGCTGAAAATCATTCTTTTGTGTACTCTTCTCAGAGGTCATGAATTAGAAAGACAATACCAGTGAAGCTGCTGAAATTCTTTTCAGATGACCAAAAATAAAGAAGTGGCTATAGAAGCAGACTGCTCGATAGCATTAAAATGAACCTGTGGTTCCTTCTTTGAAATCATCCAAGGATAACCCTAGATATTCATACTAAGCTGACTTGAAAGCTTCTGGTTTGCTGGTTGAACCTTCTCCATGTTTATAAGTAAATAGAATACAAAACAGGTGATGAATGTGGAACGGGCTCTTGGGTGGCTTCCTAAGGGGAATGCTGTGACCTTGCCAGAGAGCAGTTTGCTGCTTCCTAAAATACAAGAAACCAGGAGGTTTCATAGGTACAGAAGGGCATTAGCAGCACCTTTTTCTACAAAGCTGAGGTTAGGATTGAGCTGCACAATATGCCCTTTGCCTTTTGAGAGCTGTTGCATAGGTAGTATGAGTCATCGCTTATGTTCTGGTTTTGTATAGAACCGATTTAACTGTGGCTAGTGTGGTTGTTTGTTTTGTTGGGGGGTTTTTTTGGTGGTTTGTTTTGTTTGTTTTTTTCTTCTTGTTGTTGTGTTGTTGTTTTGTTTTGGTTTTTTTTAGGCTTTGATTACACGTGCCAGAAGGTGAAGCCCTATGATCCAGATCTGTGACACATCGTTTCTTTGGGGATACCCTTCTCTTTGTGGGTTTTTCTTCATCTTTTCATTTCGGAACTATGAAGACTAAAGAGCTCGGCCTTTTTTTCTCTTTAAATTTGGCAGCAAGGAAGAAAGAAGATAAAAGGAGGAATGTCTTTTTGTTTTTCCACTTGTTTGCACTGTGTGCTGATTGAACATTAGTTGCACTAACTGCTGGTTTTAAATTTTGTTTTCTTTGGGTGGGAGGGACAGCAAGGGAAGAAGAGAAACCCTGAAAAGAGAAGAATCTTGATGAACACGAGCTTGTCTGCTATTTCAAATTCTTTAACCATTGACTGAGTGCATTTCAACTTCTCCCTGGTTACTCATCTGTTTTTTAAGCTAAAGAGCTTGTTACTTATTCGTGCAAAGTGCCTTATGCTATGAGACCATTCAGAATATCACCTTTCCGACACAGCCCAAGGAATCAACATCTGTTTTTGGTTTCAGGTCAAAGTTCCCCTCTCTTCCCCTTCTCCTCCTTCCCATGTACTCAAGCCCAGGGCTGGGAGGTGAAATGTATTGGTTATTGGTAATACTACTTTTTTTCTTCAACTTACTTTTTTTTTTCCTTTTTTTTTTTTTTTTTTTTTTGTGGG
>VZTH01008572.1:27544-61740 GCA_013397815.1 Aleadryas rufinucha | reverse complement strand
GGGGGGAGGGAGGCAGGGATGTGTTTATTAAGATACAGCCTTGCTGTATTTTAACCAGTAATTTTGGGGAAGGGGTGTCAGGAGAAGAAAATAGTCACTGTTCCCCTTATTGAAAGAAACTGGAACTTTTATTTCAAGAGAAGAAATTATTTGCAATTCAAGTGGAGTGTCATAATCCAGTAGACCCTAGACAAGGGGTTGATATTCTTACTGTTAACCAGCAAACAATATGGTCTTGTCCTTCAAAACAGTCAAGGGAGGGAGGGGAAAATTGGCTTTCTGTTAAATTGGCAATTGGTAAACTCCAGTGGAGCTCAGATTTTGTTGAGAATGTGTTTTCTCTGGCTTTGTATGTGTTGCAGCACTGACTTGTGACAAGCTTCATGAGTTGCGAGTGCAAAAAAGATGAATGGTAAAATCCTGATTTTGTTGATTAAACTCAATAAAAGCTCCCTGGAACTCCCATTTGTTCTGTTTTTTTTCTTTTGACTGTGCTGAGTGAAAAGTATGCTGATGTCCTTACAGAGACTCACGGTCTGCATTGGATGCAACAAGCTTCGGAGAGAAGCCTCAAGAAAAGGAAGCACATGATAAATGGAAAGGTGCTCTCCTATGTCCGTGAGAGGCATCCTTTTTCTGCACAGACCTTCCACGTGGCAGCTGTTCTTCCAGGGTCTAATGCTCCACAGTCTTGTCTCCACTAGACTAGAAGACTCTGTGCGGTATCTGGTTGCAGTGCCAAGTTAGCCTCGACTTTGACAGTGAGAGTTTGCAAGGGGCCAGGGGAACACTGCTTTGAGGGCTGTGTCCTCATGTCTTGATTCATCAAGAGTCATCCTGAGCTCTGCCTTGCTGGCTGCTTGTGCTGCAGAAGACCTCGTGGGTGCTGTGGTTCTGGTGGTTGGAATGAGTATTTTAAAGATGCCTTAAAAATCACTAGCAGAGGAGTTGTCAAAAGCAGGTTTAATGTGAAAGTGAAAGCAGGGCGAAGTTCAGTGGCAAGGTTCACTCTGCTGTGGTCTAGACGGTTAAAGCACACAGACTACAAGCAGACTATACTCAATCTAAACCCAGAATCAACCCAAAATTCTCTTCATGGAGGCTGGGAGAGAAGGGGAAGAAGGAAGGATAGGAAAGGATTAAGTTGAGTCACAAGGTTCAGAGTCGACCCCCTTCCTCAACTGGGGCCTGGACCTGACCAGTGGTTTATGCCTAAAGGTTTAACAGCAAACTTAACAGCACTTAATTGATAGCTTAAGTTAAACAATTTAACAAAAGATTCATACAGAATTTACCATAAAGGTTACTAAGTACTTTAGATTGTAAACAAAAAGGTACCGCTTTGAGCAGTGCTCAGGGCACCTGAGCGGTAAAAGTGTACAGTTGCAATGAAACTAAGTGCTGTGTGAGTACATAAATGCTGAACGCATTCTGGTTTGCTGGTGTTGCATTGAAACTAACTTACACATGCAGCCAGAGGCATAGCTTTATTTTTAATATATTTACTATATTGCTTTTGTTAAGCCAAGCAGCTCAATCTGTCACAAATAACACACAAATAATTAGCCATATCCTGCTGAGCTCACAGCAACTGTCCAGATTTCTTTAGTTCTTATCCACATTTAACTGCCAAACCTTTTTGTATATACTATTAAGGCCTTGTTGGAGAGAGGCAAATTAAAAAGATTATACATTCGTTACCGTAATGCAAGAATGTTACTGTAAAATGACTCATTTAAGGTTGTTGACACCGTTCTGAGTTTTAAATTCCTAGCAGGCTCTGGGATATTTTTTCAATACGTATGTTCAAAATTCAATCTTTAAATTCGAATTTCTTGGCCTTGCGGCTGCCCCGCCTACGCGCCCCCCGCTGCGTCACCCGAGGGGCGGAGACTCAGGTCACGTGAGGGGCGGGCGCGCGGGGTCGGCCCCAATATGGCTGCCTACCTGCAGTGGCGCCGGTTCGTCTTCTTTGACAGAGAGACGGTGAAGGAGCCGTCGGGGCCGGATGGGGCCGGTGCGAAGCCCTTCGCGCTGCCCCCGGGCATCGCAGTCTGCGACTCGGGCCGGGGAAGCCTCGTGTTCGGAGATATCCTGTGCGGGGCCGGGAGCTGTGGCCTGCGCGGGGTTCGGCCGAGCCGAGGCTGCGTCGCAGGCGAGTCGTGGGCGCTGTCTAGCGCGGGCTGGAGGGTACTCCGGCCTTGGGTATGCGGCAGCTTTTCCGTTCTCTGTGCTTGCTCCGGCTGTGCTTTGTTTAAAAAAAAACCAACCCAAACCGCCGCTGGACGCGTTGGTGCTCCGGGGTTGCTCTGCAGGAGTATTTACTGTAGCTCTACCAGGAGTCAGCAAAAAGCTTGCAGGTTCTTGTATGATTGGAGGTGTGGGGCTTTTTTTTTTTTTTTTTTTCCCCTTATGTGCCTTAACTGTGATCTAAATATGGAAGGTCAGATTTGGTTTTTGCCTCGCTCCCTTCAACTCAGCAGTTTCCAAGCTTACAAGCTAAGGGTGACGCATCTGTACCAGCTGAAGCAGCACAGTATCCTGGTTTCTGTTGGTGAGGATGAAGAGGGTATTAATCCTTTGGTAAGTTAAACGACAAAGAGAGGAAAATGCATTTGTAATACGGGTCATAAAGACTATTGTGATGATCTCAGTTGCCCTTTCTTACCTTAGGTAGCTTGTTCATTCTGGGTACTATAACAATTTGATGCCAGGTCGTGGCCTTCTAATACCCCATGTTTTGCTTATGCCAGATCGTCATTGTTTGTAGGTGAAAGTCTGGAACCTGGAGAAACGAGATGGTGGTAATCCTCTTTGCACACGAATTTTTCCAGCAATACCAGGTAACAAGCCTACGGTTGTATCCTGCCTAACTGTCCACGAGAATCTTAATTTCATGGCTATCGGTAAGTAAAACTGAACTGTAATACCTTAAGAAAAATATTACAGTCCTTACTTAGAGGTAAGGAACACAAAGAGATAACACAAAAATCAGCATATAATGTCCTGATGATCTTTCTTCTCGCTCAGTTGTTACATTATTCTCACAGAGATATTGTGTATCTCGTGATACGAGAGAGCTCAAGAAGATAAATGCGTAAATTTAGCCTGACTGTATATTTTAATATACAGTCTGACTGTTATTTTTCAATAACTTTGATACTTGGAAGCACATATTTTTAGCTGATGTCCTCTTTCCCTGCCAGTCGGTAAGGCTACGTATTTATTGAACTTAGTACTAAATTTAGCTTCTGTTTGTACAGGAAAAAACATGAGTTTTGTGATACCTAATGTTACAGAGATATTTTTTCAAGCATGTTATAGAAACCTTTTTTCAAAGAAAGAAGCAAATTTCCCTTTTTGGATTTAACCGTTCCTTTGTAACGGTTCTTGCTTAACTTCAGACAGAATAAGAGCAGTAATGTTGTGAGACTACAAGTGCTCTCAGCTGACTTGGTCCTTATGTTGAAATCAAAAAGCTTTCCCTGTGTGTATGGTGGCCTTCAACACTGGAACAACTTACAGGACTGGGGCTGTTGGCAAGCTGTGAAAACTGCATGTTTTACTCTCTCTTAAAAAATCTCCCTCTGGTCTTTTTTACAGTGTGTAGTGTGTTTTGAATAAGCAAGGGACTTGAAATTATAGTTACAGTTGCAGTATGGGAAGGCCATTCGTAAAACAGAATACAGAGTCAAACAAAATTCATCTGCATGTGAAGTTTGTGTGTGGAAAGCAAGTTAACCCTTGCTGAACAGTGCTATCCTACGTGCAGTTGTGTGACAGCTCTGAACTGTAACAGGAGCAGTGGGTGGTGATTTGGTGAAGATTGACTTGACGTGAGAACCTGTAGCAATCCCACTGCTTTATACCATGCTGGTGAGCATGGTGTTGTTGCTGACTGAAGGTTCCCTAAATTATGCTGGATAAAATTTCAGGTGTGTTGTATGAGTAGTTTAGTCTGTCTGCTTCACCAGGTTTTGCAGATGGAAGTGTCGTACTTACTAAAGGAGACATCACTCGAGATCGGCATAGTAAGACCCAGATCCTACATGAAGGCAGTTACCCGGTTACTGGCCTTGCTTTTCGACAGTCTGGCAAAACAACACATCTGTTTGTGGTGACCACAGAGAACATCCAGGTGAGAAGCTAGTCGAAAAAAATGCCACTCTGACTTGCAAATTCAGTTGGCTTCAGAGACTAGTTCAGAGCGATCCCCAAACCCTCGAGTTTCCTCTGTAGTCTTATATGCTTTCAGTGAAGGACTATCCTCACCTGGAGCTGGACACTCACGGTTGTGGATTGCGCTGTTCATCTCTCAGTGACCCCTCCCAGGATCTCCAGTTCATTGTGGCAGGAAATGAATGTGTGTACCTTTATCAACCAGACGAACGTGGCCCCTGCTTTGCCTTCGAGGGACAAAAGCTGATTGTTCACTGGTATCGGGGGTACCTCATCATTGTCTCCAAGGACCGAAAGACTTCCCCAAAGTAGGGCTCCTCGAAACAGATGAGTTCTTTTTGCTCATGCAGCTTCATGCTTTTTCTCTTTTTCCTTCTTCTCTGTGAAGCTTTGCTCTTGGGGGTGGATTGCAACTTTGTCAGATGTTGAGGTTCATTCAGACCCATATATTGATTAACTTGTGTTGGGAGAGTAGCACAGTTAAGCGTGCTGAATGAGTGGGATTTTTCCTGTCCTATGAATTTCTCAGTGTAACAGGATGATGGAATTTGTGTATAAATACATGGTGGTTTCCCTCTGGGTCTGCTTAGTTTAGTTGCCTAAATGATCTCTGTTTGTCTGGCTTTCTTTACATCCCTAGTTTGAACAGGTATCAAGATTTCATGTTCTTCTTGTTTTCTGAAACTTTCTTCTGCTCTCCAGGTCAGAATTTGCTGGGAACGAGGCACAGAATTCAGACAAACAAGTCCTGAATATCTATGACTTGTGCAACAAATTCATTGCGTACAGCTCGATTTTTGATGATGTAGTGGATGTCTTGGCAGAGTGGGGTTCTCTGTATGTACTGACCAGAGATGGAAAGATCCATGTACTGCAGGAGAAGGATACACAAACCAAACTTGAGGCATGTAAATATGTTTTCTTATTAGTCTCTGCCTTACGTCTGTAAGATTGTACTGGCTCTGCAGACTGAAAAATTGAGCCATTGAGGTGAGTTAGATAACAGGTGACCTAATAGCTTTTCAGCATAACCAGTGTTGTAAGACAATTCGTGTGTAAAAGCCCAAACACATGTATGCACTAAGAAGAAGAAACAACTTGTTTCCCAGGTGTGTTTGAACTTGTTTTGTGGGGTGGTATTTCTCTCATACTCCTCGAACAATGTATTTAACAGATGCTGTTCAGAAAGAACTTATTTGAAATGGCCATTAACCTGGCCAAGAGCCACCACTTGGACAGCGATGGTTTGTCAGAGATTTTCCGGCAGTATGGCGATCATCTCTATAACAAGGGAAACCATGATGGAGCCATCCAGCAGTATATCCGGTAGGTGGGGGTCCTATGGAGCTGTGATATTGTAGTACAGATAGGAGCAACATAGGCCTTAATTTCTGTTTCAGCCCAGGAATAAAAGCAGTCCAAAACAAAAAAAAAGGTATGACTTGAGGTGAAAATTCTACCTGCACAGAGAAAGATGTCAGTGAGACTAAAAGTCTTTGAACAAGTTGCTTGGAAATCGCTCTTTACACCTTAGGATAAAGTTCTTCTCTTTGATCATATTTTAACATTAAAAATGTAGGCCCATTGGGATGGATTGGGGCCTGGTGACATCATTATAAAGAAGGGATCACTGTGCAAGATAGATGATGCAATTTGACTATGTATGGTGGTCTTCTTGGAAAGTACTCAAACAGTTCAATGTCAGTTTTAAAACATCTTGGGCTTTTTAAAACTAGAACTCAGAGCAGCCTTGTTTTGGGGCTTACTGAAAACTTCATGTTCAATTTTTACAATGCCACAAAGCGTTACATTATTGTGGAGCTGAGGCTCCGGAGTCCCTGACATCTAGTGAGAGTCAGCACATCTTTTTACCTTTGACTTGCTTTAACTGTCACCGTAACTGTGGCTAAACCGCTCCATGTGGGCGTAAGCATTTAAAGCTGACTTTGAGTTATGTGACTGAAATGAAGGAAAATGTAGCTTTTGTTCCTCTTGTTTTTGGCTTCCCAGTTTGTTGTGCTCAGAGCCTAGTCTGTCTTCTCACTGCCACCTTTAAAGGAAGATTAACTCCTTGTATACTGTCATGGTCATCCCAGTCGAGGCCTTTGTATCAGTGTATGTGCAGATGGGTGGTCTTACACCGTAACTAATTGTTGCTTCCGATGCATAACTGAGCGATCCCAAGAGGGTTTTTGCCTGCTGAAGTTAAAGCTTCTCTGTGTTCTGTTGTTAATTTCTCCATTTATTTTGACTGCATGAGTATACAATATCTTGTAACATGACTCCTCCCCTCACAGAACTATAGGGAAGCTAGAACCATCTTACGTTATTCGGAAATTCCTGGATGCTCAGCGTATCCACAACCTCACTGCTTATCTACAGATGCTCCATCTGCAGTCCCTGGCCAATGCAGATCACACTACGCTTCTGCTGAATTGCTATACCAAACTCAAAGACAGCTCCAAACTGGAAGAGTTCATTAAGGTATTGGGGGGAGGTGGAATCATGCTACATTGTTATGTTACCATAATAATTAAAAAGGGGTAGTGGTGACATTGTAAATTTCCTCCTGTAGGACTATTAAGAGGGAGATTAATGAATTTTCCACTCAGTACCGTGGTCTTTGCTCCTTTATTTCCAAGCTCTTGCTTACATTCTCAGTTTGGTCCGTTTGCCATCTGGGTCTGGAGTGTGCTTGCTTCTGCCAGTGCAACTGGCAAGCAAATGAGCAGTGGTTAGACTCTTTCCTTTCTGCACGGGTGATTTTTCCCTTGCATGAGAGGTACCAAGTTGTCCCTGCTTATGCTTTCCTCCTCTTACATAAATGATTACTGCTTCTGGACTTTTAGAATTTTTCTGAGGGACCATCTTTCTGCTTTTGTTCTCGGAGACAAGTGAGAGTGAGGTCCACTTTGATGTGGAAACAGCTATCAAGGTGCTTCGCCAAGCTGGTTACTACTCACACGCCGTGTACCTGGCAGAGAAGCACGAGCATCATGAATGGTACCTCAAAATCCAGTTAGAGGACATCAAGGTGAGGAGACATAACTGCACATGTGTTCTTATTGGGGAGAATACCAATTCTCTAGCCTCCTCTTTAGTGAGAATACCATTTCACTGACCTCTTTGCTGAGGATAGCGTGCTGATGAGAGCAGCAGCAACAATACCCCTCTCTGCTGGTGTGTTGCCTTTCTGCTTTTGGCTTGTGTGTTAGACTATGTGTGGAAATCACAAGGTCTTGTTTTCTTTCAGATGTGGCTTTTTACAGTGCCCTTTAAGAGGAGGGAGGGTGGTTAGTTGGGGATTTATCTAAACGTTTCCCCCAGGCTACATCCAGTCTTTCTCCCTGAGGAGGAAAATGAGCAGGAATAGTGAACTAGGTGATAATTCAAAGCAAACAGTATTTGTGGCATACTCACAGCATGTCTTCAATGCTTTCTGTCCTAACCTCAAAGTGGAGAGCAGAGGCCAATGTCCTGTGATTGTTTTGTTGTCTGTCTCCACAGAACTACCAAGAGGCTTTACACTACATTGGAAAACTGCCCTTTGAACAGGCAGAGAGTAACATGAAACGATACGGTAAAATCCTGATGCACCATGTCCCTAATGAGACCACTGAATTGCTGAAGATCCTTTGCACCGATTACCGGCCCTCGGGAGGTAATGAAGGCCCTGGGATGCTGGAAGGAAAAAAGGTATGGTTTGTGTTGACTGAGAGTTGTTGCTCTCCAGTAGTAACTTTGCAGTGAGTGCTTCTGCATGCCTTGTGTTGCCAGCCTGATGTTTTAGTTATAATGAGAATTATACCTAAATATACTCTGCTCAGGTGAGACCCCATCTGGAGTACTGTGTCTAGCTCTGGAAACCTTAGCACAGAAAAGACGTGGACCTTTAGGAGTGGATCCAGAGGAGGGCTACAAAAATGATCAGAGGGATGGAACACACCTGCTCTGAAGAAGGGCTGAGTCACCTGGGGTTGCCCAGTATGGAGAAGGGAAGGCTTCAGAGAGACCTCACTGAAGCCTTTCAGTACTCAAAAGTGTTTTATAAGAAAGATGAGGACAAACTTTTTTACAGGGCCTGTTGTGATGGTACAGGAGGTAATGGTTTTAAAGTAAAAGAGGGCAGATTTAGACTAGATAGAAGGAAGGAACTTTTTATAATGAGGGTTTTGTAATGAAACACTGAACCAGGTTGCCCAGAGAAGTGGTAGATGGTCCCATCCCTGGAAACAAATACTCAAGTCAGGTTGGATGAGGACCTGAGCAACCTGATCAAATTGAAGATGTCCCAGCTCCTTGCAGGGGTGTTGGACTAGATGACCTTTAAAGTTCCCTTCCAACCCAAACTATTCAAGGATTCTATGAGAAGCTCCATCCTGGTGTACTGGTAGTCCTAGAGACAGGGGACTTAAAGCTATTGCTCAGGATTGATCCTTGATGTAGTCGGCATCCTGTATTTTGCTGTATCTGTCCTGTCTGAGACTCTGGAAATGAACATTCCTCATGGCATGGAGGAAGCACCAGCATGGCTTAGATTGATGTGGGTGCTTGTATTTTTCTGACTGTTTACAGGCTAATTCAGAAGAGTTCATCCCAGTCTTTGCAAACAACTCCCGAGAACTGAAAGCTTTTCTGGAGCACATGACTGAGGTGCAGGCTGACTCTCCACAGGGTGTCTATGACACTTTACTGGAACTTCGATTGCAGAACTGGGCACATGAACAAGATGAGCAGGTTTGAGCTCCTCCCCTATTGTGTTTTGAGGGAGCGATTTGTTGTCTTTGAGTAATATTTGCGTTCCTGCAATGCCCTTTCCGGCTGGGCATTGACAATGTGAGGCAATACATACTCCGTGCTGGACAAATAGCACATACATGGGAAAGCAACCTAGTAGCTGGAGGAATATTCTTTTCAGGATGGCTGAGCTTGTTTTGTTTGAATCTCATTTAAGGACAGATTCCAGACAATACAGCCTCTGTGAGCAGATGCCTTGCCCACGAAAGTATCTGTACTTGCTTGCCTAGATCTGTAAGGATGTTGGCTGTTTGGGCAAAGAAAATAATGTCCTGTTTGCTTGAAAGGGTTAAAGAACAAGTACCAGAACTAACTTCTGTGAAAGAGCTGCAAATTGTCAGGTGTTAGTGCAAAATAGTGTATATGTGGGTGTGCCTGTGTTCCTCTTCTTGACCTCTCCCCCTTCTTTGTAGATCAAGGAGAAGTTGCACAATGAAGCCCTCACCCTCCTGAAGAGCGGAAGGTTCAAAACAGTCTTTGATAAGGCCTTGGTCTTATGTCAGATGCACAGTTTCAAGGATGGTGTTCTGTACCTCTATGAGCAGGGCAAACTGTGAGTGTTGCTCTTGTCTTTAGAGTCCTGTCCTTCCCCTCTTGCCTCCACTGGAGTGATTTCTGAGCCATAAATGTCTGTACCATCAATGGTAGTAACCTCTTTAGTGTCTCAAGATGGGAATGGTAGATGATTGCTCTGCAGAAATACCTCACTGTTAAAGCAAGGCAGTTATATAGGGTGAAAAAAAGACTTGTCTTTGACTTCTGTGTGAGTCTGGGGATTGCATGGCTGGGTGAAAACCTGAGGTCCCTGTAACAACTCAAAGGGCAAGATGGATTGTTGCAGCTGATGAGTCTTTCTCTCATAGTTTCCAACAGATCATGCACTACCACATGCAGAATGAGCAGTACAAGAAGGTGATCGAGGTGTGTGAGTTGTATGGAGACCAAGAGGCTTGTCTCTGGGAACAGGCTCTTGGCTACTTTGCGCGGAAGGAGGAGAACTGCAAAGAGTATATTGCTGCAGTGCTGAAACACATCGAGAACAAGAATCTTATGCCTCCGCTGCTTGGTAATGACATGTGACACCCAACCCCCAGTCTCCCCTTCAATAAAACCCCAACCCAAGCAAAAACCCGAAAAACAAACCACAAAAGACTCCAAGCCACTACTAGTTTGTAGTGTTTTCTGTAGATCAGACATTAGAGAGAAGAATCAATGAAATTGGAGCCTACCATTTGAAGTAATAACCTGCTCTGTAGGGAAAAGCGATGTCAGTCACAGCTCCCTAGTTAGGAAAAAAGATCTGCAGTATCAGTGAGATGTCTGGTACATGATTTTTGTTCTGTCAGCGTGGGGCAGTGAAGGACTTGCTGAAACTCCTGTTGTGCCTTGGTGGAGAACTAGAATCCAATCCACTACTAGATCCTTCCTTTGTCCCTTTTGGTCTGAGCTATCCAGACATGCTCCCAGTTGCCCATTTCTGGAAGAGGTCAGACTGAAAGAGAATCGTTAAGTGAGCTCTTCCAATTCCGTGAAAATGCCAACTCTCTTTGCCTGTAAGTGGCCTTTCCCAGGAAAGCAGTCTGCCCTGGCAGTACAAGCATAGCTGCAGTTTTTGTGCTTGTGTTTAAACTAACATCTCAGTTGCTCTCAGTTGTGCAGACGCTGGCTCATAACTCCACAGCCACCCTGTCTGTGATTAAGGATTATCTTGTCAACAAGCTGCAGAAGCAAAGCCGCCAGATAGAGCAGGATGAGCAGAGAATTCAGAAATATCGAGAAGAAACTATGAGGATCCGCCTGGAAATTGAAGAGCTAAAAGCAAGGTGCAGAACTGTGTGCCGTCTTGTCTAGTCCTATACAAGGACAGAACTGCTGTTTTCTTTTAGTAAAGTATAGTTTGTCTTTCTCATGCTTCTCCATCTTGTCACTCTCTCAGTCCCAAGATTTTTCAGAAGACCAAGTGTAGCATTTGCACCAGTGCATTGGAGCTGCCTTCAGTCCACTTCTTGTGCGGTCATTCCTTTCACCAGCACTGCTTTGAAAGCTACTCTGAGAGTGATTCGGAATGTCCTACTTGCATGCCAGAAAATCGCAAAGTGATGGACATGATCCGAGCCCAGGAGCAGAAGAGAGATCTGCATGACCAATTTCAGCATCAGGTAGGGTAACACTGCCTATCTTACCAAGTTGAAGTAAATAGAGTTTAGATTCATTTACAGACCTGTGGAGGCTGGTAAAGACAGGCAAGGCTTGAAAGTATTTTGTAAACAAGGTTATATTAACTGAATAATGAGGCATTAGACTCTAGGGTGACGGCATTGTGTAAAGGGCATGAAGAGTCATTGTTGCTCTGCAGAGGTGAAAGAGAGAATCTATTCTCACCTGACTCTCAGATGGGTCGAGACCTATTGGTCAATGTGACAGCTGGGCAACAAGTTGTATAGGACAAATTAGGGAGAAAGGGGAAAGAACAGCGTGAATCGGAATGGGGACAGCGCCAAAATGTTGCATCTACTTTGTGTTCCCCAAGGATGAAGTGATGATTGTGAGAATGGGACGTCAGCTGGAAAATGTTAACATAGGTGGAAACTAGAGCAGTTGAGGTACTCACCTTCCTGCTTAATTCAGTTGCTCATTACCTCCTTGGTGCATAGTTCAAATGTGGGGTTGAAACAGGAGCTGGAATGGCCAGTGTCGGAAAATCTAGCAGATTGTCTGCTACACCCAGCCCTTGCACGGAATCAGCAGAGAACCAGGGACTGACATGGGCTGCCCTGTCCCCTAAGCCAGGAGCTTGTAAGTGCAGGGGGAGAAAGGAAGGGGGCTAGAGGCAAGAGGCTCTGGAGGCTTTTGCTGATGCTGCCGCTTTGTGTCTGGCAGCTCAAGTGTTCAAACGNGGGCGGAGCTTTTCCAGCGCTGGTGCGGGCGCGCCGGGGCCGCCGGTCACGTGGTCAGGGCGGCGGGGGCGAGGCCGCCGGTCACGTGGTGGGTGCGGGGCTGCGCGGCGGTGAGGGCCGGTGGTCATGGCGGAGCCGGGGGCGGGCGCCGTGAGCCGGGGGCGAGCGGAGTCTAGCGGGGAGGCCGACGGGGCGGGGGCCGACCCGCTGCTGCCGCGGGGGGGAAAAGGGGGGGGGGGGCNCTGGAGTACTGTGTCTAGCTCTGGAAACCTTAGCACAGAAAAGACGTGGACCTTTAGGAGTGGATCCAGAGGAGGGCTACAAAAATGATCAGAGGGATGGAACACACCTGCTCTGAAGAAGGGCTGAGTCACCTGGGGTTGCCCAGTATGGAGAAGGGAAGGCTTCAGAGAGACCTCACTGAAGCCTTTCAGTACTCAAAAGTGTTTTATAAGAAAGATGAGGACAAACTTTTTTACAGGGCCTGTTGTGATGGTACAGGAGGTAATGGTTTTAAAGTAAAAGAGGGCAGATTTAGACTAGATAGAAGGAAGGAACTTTTTATAATGAGGGTTTTGTAATGAAACACTGAACCAGGTTGCCCAGAGAAGTGGTAGATGGTCCCATCCCTGGAAACAAATACTCAAGTCAGGTTGGATGAGGACCTGAGCAACCTGATCAAATTGAAGATGTCCCAGCTCCTTGCAGGGGTGTTGGACTAGATGACCTTTAAAGTTCCCTTCCAACCCAAACTATTCAAGGATTCTATGAGAAGCTCCATCCTGGTGTACTGGTAGTCCTAGAGACAGGGGACTTAAAGCTATTGCTCAGGATTGATCCTTGATGTAGTCGGCATCCTGTATTTTGCTGTATCTGTCCTGTCTGAGACTCTGGAAATGAACATTCCTCATGGCATGGAGGAAGCACCAGCATGGCTTAGATTGATGTGGGTGCTTGTATTTTTCTGACTGTTTACAGGCTAATTCAGAAGAGTTCATCCCAGTCTTTGCAAACAACTCCCGAGAACTGAAAGCTTTTCTGGAGCACATGACTGAGGTGCAGGCTGACTCTCCACAGGGTGTCTATGACACTTTACTGGAACTTCGATTGCAGAACTGGGCACATGAACAAGATGAGCAGGTTTGAGCTCCTCCCCTATTGTGTTTTGAGGGAGCGATTTGTTGTCTTTGAGTAATATTTGCGTTCCTGCAATGCCCTTTCCGGCTGGGCATTGACAATGTGAGGCAATACATACTCCGTGCTGGACAAATAGCACATACATGGGAAAGCAACCTAGTAGCTGGAGGAATATTCTTTTCAGGATGGCTGAGCTTGTTTTGTTTGAATCTCATTTAAGGACAGATTCCAGACAATACAGCCTCTGTGAGCAGATGCCTTGCCCACGAAAGTATCTGTACTTGCTTGCCTAGATCTGTAAGGATGTTGGCTGTTTGGGCAAAGAAAATAATGTCCTGTTTGCTTGAAAGGGTTAAAGAACAAGTACCAGAACTAACTTCTGTGAAAGAGCTGCAAATTGTCAGGTGTTAGTGCAAAATAGTGTATATGTGGGTGTGCCTGTGTTCCTCTTCTTGACCTCTCCCCCTTCTTTGTAGATCAAGGAGAAGTTGCACAATGAAGCCCTCACCCTCCTGAAGAGCGGAAGGTTCAAAACAGTCTTTGATAAGGCCTTGGTCTTATGTCAGATGCACAGTTTCAAGGATGGTGTTCTGTACCTCTATGAGCAGGGCAAACTGTGAGTGTTGCTCTTGTCTTTAGAGTCCTGTCCTTCCCCTCTTGCCTCCACTGGAGTGATTTCTGAGCCATAAATGTCTGTACCATCAATGGTAGTAACCTCTTTAGTGTCTCAAGATGGGAATGGTAGATGATTGCTCTGCAGAAATACCTCACTGTTAAAGCAAGGCAGTTATATAGGGTGAAAAAAAGACTTGTCTTTGACTTCTGTGTGAGTCTGGGGATTGCATGGCTGGGTGAAAACCTGAGGTCCCTGTAACAACTCAAAGGGCAAGATGGATTGTTGCAGCTGATGAGTCTTTCTCTCATAGTTTCCAACAGATCATGCACTACCACATGCAGAATGAGCAGTACAAGAAGGTGATCGAGGTGTGTGAGTTGTATGGAGACCAAGAGGCTTGTCTCTGGGAACAGGCTCTTGGCTACTTTGCGCGGAAGGAGGAGAACTGCAAAGAGTATATTGCTGCAGTGCTGAAACACATCGAGAACAAGAATCTTATGCCTCCGCTGCTTGGTAATGACATGTGACACCCAACCCCCAGTCTCCCCTTCAATAAAACCCCAACCCAAGCAAAAACCCGAAAAACAAACCACAAAAGACTCCAAGCCACTACTAGTTTGTAGTGTTTTCTGTAGATCAGACATTAGAGAGAAGAATCAATGAAATTGGAGCCTACCATTTGAAGTAATAACCTGCTCTGTAGGGAAAAGCGATGTCAGTCACAGCTCCCTAGTTAGGAAAAAAGATCTGCAGTATCAGTGAGATGTCTGGTACATGATTTTTGTTCTGTCAGCGTGGGGCAGTGAAGGACTTGCTGAAACTCCTGTTGTGCCTTGGTGGAGAACTAGAATCCAATCCACTACTAGATCCTTCCTTTGTCCCTTTTGGTCTGAGCTATCCAGACATGCTCCCAGTTGCCCATTTCTGGAAGAGGTCAGACTGAAAGAGAATCGTTAAGTGAGCTCTTCCAATTCCGTGAAAATGCCAACTCTCTTTGCCTGTAAGTGGCCTTTCCCAGGAAAGCAGTCTGCCCTGGCAGTACAAGCATAGCTGCAGTTTTTGTGCTTGTGTTTAAACTAACATCTCAGTTGCTCTCAGTTGTGCAGACGCTGGCTCATAACTCCACAGCCACCCTGTCTGTGATTAAGGATTATCTTGTCAACAAGCTGCAGAAGCAAAGCCGCCAGATAGAGCAGGATGAGCAGAGAATTCAGAAATATCGAGAAGAAACTATGAGGATCCGCCTGGAAATTGAAGAGCTAAAAGCAAGGTGCAGAACTGTGTGCCGTCTTGTCTAGTCCTATACAAGGACAGAACTGCTGTTTTCTTTTAGTAAAGTATAGTTTGTCTTTCTCATGCTTCTCCATCTTGTCACTCTCTCAGTCCCAAGATTTTTCAGAAGACCAAGTGTAGCATTTGCACCAGTGCATTGGAGCTGCCTTCAGTCCACTTCTTGTGCGGTCATTCCTTTCACCAGCACTGCTTTGAAAGCTACTCTGAGAGTGATTCGGAATGTCCTACTTGCATGCCAGAAAATCGCAAAGTGATGGACATGATCCGAGCCCAGGAGCAGAAGAGAGATCTGCATGACCAATTTCAGCATCAGGTAGGGTAACACTGCCTATCTTACCAAGTTGAAGTAAATAGAGTTTAGATTCATTTACAGACCTGTGGAGGCTGGTAAAGACAGGCAAGGCTTGAAAGTATTTTGTAAACAAGGTTATATTAACTGAATAATGAGGCATTAGACTCTAGGGTGACGGCATTGTGTAAAGGGCATGAAGAGTCATTGTTGCTCTGCAGAGGTGAAAGAGAGAATCTATTCTCACCTGACTCTCAGATGGGTCGAGACCTATTGGTCAATGTGACAGCTGGGCAACAAGTTGTATAGGACAAATTAGGGAGAAAGGGGAAAGAACAGCGTGAATCGGAATGGGGACAGCGCCAAAATGTTGCATCTACTTTGTGTTCCCCAAGGATGAAGTGATGATTGTGAGAATGGGACGTCAGCTGGAAAATGTTAACATAGGTGGAAACTAGAGCAGTTGAGGTACTCACCTTCCTGCTTAATTCAGTTGCTCATTACCTCCTTGGTGCATAGTTCAAATGTGGGGTTGAAACAGGAGCTGGAATGGCCAGTGTCGGAAAATCTAGCAGATTGTCTGCTACACCCAGCCCTTGCACGGAATCAGCAGAGAACCAGGGACTGACATGGGCTGCCCTGTCCCCTAAGCCAGGAGCTTGTAAGTGCAGGGGGAGAAAGGAAGGGGGCTAGAGGCAAGAGGCTCTGGAGGCTTTTGCTGATGCTGCCGCTTTGTGTCTGGCAGCTCAAGTGTTCAAACGATGGCTTCTCAGTCGTTGCTGACTACTTTGGTCGCGGCGTCTTCAACAAGCTCACCTTGATCACGGACTTGCCCTCGGGAAAGACGGCTACGACGATCGAGGCTGGCCTGCAGCGGGAGCTGCTCATCCACACCAAGCGCAGTACCTGACCCTAGGCCCTGTCCGCACGCCCTCTCGTGTTGTACGGGGTCCCCCGCTGTGTCCTCGGCCACCTGTATTTGGTTTCACGCCTTGGCCCCCAATAAACCAGACTGGCCGGGGAGTGCCACACCCCGGCCCTCCTTGACCAACCCGGCCGGGCGGTGCTCCGGGAGCGCGGGGCNCGGGCGCTGACCCGCTGCTGCCGCGGGGAGAAAACGGTGTGGATGGCAGAGCGGTCCGCGTGGGCACCCGCCGGAGCCAGGTAGGCAGCGGTAGGGCCGGGGCGCGGGGAGTGCTCCCGCCCGGGCACCCGGTTCGTCCCGGGCAGCGCAGGGTCTGCGTGCTTTTCGGGGCTGAGGAACGGGCTTAGCTTCCTGAGTTCGCGCGTTTCGACTCCTGCCTCGGGACTCCGGGAAGAAGTTTGGAAAGCGCTTCCTTCGGAACCTAGGGGAGGGTCAGCTCTGTTAGCGCTGCCGCGGTGCAGGGGCCGGGGGCGACGGCGCGGGTCTCTCCCGGGTCTGGCTGGGACTGTGCAACTTGCAAGGTCTGTGCAGCTCTTGTAGGGAAAACCCGCCAACGACTGATGGTTGCAGCTCGCTCAAAGGCCAGGGAAGGGACATATCCAGAGATAGAGGAGGTATCTTTTGCCAGCGGACTACAGCAGGGAGAGGCAGCCTCGCAAAGGGAGATAAGCGACCCTCAGGCCTTTGCGCTGAGATAATCTCCTTCCTTTTGGTAGCACGTTCTAGGAAAAATTCCGTGCTGTCACGAAGGCGTTTTATGTAGACATCAGGTCAAGGGAGATAGCATGGATGCTACCTCACGTAGTAACCTGAGGATTTCGAGGCACTTTACAAAGAGAGGCCGCTACTTATATTCATTGTATTTGTAGGGAACTGCAGTCCTGAGAACTACATTGATTACCAAAGGGTCCTGAGCCCTTCGGTGGGAGACAAGCTGAAACTCATCTGTAGTTGCTTGAGTCTCCTGCTGCTTGCATGTGCGGAAAGATGATGCACTAGTGATTGTATTTTACTTGCTTCTGGTTTTCTTATGCAATAGAATGTTCTTCATGCAGTTTACTGCTTTGAGATTTGTTTCTTGCTGTACGCGATGATGTAAGCTGTTACTTGTGTGTGTGTGTGTGTTTGTAGAACCTCTAACTAGGTCTTTGTTCTTACAGAGGATAAGTAACTTGCATTTGACACTAACTGTGGATTTTTCCACCAGCTCAGTGAAATCCTACCGGCTTCTCCCAAAACTTGCAGTATTTGTAAAATTCATACTCTTAGAGAAAGCAGGAGACCTTAACCCTAACCTTAACCCTAGCCCAGTGTGCAATACGACTTGTTCTTTCATCACTGAGCAACAGAGTAATGGTTTTGCTTACTTTTCTGCCCACTTGCTGATGAGTGGTCCTCATTCAGCAGTTGTGTTCCACATATGTGAAACCAAGAAGTGAAAGCATGAGAATCATGATCTGTAGGCTTCTGTTGTAGTCACTCTCCCTAACTGATAAACTCATTGCAGTCTTTCATCAGTGGTTGCATCACAGCAGCACTGGACATGGGGAGATGTTATTGTGGCACTTTAGTCAATAAAAGAAGTTCTTCAGTGAAGTGCTCTGGTCATGATAGGAGTTCACACAGTTCAAGGAGTTTGTACCTATGAGTGATTTTACTTGAGGCGACCTATTTCTAATGCTTTTGATTTAGAGAGAATGTATTGGTCATGCGTGCCTGGCTGTCAAAGAATGGCAAAGCCTCCTTAGCTACTGTACAGACAATGTGCTCTTTCTTTAGGACTTTGTTTTCTGCTTCCTTGTAGCTGGCCCGGATTCAGACCGATAGTGTAGTTACGATGCTCCGTGAGCTGTATCCTGACCTCCGCTTTGAGATTGGTAAGTTGTTTTTTTTTTTTTTTTTTTTTTTTTATGATGCCCTGGGGTAGATGGCAGCAGGAGCCAGTGGGTTATCTTTTTGTGCAAGAGGTGTGTATACCGTCAAGAGGAGGAGGTGTGTCTAAGTTTATCTAAGAGTGCCATCTGAATTCAGTTCAGTTGTGTGGCTGAGCAACTGCTGCTGCTGGTTTCTTCTAGGGGAGAAAGATGGATTTCATAAGCTCTTAAAGATTTAGGTGCTGAGTATGCGATGGAGATGGTGTTGTGTTGCTCCATTTGCAAACCTGGTATTGTTCTGGCTGCACCCTGCTGAGCATTAGGGGCATTTTCTGGTCTGGGACTCGAGGCTTTCAACAGGAATAACGGCAGCTCAGCCTTGCTCTGAAGAGAACTGTTTTGTATGTGTTCACTGGCGCTCCAGAGACTGACTGTGGCAGTTTCCATTGGGTCAGCTCTTCCCCAAACCTGCTCTCTTTCCCCTTGCTTTGTTTTTGAGGGCAGTGAAAGAAGTCTCAATTTCACTTGTCTTGAGTGCAATGTATTTCTAGAAGTGAGCTGCTCTTGTATTGAGCTTGAGTCAGTGTTCACGCAGTAGTGTGTGACTGCTCATGGCATTTTGCATAGATATTTTCAGCCTAAGCCCAGTGCTTTTGTCAAGCCTCATGTTTTACCTGTACTGTCTCTGAGCAGTGGCCATGTCAACAACTGGGGACAAGATCTTGGATACAGCACTTTCCAAGGTAAAGGATATGTTCTTCCTTTATTCAAGAACTAATTGTATTTGTGTTATATTGGCTGATGCTTCTTTTGTGATTCATGTTCTTCCATTTATGTGTAGATTGGAGAGAAGAGCCTCTTCACCAAAGAGCTGGAAAATGCACTTGAAAGAAATGAGTAAGGGCTTATTGTTTTGTTTCCCCCCTTGCTTTTTGGTGCTCTTTGGACGTATTTGGCTTGCTGCATAGGTTATCTACTCTCCTTCAGTTCTGGTACCTCTCAGGCTAAAAAAAGTAATTCTTTGATAAGTCACTGTCTTTTTTTTCCCCTTTTTTCTCTCTACCTTGAGCTTAGGCCATGTATTCTGAAGTGGAGTTGTTGCGTCACTTGGTCTGCCCCAGTTGAGTTTTCTTCTGTGATTTGTGTATTACATGCTGTAATACACAGGGAGGATGTAATCTTATATGATTCCTGCTTATGAATAGATTTTTTTAAAAAATACTTTGCATATTGGTGGTAACGTATTGTAAAACAGATTTATTGTTATCATGTTAACATATATAGACATATGCAAGCTAAATGTGCAGGAGAATTTGGCGTGGGAAATTGTGCTGTGTTCTGTACAACTTCTCTCTACAGCAAACCTTGGTTCAGGTGCCTGAGCAGAGAGAGATTAGTGCTGGTTTTGTGGGTTTGAGGTGTTGGGGGATCTTTGTTGTTATTTAATGTCGTTCTTTTCAGTATTCTGAGGAGGGTTTCAGTGGTGCCTTAGTTAAAGTATGTTTAAAAACAAAGGTATTCTTCTGCACCTCTGCCACATAGTTACATCATACTGCGTTTTCAGTGAGGTTGGTGAAAAAATATTGGAGACTCAAGTGTTTACAATTATGCTCGATTCCTGTGTGACAAAACAGGCAGCCTGTAGTTTGGCTCGCTGTTACTTTAAGTTTGAAGCATAATACCAACCCACATACTGATGCATTTTGGTACGGTGAGTCTCTCTGTGTGAACATCTCCAGCATCTTCCCCTCATTCAGTGTGATTGTTTGTTAAGTGCCTTTCATCACTGGGTAAAGGGAAAAGAGAGACAAAGAAAGGCGAAGTATCTTTCTTGGAGTAACACAAAAACTCTATAGTAATCCTGGCTATGAAATCCTGAAATTATTCTCTCTTCTCCAAATAAATTCCCAGAATGTGTTCAAACTTTTCTGTAGGTGACCTGCAGGCCTCTGGTAGATGGCCACATGAGCTCAATCATCTGTTTGATTACTGTCCTCTAATTTTTAGAGTTGACCTCGTGGTTCACTCCTTGAAGGACCTGCCAACTTCTCTTCCTCCTGGTTTTACCATCGGCGCTGTCTGCAAGTAAGTGTGGACACGAGGCTCGGTTCTCTGAGGGTCTTGCATTTTATAGTGTTGGTAAAGGAGAGCAAAGGCAGCATAGGTCCTTTTAGGTGTTCAGAATTTCCTGTGATTAATCTTGAAAACAGTGGAAGCTCTGGTGGAACACTAGAGCTGCCCTAGTGTTGCATAGCTAGCAGGTGTGCTGGAAATTCTTGCTCTTACAGTGATGATGGAGTGTTTTGGAGCCAGAGGCAGTTCTTCCAGGAAATGATAGCAGAACTGTTGAGCTTAACAGCCTTGCTTTAAATGATGTGTCAGGCATTCTGCACTTGCATTATTTTGCAGAAGGGAAAACCCACTCGACGCTGTTGTCTTTCATCCCAAAAACTGCGGAAAAACACTGAGCCTCCTTCCTGAAAAGAGGTGAGTGGGAGAAGAAGGGGAAGACAGGTGTAAAAACAGAAGGGGTCAGTTGGTTGATCCTTTCAAGTCAGCCAGCTCCTTGCTTTATCCTGTAGTGGTTTCACACTGCCTTTTGTGAGCATTCCACAGACATTAACCTGGACCCACTTGCTGGAAAGAGTAACGCTGTCTCACAGGAGTGCTGCACACTGAGTGAGGTTCATCTCTCAAGCCACTCTTGAGTGGCTCATGACCAGTGACAGGACTCAAGGAAACTGCATGAAGCTGAATCAAGGGAGGTTTAGGTTGGATATCGGGAAAAGGTTCATCACCCAGAGAGTGGTTCAGCACTGGAACAGGCTCCCAAGGGAAATGGTCACAGCACCAAGCCTGATAGAGCTCAAGGAGTGCTTGGACAATGCTCTCAGGCACATGGCAGGATTCTTGGGGTGTCCTGCACAGGGCCAGGAGTTGGAACTCGATCCTGATGGGTCCCTTCCGAATCCGCATACAATATGATTCCACGACAAGAAGTGAATAGCGTAGATCTCGAGAAAGGAAATGCTCAGACTTGCAGTTTTCTGTGGTTTCCATTGATATACTCAAAGGTCTTCTGCTTACTGTATTTCTGTCTTTGATGAAGTTCCTCCGTTTTAGTCACTTCTTCACTTAGTTATCTGGCTTTGTGTCTTGGGGTGATTTTATGATGATGCTTTATTCCGTCTGCTTTGTGCCCAGAAAACGGTTGCTGTAGCTTTAAGGTGGACCCGGCGGGTGGGGCAGGGAGCCTTGGGCTTCTGCGCGGGCTCCGTTCAATCTCTCTCTCTCCGGGTGCTCGGGACGGCGTGGACCGGGACGCTACATTGTTCCTTTTGTTGGAGTGGGTTTTTTTTGCTATCGTGAACCAAAAAGGTTTTTTTCCCTTCCTTTCCCATAGCCTGGAGGCTGTACCGGGAATCCTCTTGGCGGTTTTTTTTGGTGTTTTTGTTTTGGGGTGTTTTGTGTGTTTGTTTGGGGTTTTTTTCTTTTTTATCTTTTTTCTTTTTTTTTTTTTTCCCTTGAACTGTTTCGGCTTGGCTTGTTTTTTTTCTTTTCGGCCCGTCCGGGGAGCCGGCGGGACCGCTCCGAACCCGAGATCTCGGAGGAGCTGAACGAACATGAGAAAAGAAAATTAAAATCCACCAACTTCGGCTGCTGCAAGAAGACCCACGCCAGAAATCCAACAGTTCCCAGCTGCTCTGAACTCTTTCCTCCTCCCGCCCCCAGAGGCAAAAGAAGGGCAGTCCCCATCTATGCGTCTCTGCCACGCGGCGAGGGGGTAGGGGTGTAAGGGTCAAATTTTTTTTTTCTTTTCTTTCCTTCTCTTTTAGAGGAAACGCTTATTCCAGGGTGTTTTCTCCTGAAATTTGTCTCCAAAACCGAGACACTTTGACTTCATTTTGGTTCATTTTGGTGCAGCCGAGTCTTTTTTCTGTGATAAATGTTGTCTTTCAATGAGGTTTCATCAGTCCCTGACAGTGGCTAGGGACTGCTCTCCAGAAGCATAGCCTCTAAATTGGCTCCTTGGGAGTTGCTTCAGACACGCTTTATGCTGAACTTCAAAGAGTGGTTTTCTTTCTTCTGAGGAGATACAAACCATTGACCGGTTTTTGGATCTTCATTTCAATTAAAAAAAAATGTTACCATTTGTTTCCTTGAGATGTCTGCCATATATCTGGCTGGAGGTAATTGTTAGGAGTGTGCTGGATTTCAGTGATTTTATTTTTCCCTGCAGTGTGATTGGAACCAGTTCACTTCGGAGAGCGGCTCAGCTCAAGAAAAAGTTCCCTCATTTAGAGTTCAGGGATATTGTATCCTTTCCTGGCAAGTTGTGGGAGCTGGGTAAAGCTGCAAACAGGAAAGTACAACTTTGTGTAAAAATCTAGATTCAAGGCTGTTTGTATCACCTGACTTACAAGAACAATCTGCTTCCTCGAAGGTTGCTCTCTGCTACCCTGTTCTGAGGGGGATGTAGCACTGTAGCCGTCCTGTCCTCTGCCTTCTCATGAGGCTGTGAAGAAGCGGCCAGCCTTGATCTAGCTGGGGTTCAGCGTACAGATGAACTGTATGTTTTGCAGTGCTTGAAAAACTGCATGACAGTGCCTCCCATGTGTTTGTCACGGGCGTGTGACCAAATGTTGCTGGGTTTCCAGTAACCCTGGGTGCGATTTGGACTACTAGTTCCGATCTGGGTGGCTGAACTACTGAAGAAAGGCATTGTTACTTCAGTCATAGGAGCAGAGTTCTTTGCAGTGCAGAAGGAGTTGGGTGCTAATAGTGTACTTAAATGGCGTGCATATCTTTGTAGACTCAGCGCTTGAATTAATATTCCATAATACTTGGCAAAATTCTATTTTAAGAAACAATTGACCATATTTAACACTTCTTTCAGGATGGTACTGACATTCTCATTTGGAGACTGTTGGATTCTGTACAGTCTGTAAAGACTCAAATGGTTGTAGGACTGTTTGCCTGCTGTTTCTATGCTTGCTTAATCACTTCTACAGAGAGGAAACTTAAATACTCGTTTAAAGAAGCTAGATGAGAAGGAAGACTTCAGTGCCGTTGTCCTGGCTGCTGCCGGGCTGAAGAGAATGGGCTGGGAAAATCGCATTGGCCAGGTGAGGAGCAGCAAAGCCGAAAACACCATTCTTTGCTGAACTGTCAACTGTTTGCCTTTCAGACCTTGTGGCTGTCCTGCCCAAGATAAGCATGCAGTCTGCTGACTCCATTGCCATGTTAGCTTTTATTTGAGGCACTTCAGGAAGGAGTGGTTGGGTTTTTTGGTTGGTTGCTTTTTTTCCTCATACAGAAACTTTTCATGTTCAGCTTTCCGTGGTTCAGTAGCAGTTTGTAATCTGATCAGCACAGCGCTTGTGTCTAGCAACACAGCAGTGTGCAAGACCGAGATTTTAGTGATTAGCGAATTCACAAAGTGTTATACTCCAATTGATGGAAAGTGCATTATCTCACTTCAGTGGTGGAAACACTGAGGCATGGGAAGGGAGAGGTGATATTTCTTTGGTCTGACATGAAATCAGTTGGTATTAAAGATGGGAATCTGACTCGTTTCCTATATTCTGAACAGTGCAACTTGAGTTAACTCTTGATTTTACTTTCTTCCAGCTCCTAGGCCCTGAAGATTGTCTGTATGCTGTTGGACAGGTACTATACAACTTTTGTTCCTTAAGCCCTGCTTAAAGGGCAATGAAAGCCAGCTATATATTGTACTCAGTACAATATATCTGAGTAATTAACTGTGCTGAAGACTTCTCATGTCTTGGTTACCAGAAAAGTACTTACATCTCTTTTTGTCAGCTGTTACACAGTTCTAGGCACAGCTTGTTAGAAGAATGGGAGTCTGGTCTCCTACCCAGCATGGTAGGGGCTGATTTCTTTCTGTAATAGAAAAACAGTAAATGGGAAAGGTAATGCGTGCACAGCTACAGTGGGGCAACATGGCAGACATCGGGCAGGTTCTGGCAGGGTGGGTATTATGCTGCACCAGGATAACCGTGCAAAGCCACTGCTGTGTCTTTGCTCTGTGATGCTCCCTTCTTTGTGCACAGTGTCCTAACTCCTGCAGGGTGGAGCTGAAACACCTGTCTTGGAGCACATTCTTAGTGCTCCTGTTTTTAGGTGGGCAATCTGTTCCAGTCCATGCTGGCTGCATGGCTGAGTTTATGCAGGATTGCCCTGCTAGTATCAAATTTATTAAACCAGAGCTGGTGATCTGTTAGTGTTTGCAGGTGACAAATCTGCACATTCAGTCTGAAAAAGTGATTTTGATCACGCATTAATCAGGTACCATGCAGAGTTCTAGAATGGTTTGAGGTGGCAACATGATCTTTAACACTTGGACTAAAAATGTCCTGATCTTCTGTTTATAGCAGCTACTGTCTGATGATGGCAGCCAGTGGAGTGCATTGTAATTAATTTCTGTGAACTTCGCTCCCTTAGTGAAAAGGGTCTGAGCCTCTGAGTTCTGTTTCATGATCAATGCTGAGTGCACGTGCAGATGCACGAAGTGGAAGAATTATTATATTTTGTTGTGTATTTCCTCCTCTAGGGTGCCTTAGCAGTGGAAGTTCGTGCCAAAGACCAAGAGATACTGCATATGGTATCTGCCCTGCATGATCCAGACACCGTGTTGTGCTGCATTGCTGAGAGAGCCTTTATGAAGCGTTTGGTAGGTCTGGCATCCTTGCTCTGCCTGCAGCAGTAAATACTGACCTGCTAGTTGACTTGATGCCATAGTATGGGAAATCTGTTACATTTCTCTAAAACTGCAGAGGAGAGTACTTCTGAATAGAAAAGGGCCTGAAGAGTGATTGGGGCAGGGGTTGTGTGCAGCCTAAACTTTTCAGGGACCTCTGCTTTGAATGTGTCGGGTAGGAGCCTCAATGTCAGCTGCTTTGTGTTTTAGGAGGGTGGATGTAGCGTCCCTGTTGCTGTCAACACCCTGCTGAAGGATGGCCAGGTGAGGAGTACTTCGTATTTTTCATGGATTATTTCTGAAAACCTACTCCAAGTGTGTGCATGTTCCCTAATATTTTCCTGAAGATAATTTCAGCAGGTATATTTATAGCCAGTTAGGGCAGATAGTCTCCCGACTTGACCCTCCTGTGTTTGTGTCCAAAGCAGGAGTACAAGGATGGGTCTGGCTACTGAAGCTGTCTTTCAGAAAATTCCCTTATAATACGTACCAGATTCCTCCCCCCACCCCTGCTGCTTATTTAGTGTTGTCCTGAGATCTGAAAGTATTGCTTCTGACCCTACCAAACCTGTTTTTAGATAATGGAGTGTGATTAAGGAGGTGGGAAACTAGAAAAAAGTTCAGCCTTTTCCTTGAGGGGTCATGTCTTCCCTAATGGGGATTACTTTTCTTATACTTGCATTGTACAGCTGTTCATCTGATCCCACTGCACTGCATGACAAAAGCCTTTCCCTCCAGACTTAGCTTTGTATATTGGGTGGGCTGTTTTAAAGAGGGGGTAGTTGGCTGTTTGTTTGTTAATGTGGTATTAATCCATTCTGTATATTTTTCCAAGTTGTATTTGACAGGAGCAGTCTACAGCTTGGATGGATCTGATAGCCTGAAGGAGACCATGCAGACCAGTGTTACTTATCCCCATCAGGTATGTGAACCATGGTGGCTTCAAACTTCAAACCTGAAGCTAAATGACAAAACCCAGACTTTTAGAAATAGATTACATTTGGTCTGGTTTCTTGTAAGCTGAAACAGCACGCATTTCTTGAGGCCTCAGACTAGATTTTACCCTGTTTCATGGGTGTCTTAATTCCTTGCCCACTATTTTCCTGCTGCCTTACTTTGAGGTGTTTGTATTTGCAGAATGAAGATGGACCCAATGATGACGTGCAGCATGTTGGCATCACAGCCAAGAATGTTCCTGGTCAGGCCCAGGAAGCTGCAGAGAACCTGGGTGTTGAACTAGCTAGTTTACTTCTGAACAAGGGAGCAAAGCATATCCTTAGCGTGGCAAGGCAGCTCAATGATGCCCGCTGAACCTGGGGTGTGGCCAGCAGGAGTGCTACAACTCTAGTTAAAAGTCTCTGCAGGTACATCACGATCCTCTGGAGGGATTTATTTCAACAGTCACACCAGTCTTACCTGACGTTTGGGTGCAATAAACCTGAAATACTAAGTCAACTAACTTGAGTAGTTTCTGCTCTTCAGAGTTTTCATCCCTCTCCACATTTCTCTGAATTGCTAAGTATCTCTTTGAAGTATCGTCAACAATTTTTGCAATTCCCCTGCAGGTCAAGCCCCTTCTCTGGAGTTCCCCCCCGCCGGCAGTAGCTGTTATATATAAGGAAAAATTAAAAATAAAAGTCTTTAAGCGTTCAATTCCATTTAGGAGCAAAGTGCCTTGTAGAAACACTGAAACGGCAACGTCTTGGGGTGCTGTTCTGTAAATAAAGCAGTTTTATTTTCTAGGCAACGTGCACCGAATGTAACAGAGGTAAAGTAAGAGATAAATTACGGGTCCTTATGGAGTAGCTCTGTCATTCAGTTTTTGACTGGCCTCGGGCCGGTTCCTGTCCCTCCCGCCCCGCAGCCACGGCCGCCGGCCACGCCTCTCGTCCCCTTCCCTCCTCCTCCACGGATCGCAGTTCTCCGGAAGAGGGAGAGCCAGCTGGCCTAGTACTCCTGCGATGGCTTCCTGAGTTCCTTCTTGCCGCCGGCACCGGTCTTCCTGGGCAGCAGGAACCCGCCCTACCGGGAACTGCAGCCTAGCCCGGGTCGAGCGAGACAGCCTTAGCACGGGCCTTACCACCGCTCTTGCCACGGCCGGGCATCGTTCCGCTGCAGAACCGGCACTTGCTATGGCCGCCGGGGGGAAGAGGGGCTGGGCATACCGTGCTTGTAATTTTTATAACCTCCCGCCACGTAGGCTTCAGCTCATTGGACGGCGCCTCCGCCCCTAGCTGCCGGAAGAAGCTTTTTGCTGACTGGTCTCCAATCAGGAAGCGAGGAGCCAAATTTCAACAATGCCGAGGCTGTCGGTATGCTGTCGCTCTGTCGCGGGCCCCCAGCGAGCATGCGCGATTGCGGGCTCGCCGCCCTCCGCTCGTCCCGGCTCCCAGAGCTTTTTGAGGGGCCAGTCCCTGGGGCTGGCTTCCATCCACAGTGAGGCAGAGGGGCTCCCGGGATACCTGAGCGGTATCTTTGTCTGTAGGTGCATTTGCCTTAGGGTGGCACGTGGGGGGAAGAGCGTTTGGGGATGTGAAAACCTACCATGAGATCCTTTTTAGGGAATTGCGGGAATGTGTGAGATATATTATGGGTTTATAATATGGGTATATTAAGAGAAGCACCAAAGGAGAGGAAGGAGTCAAAGTGAACTCAGAGGAAAAAACATGGGAATATTGAAGGAAAAATGAAAGCGAATAAAGTGGTAGTGTTTTAACATGTTGCTGATCAGTAAGAATTATCTCTGCAGTCTGTGCTGTCTTGCTTAACCCAACTTGTACGTTTGTTTCCCAGAGTGAGCAGACCGTCTATCCTGTGTGCCTATGTACATCTTGAAGTCTAAGTGCCAGCAACTGGCATTAGGACACAGATCAGAGGAGCCAGTAGTTCCAGCAGATGGGAAGACCTCAGCACATGCAGGTAGGGGCCAGGGCTAGGTGGAATGCAAGTGTATGTGATGGCTAGGGAAGGAGCCAGACCAGAGAGCAAGTAGGATAATGGGCTTTGGAGCCCAGGACCAGATACGCGAGAGATCGGGGTCAGCAGGATGCTTACTGGAGGTTGGGCTAAGCCAGCTTACTGGGGAAAACGGGGTGGCTGCCAGAGGAGTGCCTATTGGAAGGCCACATTCCTAGATCAGCTAGCAGAGAGATTAATTTCTCTCTATTCATATGCTCAGATGCCAGGTAATCCAGCAGCTAGTTACTGGACAGACTGAGTGTTTAAGGCCAGGTACTGAAGGCTTTCGTAATGTTTGTGTGTATGTGTTAATGAATACACTCTACTAGTATAGTACAAACGATACAAACTTGGTATACTTACCAACTGATTGGCTGGAGAGGAGAAAGAGGATTTGGCCACTCGTACCATTCATGCTTGAGTGCTGTGAGTTTTCTGTGTTGATTTGTGCCGCTGGACACAGGCATTTTTGCCTTCTGGAAATACATTCTGAGCCACGTTACTAGCTGGACTTGGATGTGTGGAAGTGTGGTGCCCTCGCAACTATTAGGACTATTACCGGACCTGGCAATTTCTACTCTCACCCACATCAGCATCCCCCTTTTCTACTGTTGCATTATTTCACTTTTCACTACCATTACTCTTTGCAAAAGACACTATAACCTGGTACTCCAGTGGGTGTTCTGTGTTTTTCTGTCGGGTAGGTAGGAATTCTGTGTTGAACTATGGTGCTAGATACTGCTATGTAAATAATTATTTGTATTTGAGGAAAAGGTATTGGCACTCTGCAGGGTCTTAGTTCTGTGTTAATCTAAGGGTTTTACTGATACCCTGTTAAGGCAAGGACATGGTGATCCTTACTCGGCTAGCCTGTTCCAGATGTGTCCTCTTCCACGGAGGAAGGCGGACAATAAAGATGTTCAGAATTAAAAGCTCATGCGCACGAACATTCCCAGTAGCCATACAAAAGGAGGGAGTCTACTGTAGAAATGATCAGCTGCCTAACAGGGTAGAAAGCCAGAGATGGATCATATAACCTAGTTTCACTACATGTCAATACTGTTGAGGCAAAGCACTGCAGGGGAAAGGATACCATGAATTATTTTATTCTTGGAGCACTCTGAGTTTTGAGTATGGGTTGTAACATGTCATTCTATGTCCACGGACCAAAAACAAGATTGGAGAAACCAGGAGCGGAGTCTGGTTTACTTATTCCGCTCTACAGAGTCTCACTGAAGTTGCTGTTTTCTCTCTTGGTGAACAGTAATGTCTTTGTTAGAGATTCCATCTTTCCCACTTTGCTTAAGTGCTGTCATTTGCTTCCCCTCTAAAAGGTATTCCTAGTAACAATGATATCCAAGTAGCAGTGAATCTTTTCTATCAGCAGAATTGGACAAAAGCCTTTGGTGCACAAAAACAACCCAAACCCGGTTCAAAACTAGCCCACGCAAAGCAGTTGCTTGCGTTTTGACAGGTATTCTGAAATTCTCAGAGGGTTGGAGTAAGATCAGTTGAATCATTTGGTCAAGCAATTGGAGAAAATGGACTGGCAGGTAGAACTGTTTCCCTTGCTCCTGACAGTCCAGTCAGACATCATAAAACAAGCGCACTAGTTGGTACCGGATCGAAAATGCAATCGTGCTGCCAAGGACCTAGGTAAAAATCAGATAACAGAAACATTATACTGTCAAATGGTTTACAGGCTATCAGATTCCTCCTTTCCAAATGGATTTGCTAAGCTTTCCAGCATGTCTCATTTCATAAAACAGCAACAAAAAGACTGTATTTTTTTTAGGTATAGGAAGATAAATGGCAGAAGTCTATCCAAAGACCTCGTTTCTTTCTCTGAGGATTTTAGGTATCAGTGGGGGATTTCTCCATGTGCCTGCACACAATCACATTCTGAGAACGTGTGGATGAGATGAACGTTTGGGAATAACTCTTTCCCCCTTAAGTAGCCTATATTATAACATAAACCCCATGGTTTGTAATGGAAAATACCTTACGTCAAAGCTGAAATTCAGCATCCTTACAATAAGGTGCTGTCAGGACTTCTCTGCTGTGACTGGGATCAAAGGTAAGTGCTATGTACTTCCTGTCTTCTCCCATCCCCGATGTCATCTGCCTGAGCCCTGTTCAGCAGGCTTTCATTTAAAGTCCTTCCTCCCAAATTGGAATTCGGCTAAGTGTCTCTTTCCTAGTAAGAATCTTTTATCTTATATCTGAAGATGAAAGAAAGGATTTTATTATGGGCAGTTAACCAATGCAGGCCTTTCCAAAAGTGGTGTTTCTACTACGCTATGCTCGAGAATTCACATGCTCAATAGAGGTAGTGGCAGTATCTGTGAAGCATATCCTAGTGCTCCAAGTGGCTTCAAAACACTCCTGCACCCCACTCAGACTGAGGGACCGCTGAGCCACGTGCCACGCTTACACAAGTCCACTTGCCGGCGATAACTCTGAGACTGTTACTTGGTATTACTGAAAAACAGGAACATACCAAAAGAGGCTGTATTGGGTCAGAGTGACAAGGCACTCTGCTGTCCTCATGTTTTTCTTGCAACCCATGAGTCGTGCCTCGGGAATCTTCTTAAGCTAACCTAGGGACTTTGTTTTTATAAGCTCTCAGTGAACAGAGACGTGTGTGTGAATTTGTTTCCTCCTTGAGGTGTGGTAAGCCTCTTATTCTCCCCACGTTCCACAGCTCAACTGGATCTTGTGTGAAGAGCATGATATTTTACTTTCCCCTTTCCCCTTAAAACTCTTGAGACCGACTTGGATCTGTTTCTATTGCAGAGTAAATCTTTCTACCGGAGGAACCCTTTGTCTGACCTGAATGAGTAGCAACAGGAGAGTGAGATTTCGCTCGTGGGTGGGTCCAATCAGCTTTATGACAAAATTAATAAGTGTCATATTATTGCATTCAGTGTATTCGCCGTCTTCATCTGTTCCACTCCTCACATCTACTACGTGCAAGATCTTGACTACCTGAGGAAAGAAATATTGCACGCTATTTCACCAGGTATGTTTGGTGCTCACCAGCTAGTCTTGCTCAAGAGCCCTTTTGCTGTACCATCCCTGAAATCTGGCTTGCGTTCTTACTGAAAAGACAGGACAGCCTTATGATGGTCCTGGGGCATTTCTATGTATGGTTATTTTGAAAGACTGATTATTAATACAATCGAGTGACTGTGAGGGATGGTAACAGACTTTCTTCTGGATTTGAGCCAGGCAGTAACTACTGAACCCAGAAGTTCTGCATTTTCTCCCATCCTGTTTCTCTTGCACTTGATGACTGCCTCAAAATGCATCTGAATTTTGAATTTTTTCCACATATTACCTTCAGAATATTTGTTCCCAGGGCAGAGAGGCTCTTAGTTTTGAATTTGGAGTAGCTCATCTCCAACTTCCCTGTACTAGGGTTAAGCCTAAAAGAAACATTTAAAATTTAGTCCAGATACAACAGAGACAGAGAGATCACTTTGTAAGCAGACTCAGATCCTCAGCTGATGCACTTAAGAAGAGCTGCTGCTATCTAGCCCCGCAAATGGGGCAGAGGAGACTCCTTCCCATTGCACCCCCAATATATGCATACTGTTGTGTAGTTTAAAGAATAAAGTAGAAGAATCTAACATCTACAGAGACAATTGCTGACATGGCATAGTGCTACAGAATGCTTGCTACTACGACATCTTAGCAGATCGCACTGCCGCAACATTAAAAGCAGCTTATGTCAATTTCTCTCAGTCTTGTAGGTTAGAATCATCGTGTTCTAACCTTGGTAAAAATCATTCTGTATCTGAGGGGTGGGCTGGTCAGAAAAGTTCTCTTCTTTGAGAAACCTCTACTATATGACGTGACTGTAGCTGGCAGAGTGAGCTGCTATCTTATAAAGAGAAAACATACTTTTGGCTTTTAAAAAGGAGCACTTTCCACCACCTTTCTCAGCTGATGTTGGAGGTAAAAGACACAACCTATGGTACCACTATAGGTCACATGGTATATTACCTCGGTAGCCGGTGACGGGGACAAGGAATGATGTGGAAGAGTTGAGGCAGTGAATAGAGGAAGTTGAGCACTTGTGGGATGAAAAAAAGCAGCATTGTTTTGCTGAAGTGTCCCAAGATCCCCACCACAGCAAAGGTCATGCCAGCAAAGTAGCAGAAGGTGTCCCCAACAAACACTCGCGATGGGTACCTGCAATCCATGGAGGAGAAAAGCAGAGATCCGTCACGACTGCTATTGCCATGAAAATGACTATTTATAACCACTGAATGTATGCCCACATCGCAGGTTAGGGGCCAATGGGAATTTGCAGCACATCTACACAGTAAAAACAATTGTAGGTATTTATTCTAAGAACTGCAGGACTGGGACCCACCACCTGACTTGCAGAGAATATGGTATGAAAAGACAGCCAGTGAGGCACGGGAGAGAGTGTTTGGGTGAGCTGGTGTGACCGCAGCTGTTCTAACAGAAAGAAAAGCTACTGCTCCGTCGATGTTTTGTGCTCTCGGTTCTGGCTGTCTACACTCCAGCGTCCCACCTGTGTGTTGTTAAGTGGTTTTGTTTGTTCGAAAAGGGAGAAACTAGAGGGAAAGGATGCTTCCAAACAAAGTCTGAATGCCCATCCTCTTACCAGTTGTGGTAAAATAGGCCCAGCGTGGTAAAAAAAAAGGGAATCATGAAGTAGAGAGAAAAAATGTGATCATCTCGATAATCCCCTATAGAAAAAAGAAAAACATGTGTTTGTGGTATGACAAGACTGGTTCATTTTTAGTAATACCAGCTATTGAAATCTAGGATTCAATCTCCCTTTGCTTTTTGTGCCCACAAACGTTTGTTATTTTCCTTACCGTTTAACTCTACAATATTGAATACGATAATGGAAGCAGCTATCACCAGCGACTGTCCTGCTTCAATTCCATTAATTCCGGCGAGAATGTTGATGGCATTAGTGCAGAACACTGCCAGCATACCCATGTACACGTAGTAGAGGATACCTGGAGATCAGAGCAAGCCAAATGCTTTAGCATTTAGAGGCGAAGCAGGCCCTAGACCAATTCACTGAAGCTCTCACTTCCTGCTTCGTACAACAACCTATTACCTAACAATCTCAGTGAGTTTTGATAGTGGTAGCTTACGAACAGATTGCTTCCTCTCTTACGAGTTGGCCATCCTGCGTACATGTACGTACAGCAGTGTGGCTGCAGCAAACTGCTGTGACATGGCGGCCAGCTGTAGTGCTCCATCTTTCTAACATCCTGGTGTTAGCAGCCGTGTGCTGTGTGCACTCGCTACTCACCTTTATCGCCGGGATCATGGGAAAATGATTGGTGCCTGTCGATGCATAGCTGAACGTGTGCTGGATTTCTGGATGTTCTTTCCAGCCTAATGTTTAGTGGATGGAGTGCCACTCTCTTACTGGTTACTTAAGCAAATCCTGTCTGCTCCCTCTGCAGCACAAAGTGCTTCAGGTGATCCCTTCCACCGATTGCTTGCCACGTGGCTGATGGCTTCTGGTGATTCAGAACTTACCCAGGTCCAAGTGCATGCCCAGCAGCACCCGGAAGGGCTTAGGCACCACAATGGTCGTGTTCCCAAAGTTGGTGAAGTAAACCATGAGCAGTGGGAGGGAAGCCATGGTAGGAAGAAGCAACTTGTGGCGCCAGCGCAGGTTCAAAACATCATCTGCAAAGCCCAGGAAAATCATGCAGCAGATGGCAAGGAGCGAACCGATGAGCTCCACGAACTGCAGGACAGAGAACAGGACCCCGGTCACCGGTGGTCACTCCCTGCCCCTGTCTGCCATGCTTGCAGCACTAGACGAGCCTCACCTCGTCGTGAGGAAAGGCCGCGCACTGCTCCTCCACAAAACATCTCAGGAAGGGCACGGGGATGAAGCAGAAGAGGATGATCAGGAACACGGCACCGCTGATCACGCCCTGTGCTTCGGGGCTGGAAGGAAGGTAGAGTGGGGATTCAGCAGGGCCCGGGCCGGCCCCGCGGGGCAGCTCCGGGGGGCAGCGCTACTCACACGGGCCGCCGTGAGGTCTTGTTGAGGTCCTCCCCGAAGAGCCGCGCGGCGAGGAAGCGGTCCGTGAATGCCGGGATCAGCGTGAGCGTGGCCGCGAAGCCCAGCAGCGACCCGCCGAGGTTGATGAGGAGGGGCACGGCGGGCCAGGCCGCCATGGCCGCGGCGGGCGCTGCCCCTGCCAAGGGTGCGGAGCGAGGCCGGGCGAGGGCGCTGCCCACCGCCTTCCCGGCCGGCTGCTACAAGGGCGGCGCCGGATGCGCGGGGCCCTCGCAGCCTATCGGGGGCGGGGGCGCCATCTTTGGCCCGGGCATGAGCTTCCTGCCGGCACGGAGGCTCTGCTCGGACGACGGCCGGGATCGGTAGCGATTTCGGCCGCGCTGAGGGCGTGTGGACGCGCCTGTCCCCGGCGCCAAGGTCCGCGGTGCTCCTCCTCCTCCGCGGGGGTCCCCCGAAACTCTGCGCCGGGCGCACCT
>VZTH01008572.1:15237-26637 GCA_013397815.1 Aleadryas rufinucha | reverse complement strand
GCGGGGCGGCGGCGGCGGCGGAGGAGGCCGGGGCGCGGGCGCTGCTCGCGGCGCTTCTCGGCCTCAGGTCCCTACGGGAGCAGTGGCAGCGAGCTTGGGTGCGAGCTCTCAACAGCCAGGCGCGCCNCCCCCTTGTTCACATGTACGTCACTTCCTCCCATGCGGAGAGCGGGTGAGCCCCGGTGGAGGGCTTTTGCCTTTTGCCCGGGTCTGACGAGCGGCCCTTGCGGGCCGCCTGCCGACGAGCCCGGGCCAGCGCAGTCACCGTCGGCCAACGGGGCGGGGAGCCAGGTTACCGGGGTGCAGAATGCGCGAGAGCGGAGAATGGAGCGGCCGTCGGGTTCGTTTCCTCACGTGTTTCCTCAGATGTTGCGAAAATTCAGTAAAATATCCGACTGGAGATTTTCGATGGTCAGGGAATCTGTTACAGCTGTTGTGCCCTCGGGGTATTTTGATGGGGTGAGGAGGGGAAGGCAGGATAGGCTCAATGTCCGTGCACAGTTCTGTTCATTCAGGTGTGAGTCGATGAGCAGAGGGGAGAGGCAGCAGAAAATCCGGTAGCAGCAAGAACTTTTACGTGCCCTGCGCCTGTGTGGCAACCTGAAATGGTTTCTGATGGCTTTACCTGATTTTTCTGATGGCTTTATGGCCACCTAGAGAGCTGCTGCTGTGTTGAGAGGCCACCTGTGTTCTGCTGTCTGTTGAACATACGCAAAAGTTATTTTGTAAACTTTAAACAAACTTAGAGGCGGGCACATGGTACTGCTGGGGAGGAAAGCGCAGCACAAAGATGCAGGGGAGCATATTTGGCCAGAGACCCTGGAGCTCTAACGCCAAGGAATCGCCAACCGGCCGCTGCTTCTTTGGGTTGTGACTGTCGGGAGGCGATAAAAATTTGTGTTACTTGCCCTCCACAGCGAGAGTGGCACAATCGGGAGCAGACGAACGGAACGGTTCCGCCTCGGTGGTGTGTCCTGCTTGCCTGGTGGGAACGGGGCAGCGACTCCCAGCAGAAAAGAGCGTGACATGAGGAGAAAAGCGTCGTTAATCGGAGCTCGGAAAGCCGGTGGGGAACTGGGCTTTCAAATCGCGGCTGTGCTCCTATTTCAGTCCACCAGAAGAGAAGGCTTGCGGCAGCAGCCGTGAGGTTTCCCGGCCGTTCGGACCGGGTGGCACAGCCTGCCCGCAGGCACGGGGCGGAGCAGGGGACGGTGGGTGCGGCGCGGCTCGGGCGGCTCCGCCGGGCCGCGGGNCCGCCTGCTCTTTGTTCGCGGGTGCCGGGACAGCGCTTTCCCGCAGGGCGCTTCGGCCGGAGGAGCCGTTAGGCACCGGGAGCCTTGCGGACGGCTCGGTTCGGCCTGCGCGGGAGTGCGCTGCGGTGTGCGAGCGCCGAAAGGGAGGAGCGGGTTACCGCGCGTTATTTAACGCGGGTTGGGGCAATGCTGTAGCCACACTGGTGTTTCCACAGCAATTTCTTCGAAATTTTCTGGTATTTGTTTTCTTTGATCTCCCCGTATTGCCGTTGTACTATCTGTATTTTTGAAGTTCACGAAGGAGGATATGCCTTGATGCTTCCATATGGAAATAATTGCCTTATAGCTTGTGTTGCCTGCAAGGCAGGGACGTAATGCCCACAGAAGCTGTGGTCCAAAGCGGTCCAAAGTCTATTGCAATCTCCTTTTTTTTCTGTCGAGTGAGTGGGAAGGGGTTGCCTTTCTGTTAAGTTGTATAGGAAAATCAAGAGCTAAAAAAGGTTAGCATGAAGCTAACATGTTTGAAGAAAAGGCAGTTAAAGTCTTGAAGAACATGATGCAAGCTTGTGTTTGAGTTTTCCAGCAAGATAGGAAAAGTATCTCCCCTTTTGACAAAGTGACAAATTCTAGGCTAGATTCAGTGTGAAGTGCCTTCCCCCGTAGGGCATAGTGCTTCCCCGCTTCCCCTGTAGAAACTCAGCCTCTGCTTCCATGCCCCTCTTACCACAATGCAATAGTCATCGTGGTGAAAGTGTCGCTAGTTTCCTGTATCTGATATGCAGTGCTTTTCTGTCATGTGTTGAATTACTCAGATTCTCACCAAATTACCTGAATTTATAAGTTCCAGAATTTAGGATTCCTGCAAAGGGAAGATTAACCGGTGGCTGAAATGGCATGGAGGCCTCTGGAGGGCCACACTTCAGTTTCTGGTGCAGCTGCTCCTTGTCTGGAGCATGTCTACTCAGAAAGCAGCATTGCCTCAGTGAGTTGCTGGGTCTAAAAGCTGTTCTCTGAAGTGGGGTCTGGGAGTTGTCCTGGAGGACTTTGCCTTACATAATACATTTAGTATTTCCTGTTGGGATTACAATTCACTTGCCTTAAAATGAAGCAAAGACTTGAAAGGAGTTGTGTTGCCTCTCAAGCGCATGCTGCCCTCCTCATTTCATTTTTTCTGCTATGTCTTCTCCATGCCTTGGAGGATGTATAGATTCGTGCTACCTTGTGCACGTGGTTCATTCTGAGCAGCGAGATCTTTTGAAGCTGACCAGTGCCTCCCAGTTTGGTGAGGCTGTGATGTGTTGGGAAGAACCTGGGGTAGCTTGCCACTGATGATTAAATACTTGAGTCATTGGGCAGAGATTCTCGTCACAGAGAGAAAAAGCTAATTGATATTTTGGACTGACCCACATGAGTGAATACATGGCTCCGGTGGAGGAGGCTTGTGAGAAAAAAACCCAGCAGGCGTTACTAATATGAAACAGCAGGGAGTGGTCCAATACTGGTTATCCATTCTCAGTTTCATCAGTGGGAGAGCTGCTTTGTGTCTGTGTTAGAAGGAGGGCATGCATCTGGACTAGTTTTTGGTGGGCAAGCAGTTCTTCAGGTTGCAGTATTTATGCCTGTCAGATTAGTGTCCCGGAGCCTTTTCTGTCCCCCACTTGGGTCTGTCTGTAGCACGGAGGTGGCAGCGCAGAGTCTCATTTGCTTGAGAGGAATGTGGCTGGCTGCACCTCTGTAATCTCTTTTGATTGTTCTGGCCCTAAAATGCAATCATCTTGGCAAATGGTCACGTCATAGTGCCCAGATTTCCTGCTTTCTCTGTCTCTCTCTTTTTGTCCCGTGTGAGCAGACGGAATCTTTGAGGGCTAGGTTTTGTGGAGGGATGCTCTCAAACTCTTTATCTTGGTCTTGTATTTCTTGAGAAGGATTCTCTGTACAGAACTGGTCTTGAAATACGGGGAGATCCTCAAATGAAGATGACAGCGGAGATTGTAATCTCAGAAACCAGAAGAGGGTGGGAAAAAAGGAACAAGTTGAGCACAGGAGCTGATGTACCGTATGCCGAGGGTGTGGATTTTGTTAATCGTTCATTTAGTGGAGGTGTGCGTGCGCGCGTTTGGTTTTGGTGGCAGCGGTTTGGTATTCTTTTTCCTTGGAGCAGGATTAGCACGTAGAGGGGAGAGAGAGCGTGCTCTGACTACTGGGAACTAACAGTTTTCTCTTTGTAGAGTTCAGTGCAGATCACGTTTGAAGAGGGTGCTCAGTTACCACAAGCCGCAAATATAAGTTGCGTGACATGCAAGGGACAGTCGGACCACAGCATGGTAAGGCTTTGCTGTTCTGAATTGTACGGTGTGGGGTTTCTCCATTGATGGTGTGTTCTACAGAGACTGCTGAGGCCTTTGTGATTGAGATGGTGGAACCAGGGAGGTTTGGGTGAGGTCTGTTTGGAGGAGTCTGGGGGCTCTGGAGCTGCACATCAGTGAGCTCTGTGAGGGAAGATGTGTTGGTGGAGCCGGGGTGTATGAATGCTGAACCCAAACATCGGGGTCCTACAGTGGAGAGCAGAAGAGAGCTCTTGTCACAGTACAGGGTCTGAAGTGGCAGGTTTGCAGCGTGGAACTTGGTGAGAATAGCGCAGCTGCCTCTTGCGGGGATATAAACTCGTGTTTTCCTTTTCTTTTTAGGTGCTGTACTGCCATCTGTCAGCTGAAGCTTTGAAATTTCCTGTCTCTGTTACTCAGCAGTCCCCAGCTGCTGTTTCTGTGGACACCTATCATGTCACTTTGGCTGTGCTGCAGGCTCAGGTAAGGTTTATAAGAAATTAGACATTGACCTTGCTCCTTCTTCTAGTCCCACACTGACTGAGGAAGGAGGACCTGATTCAGTGCAAATAAAGGCCTCGTTGGGCTGGAAGAAGCAGTGTGCGGTCACTTACATTTGGTGAGGTGGCAAATATTCCCCATATGCACGCCGAGTCTTGTTTTCTGAGTCTTCATCTGCAGTTTTTGGCTATAGCTGTGTTTCGGAAACATAGCTGTAAGAAATTCCAGAGAGTTTTGAGACATGGCAGCATTCCGTACCGTGTTTTTAAATGGGTATTTTTGAAGCAAGAAGTCCGGAGAATTCAATTCCCCTCATGGCATAACAGAAAGAGAAAGGTATATCCTGTGGATATGTGAAAGTGTGGTGTCCTGGTAGTGGGCGTGAAAAAGAAATCTATGGTGAGGAGTAGTTTGCTTTTCCGTTCCCCTTATTCCATCCATAAGAGCACGATACAGCTTTTTCTGTGTGTTGAATATCGGAGATGCTTCTTCCAGCAAAGAAGCTCTGAAATCACAATGGGTGGTAACTCCATAGTGACTTCCTGGCTGGATTTGATTCTCTGGAATGTGGTTTTGTTTCCGTCGTGATGAAGGACGTGACGCTGGAGATGGTATCTTGCTCGGAGGCAGTGTGCTCATATGTGCACCAAAAAAAATTTAAAAAATAGACACGGCAAAATTAGAAGCAGCTCAGTGATAGGAGAAGCCACTCCCGTGCTGTCGCAGGTATTGCAGTTTGAAGGTTGTTGTGGAACCTTTTGCTCTCAGAAGTTTTATTACAATTTTCAGCCTACTTTTATCAGGTCATTCCAGTTTGATTTTGTACTTCTGTTCTGTGGTCATTTAAACAACTCCTCTCTCTCTTTAGCATGTAGTGTGCCTGCTGCCAGTCTAGTCACGGGCAGCAACTGCAGTTGCTTTTCATCTGTGAAAGGTCCCCTTTCTCACATCTCATCCAGTTGCTCCCCTACACACTGTCATTGTCTAGGTCTCCTTGTCTGCACCTGCTGAAGTTTTGGGTTGATTGTTCGTGTAAGGAATTACCCGTGGTATTCTAATTGAGCTCTTGCTGCTGCTGCTGCTGCTGCTGCTTTATGAAATGCTGGTTAGATTATCACATGCCTGCCTGCGTTTTGGAATTCTTTGAATTCCATTCTACTGTGTTCCCAACTGTGCCCTGTCTGTCGTGCACACCTCTTGCTGGTTACTTACCTGACTACTGTGTCTCACATCCGTTGCTTTCGTCCGCCGACCTTCCGTGTTGTCGGTAAATGTCAGCCTGTCAATTGAGAACTATGTTGAATTTCATTACCCATTTTTTACTAGAGCTCTCAGGTCAGGAGGTCTTCCTGTGTGGTTCTGCCTCTGTCTGTCACATTAATGATGCTTTTATGGGTACATACGTGTGCAACTTTTCAACTTCAGCTAAACTACATGATGGTGTACAGTCTGGTTTGTTGTTGCAGACTGTTGGTGACCCAGATGGGTCTTCAACCTGAGGATCATCTCCTAGAGATGCACTGCTAACTTATAAATGGTTGCGGTTACATTTGGCAATGATTAATTGATGTAGCTCAGTAAATATCCTACGTGTTGGTGCCCAGTTGAGCACTTTTGGATCGTACTGCAGGCTTTTTCTTCAGTAAAAGAAATAATGAATCATTTTTCCCTCTCATGGTGCCTGGGCATCCAACAGCAGTGAGGAAGCCAGATCTCGCTATGGAGCAATGAGGCTTCTGCAGCTGCTTCATCCTATAGGCCTGGGAGCACTTGTGTTCTTATGTTCTGTGTTTTACTGTTGCACTGGTGTGAGGGCCTTTAAATTGCTGAATTTGGAATGGGGCAAAAATCACCTAATGCAAACAGAAACAGTTCCTGACTATGGATATTTGTTCTGGGCCAGGTGGAGATCCACTTGGAGGAAATACAGAATGAGGGTCTCCTGGTGTCGTGGACATTCAAGGACAGACCAGACTTGGACCTTTTGGTTCTTCCGCGACTTGAACTTCCTGAGGTGAGTGGCTAACAGTGGGAGGCTGACTGAGTGGAGGAAAGGAGGAAGGAGCAGAAACACCTAGAAGGCAGGCAACTCGCTGTCATGGCCCTTTAGGGCAGTGGAGGGGATTCTTTCACCCTGGAATCGATACTAGCTCAACTGCGTCCCAACAGCGTCCTCGAGGACTGAAGTGGTACCAGTATCTATTGAAGGCTTTCTGTCTATGTAGATGTGGTAGCACCATCTCCTGAGGTGGTGAGCATGTAACAAACTGTAAAAGCTGTAATGTAAAAATTTACACCAGATAGACTACAGATGTAGAGGCTCAGTTTGTCTCACTTAGAAAGCTTGCATTTGCCTGCAGCTGCTATACGGAAGCTTTAAGCACTGAGGAGAGCTAGTATGGGATATGGGAAGAGTATCTGGGAGGTTATTACTGGGAGAATGACTGTGTAGCGTATTAGAGGCTTGAGAGGCAGGTGGAGCTGTAACCGCGTCCTTTCTTTTTGTGACTTTCCTGCGTTTCCTCTTGATTTGCGGAGAGAAGGATGAAGGGAGAGCGGATCTGTCCACTATAAAGGATCTGATCGAGGATGCCATTGTCAGCACGAAGCCAGCCATGACGGTGAATCTGATGGCCTGCACCGCTGGAGCCAGCGCAGTAAGTCACTCTCCTCGTGTCATTCTTGTGCCTCAAATACAGGCCCCAAGACACTTCTTAGGGCTGAGGCTCAGGCAGGAATCCAAGGGTTGAGTCTCGCTTCTGGGCGACAGCTGAATCCTGGCCTGCACCGTCCCGGGAGTTTGGGTACTGTGACATGGTGCATAGGGATAAATAGAAATTGCTCCCAAGGGCAGTTCCTTCCACCTTTTTTCTTGAGTGCCGATTGTCGGTCGTGTACTTGTGGAGCTGGTCTGCCTGAGGTACATCTCTGTTTTGGCAGTCTCCTTTGCTCTGAACACCAAGGCTCTGTCCAGGGCAGCCTTTGCAGCCATGGACCAGTCCATGGTTTGTCATTGTCAGTTGACCGTCTGGTAGCCAGCAAGCTTGTTCTTGCCTGTCTCCTTTTCTGTCTGCCTTAAACTTCCTGTCTGAAATAACACGAGGGCCCACCGGAGCTCAATAGCTTGGGAAACCTGCAGCATCTCTCGATGGCTTTGCGGGTATTCCCCTGTGTTGGTGTAAGGAGCTACTTAATAGATACAAGGACAATGCATCTTGCTGCTGTCTGCCGGCGAGTGAACGATAAAGGTATCGGTCTCGCTCTCGTCATTCCTCAGGTACCCAGCAATAAGTTGACTCGAGAGTCCCCGTCCGGAGTAGCAGCAGCCCCTCTGGGTTCTAAGCTGTTGCTCCGGAATCTTCGAGTGCTGAACTTGGGCTGCCAGGGGAAGGGAGGTAAGTGTGAAAACATTGCTGATCCACAGGGGCAAGCGTGCAGGTGGTGAGATCGGAGCGAGTGGATGTTTTGGGTGGGTTTGAATGGAAAAGAGGGACGTGTGCCTGACGTGTGCCTCTTGTTGATGAGCGCGCACGTGCCCTCTGTCTCTCTGTCGCAGGAGTCGGAGAGATACGCTGCGTGGCAGAGCTAGACAGCCCCCCGCAGCAGAAGTGGACGAGGCCGATGGCAGGTGGCAATGTCGGTGCTGCAGGAGAGATGGAGTGGAACGACGAGTTCTTTCTGTAAGTGTCTGCTCTCCTTCTGGCTGGCACAGTGTAAGTGGACCGGCACAGTCTCTGGGTATCTTTACCTCGCTGCGGTAACCATGATGTGCATGGTGCAGAGGTGAAGTCTGCACCACGGGGCAGTGTCCGTTTGTGCTGCCCCCGTGCTGGACTGCTGATTCCAGCAATTGGTCCCAGCTCGCATGCATATTTCTCACTTCCCTGGACACTCTGTGTTTTAAGTGGGTGGGCAGAAACGCTGATTGTAGGAGCAGCAGGTGCAGTAGGGCTGTAGCATAAACAGCCTTCCAGAGAGATTGCCCTCTCAACTTCCACTGGCAGCCTACACAGCCCTGCAGGGTACACGAACCAGAGTTCTCGTTTCTGTCGTTTGCTGCTCTAGTCGTGTCCTTCACGGTAGTGCGTGCTGCTGAAACTTTGGAGAAGGTGATGAGGCGTGTGAGATTTGAGGGAGGGAAGATACAGAATGAGGTTGTTTGCTCCATGGCCACTTAGAATAGAGTGCCTAACAGCAGCCCATCTTCGGTTTCAACAGGGAGTTGGGACCTAGAAGCAAAGAACTGAAACTACAGGTGCTGGGGAACAGCGACGGAGGGGGAAGTGAGTATGGGCAGCCATAAGATGGGTTATAAGATGGGGAGGCAAAAACGTCTGAGGGACTTACTGCGCTTTAAGCCCGTGGTAGTTCTGTGTCGGTACAACGTGCGATGAATTCGATGAATTCTGCAAAGGATTTTTCATATTTAGCTTTATGTGAGCTTCTGACTGTGTGAAGTAACTCTGGGTTCCGCTCTTCTTACCGAAATGGTCTGGGTCTGACCTTGAATCGAGAGGTTCCTGTGGCCTGCCTGTCTCCATTCTGAAGCAGGGAGAGGCATGCGGGATTTTCCCTCCTGTATTAGGAGAGCTTTGCATAAGGCTCTTAACTATTCATTTGTACTCAGTCAGGGACTAACTGCAGTATCTATTTTTGATGGAGGCCACACAACGGTCACCTTTCTAAGGCAGTTGATTCCTGGACTGTTAAAGAGGAGCGGAGGAGCACTGCCTGCCCCTTCTCCCTCTTGAACCTGGAAGTTAGTGGAGTTGTGGGGATCCGCTGTGTTAGCCCGTAGGGCTGCTTCCCAAAAGCGGCGGTTACCTTGGAGATGTCTTGAGGTGCTGAGGTCACGTGAAGTGTTTCATTTTTACTCTCCCTTCTTGCAGATGTGCTGCTGGCATATGCCACACTTTTGATTGATTCTTTGGGCAAACAGCCATCTGGGAGACAGGTCTGCTCACTGGCCCCGGGAGCTGGACAATCACTGACAGCTGAAGCTACCATTATGTTGGAGGTGAGCTCACGACCCCACGAGCTCTGCACACACGCGTGCTCTGGAAGCATTCGTGACGTGAGCCTCTAGCCGGAGACGCGCGTGTTTGGACCTGAGCTTGGCGCAGAGGGCTAGCAGACCCTTATGCCGTGGAGGGGTGGGTGTCACCTGACCCTCAGTCCCTGAGCCTCCTGCTGTTGAACCGATACTGTATGGGGGATGGCTCCTTGGTGCCCAGAGCCCTAGCTTTTGTCGCCCAAACATGCCGACCTTTCGATCTGGGAAGAAGAGAACCTCTCTGAGCGGTGCTTTACTCTTTATAGCTGCTGTTCCAGGAGTCTCCTGCATCTCTGAATGCTCAGCACGCCACATCTCTGCGAACCAGCATCACCCCCACTAAGAAAGTGGAGATGGACCGGACCATCATGCCCGATGGCACCATCGTGACTACTGTCACCACAATTCAGTCCCGGCCCAAGGCAGACTGCAAACTGGGTGAGGCTGCGCAGCAGCAGGTGTATTGTACGGGCGGCTGCCATGGCGGCACAGACTTCACCGCGATACTCCTGTGGCTGCTCACGAAGGCGGTAGCAAAACCGTTTAGCCATCACATCTGGTTATTGCGGGCTCACGCTTTATGTATTGCTTCCGGTGCGTGAGTCGGAACGCAGGCACCCTTGCCGTTTCCCTAGCGTCTTTGTGGCCGTCCGGAAACTCTTGCGTAGCCCTGGGGGAGAGAACTGATGCAGCTCCGTGTCTGGGGGGAGCTGAGGTAGGGATGAGCCTCTCTCGCACCCTTTTGGTGGTGGGAGGTCTAATGCATATGCTGCCGCGTAACCTCTGCGTGATGTCAGGCTAAGTGTTTAGCCATGCTTTCTCTAGTTTCCTCACTGCTAAAGAAGTTACACTGAACATACCAAATGTGGAGCCAAAAGCACATTGACCTTGCTTACTAGGGGTTGTTGCTGCTCGCGGTCTGGTGTCCTGGTGAATGTGGTGCTGGATATTCCGAGAGGTGGGGCTGGGAAATGACACGAATGAGGTATTGCTATGCGTCTGCTTCACGGGACTGCAGCCCAGAAATGCCACCATATCCTGGGCTGCATGAAAAGGAAGCGTGGCCAGCAGGTCGAGAGAGGTGATTCTTCCCCTATGCTCTGCTCTTGTGGGACTCCACCTTGAGTACTGTGTCCAGCCTTGGGGCCCCGCAACACGCGAAAGACGCGAACCCGTTGGAGTGAGTCCAGAGGAGGGCCACTAAGTTGGTCACGTACCTGGAACACCTCCCTGCGAAGAAAGGCTCCCCAGAGAAGAGAAGGCTCTGGGGAGACACTATAGCAAGCAGCCTTCCGGTACCTAAAAGGGGACTTACGAGAAGGCCAAAGAGGAATCCTTTACAAGGGCACGCAGTGATAAGACAAGGGGGAATGGCTTTAAGCTGAAGGAGGATAGATTTACATTAGCCACTAGGAACAAGTTTCTCCCTCTGAGGGTGGTGGGGCACTGGCACAGGTTGCCCAGGGAAGCTGTAGCTACCCCATCCCTGGAAGTGTTCAAGACCAAGCTGAGCGGGGCCCTGAGCAACCTGGTCTAGTGGCAGGCCGATTGGAACTAAGTGGTCTTTAAGGTCCCTTCGAACCCAAAGCATTCTGTGATTTTGATTTTTTCCCAGTAGGCTTCTTACTGCTTTGTTGCCACAAAGCCTTACAGAGCCAGCCTTGCGGGCTCTCCGAATGCTCGCTTGAGGCTTTTTGGGGTTGCGTGTAGGGGACACAATATGATGGTGTAGTTGTGTAGGCTTCATGTCCACTTACTGGTATCTCTGTGTCTCTCTTGCTGTGAAGATTCACCATCGAGGTCTCCTTCCAAGGTGGAAGTGACTGAAAAGAAGACAACGGTGCTTTTGGAGACCGGCTGTCCTCATGGCCACTTGCCCAGCGGTAGCCGTAAGTGCTTGGAAATTTGAGGCTCTTACTGAAGTAACTGTGTTCCTTAGCCTGTTTTAGAAAGCGGCAGTCTGAGTGTGGTTCCCTGAACTCGTTTACATTTTCCGCGTCAGACAATGTCCGAGTGCCTGAGTGAAGGTGGGGGCAGAAGGCTGGTGGTGGGGTGTGGGCAGGTAAAAGACATTCCCTTTTGACTATCCGCTCAGTGACTATGAGTGTTTCCTTGCTTGATATGAACTTACCAGTCTATCTGGACCCAAAGAACTTTGCTCACCCTGCACTTGGGGCTCTGATTGTGTCTGGAACAGAGCACTGCAGCCGTTTTGACAGTTTGCTGCCAAAGGAAACTATTGGGAGTCTTTGGAAGTCTTCGTTGAGCC
>VZTH01008572.1:0-15119 GCA_013397815.1 Aleadryas rufinucha | reverse complement strand
AACTTTTCAGGTACCTAAAAATGCCAAGCGCTAGCTATACAAAGCTTCCTTTGTTTGGTTTATTCAGACAAGTCTGTAATAAACTCTGGGTGGGGAAGTTACGTGTTTGTGCGCGTGTAAGTTGCCTATTACAAGCATCGCGGTCAGCGAGCGACCTTTTGCCTCTGCCGAAGGTTGCTACTCCAATCATCGGTATTTTTCTTGTGCTCAGGGGATAGCCATATGCCCAATGGCTTGGATCCGGTGGCCGAGACGGCAATCAGGCAGCTAACTGAGACGAATAACAAGACCGTCAAGAAGACACCAACAAAACGTAGTACACTGATCATCTCAGGAGTGTCCAAGGTCTCTGGTAGTTAGGAGCTGCATTTCCAATGTGGGAGGTTGTTTTTAGGGATGCGTGCGTGAAACTAACCCGTCCTGTAGGGACCAGAGCGGGAAGGTTCCAGCACAGGTGACTGGCTCATCAGAAGCCTTTCGGTGCTTCCCAGTGACCATTAAAAGGTACCTTGCCAGTCTGCAGGGCAGCTGCTGGTGGGAGTTCACAGCGGGCAGCTGCAGAAAGGGAGGTGGCTGCCATAGCTGGTTTTGAGCCTTGTGAAGAATATAAGGAGTTCTCCTTGAACTTGGCTATGGGAGTGAGGGACGTGCAGCGGAATGCTTTGTAATCGGCCACGTTCCCGTGTATTTCAGCCAAAGAGTGGTAATGGTGCATCGGTACCATCTAGCACCGATGATCTGAACTGGGCCGTCTGTATGTAGGTGTAGATGGAAGTAGGGAGATGAATGCAATTCTTTTGATCCTGTCTTCATGTTTGTCTGCCTTTCTAACCCTCCTTCAGGTGCCTATTGCTCAAGACGAAATGGCACTTTCTCTGGGTTACGCTGCATCCTTGGAGGCCACAGCCTGTGGGGACTCTGAGGCAGAGGGCACAGCTGAGGGCACGCACGATTCTACGGAATCGTCACGGCCACTGGAAGCGTCGCCACTGGGACAAAGGGACAGTCAGGAGCTGGATGAGACGACGCGATCAGACATCTCTGAAAGACCATCGGTGGAAGATGTTGAGTCTGAAACTGGCTCCACGGGAGCCCTTGAGACCAGGAGCTTGAAAGATCACAAAGGTAAGGATGAACTGTTAGATGGTAGCTAACATGAGCCTCTAACATTAGCTGTACTGAGGACAAAGTGACATCCAAGTTCCCTACCCAAGCATGGGGTCTGCAGCCACCTTTCAGCATAGCAAAGAGCAGCTTCTGACGGAGCCTGGAAGAGCCTGCCTTTCTCTTGTGGTTTTTCCACTGGAGCGATTCCAAGCGCCTCCTTTTGTAGGTGTCTGATTCCTGTAGCCTTTTGAGTTTCTATGCTCTCTTAGATGGGAACCCTGTGCGGCCGGCGTATTCTAGAGAACCCCTTTTCTCTCCCTGGCCTCCAGGTCCACAGATCATGCGCTCGTCCGTAAATAATGATTCCTCCTCTGAATCTGGCCACCTGTGGTGTGGAAATGGAGGCCGCCCAGCCAATGTGGATTGTATGGGCCCTGATTGCCCTCCTCCTTTCTCCGTTAGTCTCGAAGCAGCTAGTGCCTCTGACCTGTCGTACTGTAAGATGTCCGCGCAAACTCGCGTCTTTTAAATGATGGAGTGGGCCTGCCCCAGCCTAGCTGCTGTCCTGGCCTTTCCACACGTTTGTCAGTTAGGTGGATGGCGCACCTTGGATTTTTCTGCTACCGACTTACGTAAAGAAATGTAAATCAAAATCTCGATTACTCGGAATATTAGAGTGGGAGGAATCTGGGGGAGTTGTACCCTGTTACAACCAGGTATGGTTTGAGCTGTGGAGGCCCCTTTTTTGCGTGTCAGCGGGTAGAAGGGTGTGCGACCCGGATTCTTGAGAGACCTGGCAGGTGGGGAAGAGAGGGAAAATGGAAAGCAAACCCCTTCTGTAGGAAATACCCTGGTAGCGTTACGTGGCGTGCTGGTTTTGGATGTGTCTTTCTGATCCATTTGAGGTTGAGAGCAATCGGCGTCTCCGTCTTCTCCTGCTTGCGTGAGTCATAAGGAGCCGTTGGCGCTATTTGCCTCCAGACCGGGCGCGTCGAGAAAACGCAGGCAGTTGTTCCAGGCGCTTGATGACAAAGTTAATCCGTGTGCCCTTGAGACAGGCTGGTCTGAGAGGCCTTTTCCCTCTTGTATGTTCCTCTCAGTCTTCAGATTCAGATGTTCTCGCTTGTTTTCCATTCATATGAGTCTTGGCTTTCATTTAAAATTCTGCACTCTTGCAGCGAGGGGAGGACGCTGTGTAAAAGGAAGTTTATGCAGAGGGGACACGGGATGGAATGTTTAGCGCGGCAGCTTGTTGACGTTGTAGTCTGTCTTGAACTGAGACTTTGCCTTGCATTTGGAAGCCGGGATTAGCCAACCTGCCATGTACTTCTGCCGCTCGGTGTGGAAGAGGACTGCTGCATGTGCAAGAATGGCTGGGTGTGTTACTGTCCCCGAAACTCGCCATTGCAGGATGCTATCGTGGTTTCTGTCTCCTTCCTGTCTCTGCAGTTAGCTTTCTTCGGAGCGGTACCAAGCTCATCTTCCGGAGAAGGAGCAAGCAGAAGGAAGCGGGCCTGAGCCAGTCACACGATGACTTGTCCAATGTCACTGCCAACTCCACCACCAGAAAGAAAACTGGTAGCTTCTCTCACCGCCTCATCAAACGCTTCTCCTTCAAGTCTAAATCCAAACCCAAAGGTAGTGACAACATGTCAGCAGGTGAGAACTGAAGGAGGGAGAAGCCCATCGGAAAGATTTCTCAGAGATTGTTTTCTGGTCTCTTGTCTTCCCACTCCATGGTATCTGTGACGTGCAGTCCAGTTCTTTCTAACCTTGGCTGAGGGAAGACACCCCAGTGCTTTACACCATTTGGGGAGCGGAAGTGGCAAACCCAGGACTTAGGCTGTTTGGCTGCCTTGGCTTAGCCTTCTCTGATTGTTGCACCCCACTGTGCTATCCCAGAAAATCCAGGTGGCATGCTAATCCCCCTGGGGATCCCAGGAACTGCAGAAGTGACTCCTGTCTGTGTAGCCGACTGGCATCGTCAGGTGCCTCACAGAAACGGGGGGCAGGTCTCTCAAGCGGCAACCTTCAGAGTTAAAAATGAAAAACTACTGGGTTAGCTACATTGCCGAGAAGTGTGGGATGTAGCCTCCCTCAGCTCTTCTAGTGAGAGAGAACGCTGGCGATCTAAACACTATTATTGCTTGTGCTCGGTGCGGAGGCCGTCACCTGAGGTGCACTGCAGGGTGATGTGTTCCTGGGCTGTGAGCTGTCAGAAGACAGCTGTCAGCTGTCAGAGTTGTGGTCCTCCATCTGGCTCTGCCGTTGGAGCAGTCTCTGGTTCAGACAGCACTGAGGAACCCCTGTTTTCTGTGCTGTGTTGGTGAAGGAAGAAGCCTCTAAGAAGGAAGTTTTAACCGCCACACAAGTTTTCATAGAAGCCTGAGCCCTCTCAAGAATGCCTGGTCAGTGCTGTCAGTTCTGTCACCCTGTGCAGCCGCCCTGTGACACAGCACTCCTTCCACATTCTGTGTTCTTGAACAGGGAAGGGCCTGTACTGAATGCACACACCAGCTGTTGTACGAGCAGATCCCTTACTCTTGGGGGTTAGGGTTGGGGATGTTGCCAAAGGGCTGCCGGGCTGTCTTCCAGGCCTGCAGAGCGTCCGGTCTCGTGGTTCTCGTGCCGAGGACTGGCACCGTGCTGGGGATGGATGGCAAGGAAAAAGGCAGGGAATGTAGTGAAACGCAGTCCGATGGGGAGCCTGAAGGCACGTGGCAGAAAGAGGCGAGAGTTTATGTGTTTTCACTGGTGAGTTTCCTCTAGTAGAAGGAATCTTTCTGGATTGCATTTCCTTTCTTCTTGCAAACACGATCCACCCCGTTCAAACAGAGGGCGTTTCTGCGGCGGGTATTTGGAGAGGGAGAGGCGTGCAGGGGAAGACAGAATCCTTGTGCAGGAGGAGACCATTCTTCTAGAGAAACAGTTGTCCGGTCTCCTGGCCCGTGCACATTTTATCTATAATTTCCCCAGAAGTTCCCTTCAGATAGCACATAACAATGCTCTTTGGAGAAACGCCCATGCCCTGTCAACATGCCTGGTTAGACAGAAAGCTCCTGCTCTCCTGTGGGTTGTCGAGTTAAGGAGGTGGAACAGAGGGGAGGAAAAACGTCACAGAAGAGCTTTTTCCCAGGCCTGACTGGATTCTCTAGCTCTGCTCTTCCGTTAGAGTACCTCCTGTGGTGGTGTCTGTCGCCCTTCCGTACGCAGGACGCTACCAACTGAAAAAGCGGTTCTCTCGGTGGCGCGCGTAAAACGTGTTTCTCGGAAGGACAAACCTTGACTTGCTGATACTGCTGCCGTGTGCCACTTCCAAAGACCAGAACGTGTTCGATATGCTGCTGCAAAAGGATTTACAGGCGGCCATTTCTTGCGTGTTCGTGCAGGTAGGGAAGGCTGGAGTTAGCGAGGACTGTAATTGAAAGTGCCAGCGTGTGCTAGCAGGAGGGACTCTTTGCTGTTTTTCCTGCTGATTCCTCACGTGACTGGGCGTGTATGGATCCGAAAAATCGTATTAGTCCGGCTGGCTGACCCGGAACCTCTACATCTGTTTTGGTCTGGGAGTCTTTGTCGTGCCCAAGCTCTGTCATGTCTTTTATCCTTTGTTTCTTTCCTCGTCCACGTGGCACTGTGGCTTTGTTTGCACTTCCATGCCCTGTGGATGTCAGAGAACTCGCTGTTTCTCGCTGAGGATCCTTTTCCTTGATGCGAGTGACTGGTTTGCGCCACAGCGCTGTTGAACTTGGCCATCTGCGGCTTGCCTGTAGCAATTCAGCCACCAGTTTGACATAGCCTTCTTTTCCTGGGTTGGCGCGGTGCCGTCACACGCGGTGCTGTCCTTCTCGGGCACACCCTTGTTCCCGGAGTCTCGGGAGTTTGGTTTCAGTTTTTCGTTCTCTCTTGCACCTTCCCCTCTATGACTTGCAGCTACGACAGTACTTTATGTTCCATTTTTTGATTTTATTTATTTGTTTTAACACCGTTTCAAGGTATTAAACCTTGAAGGTTTGAACCCAGACAGCACCACTTCTCTACTGGGATGCCGTGAAGCCTTGCATTAGGAATGCCGGTGGAAGAGCCTGCGGCTCTTCAGTCGCGGATTAATCGAGGACCTGCCACGAGTCTCGTTCGATAGTCCCGTGTTCTTTTCTTTAAACTGTAAGAGCGTCTCGAGCTGTCTTGGTGCGGAGTGGTTGGAGGTGAGCACCGAGGGTCACCGGCGTTCTTCGGAGTCAGGGATCTGAGGCTCGTGTACGCAAGGAGGGCTGTGAGGGCTAGCCAGCGTTGTCCTCGTCACTGTAGGCTGGAGGCAGGAAAGGCAAGGTTCGTGTCTGACAAACGCATACCACGGTTCTTGACCAGCGTATTTTAGTCTGGCTTGGAGGAGGAGGTGATAGGAAAGGGAGTAAAACGGAAGCTCGAGTTCCTCACCGGCCTTGGGGACCCTTTCTAGCCATGTTAAATGGGCAGTTCCTGTCATACGTCTGTGGCTTTCCTGTTTTGTTCCCGGTTTGTCGGCTTCAGGCTATGCCTGCCAACGACTCGCAGCGGAGGTACTGTTTTTGATTTTGAACTTGATGTGGCAGAAGACGCCTGCACTGTGCTTGGCAGAATGAATGGCACATGGGAAGCATGCCAGTAGGGGCATATCTTCCCTTGAATTTTTAGCAATGTTTTTTACCACAGGCAGTAGATTGTGCTGCAAATCTGTGTCTGGTTAGACCGCTTGCAAAGGAAAGGGATGTTGTCAAGTGCTGACAGAGCGCATCCCCAAACACTGAGTCCTACATCTGCTTGTGTTTCCTAGAGGAGATGTATTTTCTGACATTTTGTTGCTTCTCAGAGTTGTACGGCATAGGACTGATATTGTAACCTTTTACCTTCTTCTGAATGTCCTCTGTAACTGCAGATGATTTTTCAGGGTATTTGGCTGAAGTGCTGTTTGAGGAACAGAGGGATAGCAGGGCACGGCTCTGCTGTGTGCATTGGAAATTTTTTGGTTCTAATACATTCCTTATTAACCGTGTTGATCCTTCCTCTTCTTGTCTGAGCAAGGCTTTCTTTCTTGCCCGCAAAGACGTTTTCGTCCCCCAAGCAGTAGGTGCTCGTTTTTTTAGTCCTGACCATGTGAGCACGGGTGACTCTCCTGGTTTCTTAAAGGCATGAATGGTAATGAATCTGCCTCGTGGTAGAGGTGTGATTATTGGTGTGAGAAACAATTCTATCCTAATCTTCTCAGATGGAAGGGGAAGGTCACACAGGGTTTTGTTCTCCAGAAGCTGCAAAGATTGCTGCTTTAAGAAACCTCTTCTGTATTTAATCCCCACTTATGTTTCTGGCTTTAGGACAGAAGAAATGCTATTTGAAATCTACTTTCCCCTGTTTAACTTCTTCCAGATACCCGTGCCCTCATCTTGGTCCTGCTGTGGGCTCTGTGGCATTTCATAATGTCTGGGACCACAGAGCGACCCCATGAATGGCACAGGCCACCATCAAGCTTTTTAAGCTCGAATGATCTGCAGTTGGCAGATTGTTGTCTCAGGGTAAGCTCACTATTTGCACCTTGTGAAATTGGTCCTTGACTAACTCTACGGTGGAAGAGGAACAGCAGAGCGGTGGGCTTGAATGCATGGAGGCTTCTGAAGGAGTTCAACCTGCATATGAGGGCCTGCGTTCCAAATGCTGTGTTTTGCTACTGGCTGCACAAGCAGGAACAGTGACTTGTAAATGAAGCCAAAGTAGGCATTTTGTTGGGATTGTTTTGGTGGTTTATTTTGTTGGTTGTTGTTGTTGTTGTTGTTGTTTTTTGTTTGCTTGGAGGGTTTTTTGGTTTGTTGGGGGTTTTTCGTTTGCTTGTGGGTTTTTTTGTTCGTTTTTTTGTTTGTTTGCTTTCTATTTTGGCTGAACAGATTTACTAGAATTTACCTATGCTGTGTATTTTTACTTCTCTGAAGAAAATAGATTTACTCTAGCTGTAAGCTGTATGTATGCTTGTAAGTATATTTCTGTCTGGATACATCTTCTCCCTACGCTTAGGAAAGGCTTTTTAAGAGTCTCGTCATCAAAAAAAGCCCTCGGCATTGGCCCATGAGAGATATCCTCTTGCGTCGGTGGAAAACGGATACAGGAAAAAATGAAGAGAACCTCAAAACCTCAGTGTTCTGAGGGTGCCATAGGATTTAGCATGCTGGATGTCTGAGGCCAGAGGGATTGGGTGCACGGATGTGTATTTGCACACGCTTGTAATTAGAGCACGCTCTGCAGATGCCTATGGCGGTAACGATGACTGAGGGCGACAGTGCCGATAGGTAGGACGGGAGAGTGGCCCTACCGGCTTCTGTGGTGTTCGTGTCCATTTCTTGCACGGACCTCTTCAGGGGCAGAGCTGAGCAAGCAAATCCGACTCCTGCCTCTGCAAGCACCCTCATGCTGCTTATGCAGTTGAGGGTGGGGTTTTAGGCAGCTTGACTGAAAGGGGGAAGAGCGAGGGAAGACTGTTTGGGTGGAGAGCAAGTTCGGTAGAGGGGAACGTAATGAAAACTTCTTCAAACTGATATAAGAGCACCACGTGCCTGTGCTGTTTCTGGACTAGAACTGGGCGCACGGCGAGTGTTTTTGTTACGTCTTTTGGCTTTAGCGATGCGATAGCTTCTCTTGGGTCATTGTTTGCTAAACCTACAGAGGAGTCATTTCTGGGTAGCTGCGGAGGTGCTTGAGTGTTTGGAGGGTGGTCGTTTGTGGTCTTTTTGCATTGTTCTCTCCACCCCGCCTCCCCTACTGCAGGGTCACGGTGAGTCTCAGGGTAGAGTAACGGTCCCAGTGGTGGTCAAACTTCTGGCAAAGGTGTGCTTGTTATATCGCAGCTCCTTCTACAGGCACGACCGGTCCGCATCACCTTTCCTTGCTTGTAAGGTACCGGACCAAATACCCTCACGGAATTTGAATTAGCGCCCCTCCTTGTGCGTGCTCTTTTGTACTTTGATGCTTTCTGTCTGGGTGGATTATTTTGACCCCAGATTGTTCAGGTGGGAAAGAATTGGAACTGTGTAGCTAATAATGAAAATAAAACTACGTACGACTAAATGAAGTTCTTGCACCTTTGTAAATCTTGAAGAAGAATTCTATTGCTGTGTAATGGCTGAATCCATTAACTTATTAAACCGCGTGAACATCAAAACCTGAGTCTGACTTCATACCTGGTGTAGTGCTGTGAGTTGCCCTCCAACCTGTCTCTTTCTCATCTAAATTCTCCCACTCAAATGATGGCAAACTGTATACCCATGCAAGGGTCTGTAACACCCTGTATTATACTACAGTTATTCATACTGTAATAACCGAGTGCTGGTCATCCACTTAGAGGCTCTTTCAGTCAACAAAGCACATGAACTTGATGTGAAACTTTTAACAATCAGATACCCTCCCTTTCTCAGCTTTCGGGCCTCAATTACCATCAGAGCTGTGGCCGCACAATTCTGCAGACAATGAGGCCAGCCTCTGGCCACCGGGTCTAACAGCTTAGAAAAATAAGCAACAGGCCGCCGTGTTCCCCCGTGTTCTTGCACCAAAATTCCTTTAGCATGGCCCTGTTTAACATCCACATGTAGTTCAAATTCCTTTTCTGAGTCTGGAAGAGCTAAGACTGGGGCATTAACCAATTTGTCTTTTAAGTTTTTAAAGCTTTGCTCTCCTTCTGGTGTCCATACCACGACATTGGAACTGTCCTGGGTTAAAAAGTCATATAAAGGTCTGGCCAAAACAGAAAAATCCTCAATCCGTGCTCTGCAATTCCCCACCAACCCTAAAAACTGCCGTAGCTCCCTTTTTGTCTGGGGTAACGGTACTTGTAAAATTCCTTGTATTCTTTCAGGATCAACACACCGTAACCCTCCAGTCAGAACGTGCCCCAGATATTTAACTCTCTTTTCTACCAGTTGCGCCTTCTTTTCAGACACTCTAAGTCCCTTTTTAGCAAGAAAATTAAGTAGCTTCGCAGTAGCCTCTTCAACCACCTTTTCCTGTTCCCCCGATAAAAGCAAATCATCCACACACTGCAATAAGCTAATTCCCAGGGGTGGGGTAAACTCTTTTAATATTTTCTGATAGGCTTGCCCAAACAAAACCGGTGACTCTGTATACCCCTGCGGAAGGACTGACCAAGTCATTTGCTGTTTTACCATTTTCCCTCCATCTTCCTGTTCCCACTCAAAGGCAAAATACTGTTTACTGTCCTCTGTAATTGGACACCCCCAGAAAGCATCCTTCAAATCCAGTACTGAATAATACCGATGGGAAGGAGGGATCTGATTCAGGATGGTATAGGGATCCGGGACCGTGGGATGCCTCGGTTTGACAATTTCATTTATTATTCTTAAATCCTGCACCGTTCTGTAGGTTCCATCTGGTTTCTTAACCGGCAGGACAGGAGTGTTATAGGGAGACATACATGGTTCTAAAAGACCTGCCTTTAGCAGGGACTCAATGACGGACTGTAATCCCTTCCTTCCCTCCCTTGAAATAGGGTATTGCTTTTTAGACACCGTTTGTCCTGGTTGCTTGAAAGTAATTTGGAGAGGCTCTATGTCTAGTTTCCCGTACTTCCCTGGTGTCGCTGTTGAGCGCTAGCCGAGTGCAAGAACCAGACTGGATCGGGTGAGGCGGAATTCTGATTTTATTATTTAATTCTAAAACTTATATAGACTTTTAAAAGTTTCTCGGGATTGGGTCAATTCAAAACCTCCCCCTAGGCCCATAGGCCAGGTAGAACTGCCCATCTTTCCAGAGACAGTTTCAATAACATCCAAACCTTATCTTTATTTATAGAACACAGGGAGAAGAAGAGAAAAATTCCCATGGGAAAGAATCTGTGCTACCACACCCTGGGACTGCCCACACCTCCGGGTTTATTTCAGCATAAGCCTTCTCAGACATTTTACACAAAGTTATCACAGTGTTAGATTCTGTGTCATTTTTTACAATACTAATTTGCATTCCCACTTTAGCCATCAAATCCCTTCCCAGTAAATTGCAATCACAATTAGGAACAAACAAAAAAACGTGCATTTCAAACTTATCCCCCACATCTACCAACAGTGGTTGAATAAAATGCACTCGTTCATCCTTTCCACTCCCCCCTTGAATAATCAAAGATCTTTTTGACAATTTCCCTCCCTTAGGGATAAAGTTTAAGGTGGATCGAGAGGCACCTGTATCTACCAGGAAACACACCTCCTCTCGATCCGGACCCGCCTTAAAAGTTAGCAAGGGCTCCAGAGTGGTGGGTCCCTGGTATAATGGGAGCCCCTGACCCCCCCTAGCGATCCACCTCCATTATCCTCTGGACTTCCTCCTCCTGAGGATCCAGTTGTTTCTGCGGACAGTCCCGCTTCCGATGCCCCTCTGCCCGGCAGATAGCACACTGATTCCTCCCCAACCGCTGTTTGGGCTGGCTCTCCCCTGCCGAAGAGGGAGTGCCTCTGCCACTTCCTTGTGGCCGACCCCGTCCCCTCTGTCCCGGGGGACCCCTTGGACCCTGTGGTTTATTCCTCCGGGGCTGTAAAAACTCTGCCATCATCTTTGCCTTTTGCCTTTGCCTTTGCCTTTGCCTTTGCCTTTTCCTCATCCCTTCTTACACGTATCTGCTGTGCCTTTCTAACCAATTCCTCCGGAGGCTTATTCTGCCACTCTTCCATCTTTTTGTACTCCTTTCCTTGTATCAGGCCAGGCTTTAGTAACAAATTGTACCTTCAGCGATGTGTCAGAGGCTGGCCCCTCAGGATCCATCCCCCCGTGTTTCCGCAAGACATCCCTAATCCTCTCCAGCCAATGAGAGGGGCTTTCCAGCTTCTCCTGTTCCAACAACATAGCCTTAGCTATGTTGTTCGTTCTGGGGGCTGCTGATTTGATTGCCCTAATCGAGTAAGCACGGTAATCGCGGAGGCGAGCCAGACTGGCCTGGTTATTTGGGTCCCACTGGGGGTCCGCCTGAGGGATGGCATCATCCGCTGTAGGTGTGTTAGGCCCAGCCCCCCCTGCTGCCTGTGGACGTTCGTCCTCCCACAGCTGCCGAGCTTTCAGCAAAATCATTCGTTTCTCTGATGACCCAAACAGAACCCCCGAAAGAAAATCCCAATCTTTCCATGTATAATCCGCATTTCCCAAATACTCCTCTATCTTTTCCCCCACCCCTATGGGATCGTCCAAATATGGGGGTAATTCTTTTTTCAACCCTCTTATATCCTGGGTAGTAAGCGGTACAATTACAAACCCAAACCCTCCCCCTTGACCCCCCAAAGGAACTTGGCGTAGTGGCATCTGGTGAACTCCTGTCTCTTGGGTCCGGGGGGCTTCTGATGTCCCAAATTGAGTTTCTCAATATCCAATTTTATTTATCAGTAGACCTACATTCTGTTTGTAGAGGCAAATCTCTCTTCCATTCATCAATCAGTGGAATCCTACCCATTGTTTCCTCTTACCTCTCAATGCTAATTTCATCTACCAGCAGGCCCAGAGCTTGTTTGTAAAGACAATCCTCTCATTCCTTTCACTCCCAAAAAAGGGAGGTTACCGACCAAAAATGCTTAGAAGTTTAGGGGGTGTGTTTGTGCAAAAAAACCCCAAAACTGTGGGTTTTTTATCTTTGTGTATATACAAATAATTTTTAAAAAATTACTAAAATTGATTTCAAAATAAAACCCCATATCTACTGTATTATATACAGCATCTTGGAGGACAAGAAATTCTAAATATAGATATATAGGGTTTAAAAATGCAAGTATAACTTTTGTGTATATAAATTAAACAATAAAGGGCTTGAAAATGGAAGAAAATATGGGATCTACGAAAGCAATAGAAAGAGCTTAGTGTATTCAGTGTTTTTTTCTCTCGCTGTATTCAGTGTTTTTTTCTCTCGCTGTAACACAGGCTGAGGTGGTGTCTGGTACTTAAATCGCTGCTGCCACCTGGTGACAAGAAGGGCGTACTGCAGCCGCTCGGTGAGGCTATGCCACACTCAAATTGGCGGCTCGGGCACGGGTGACGCGGTCCTTCCCAAGATGGGGGGGTGGTCACGCGTGCGCCTTGGGTAAGAACAAAATGGCCCATCGGCAGGACCTTCCCCTCACAGAGGCGTCTTCCCGCCTGCCTGAGCCCGACCCCGACTCCGCTCTTGCAGCACGATCCTGCGCGGCGCTTTGCGGTGCGGGAAGCTGATGGTGCAAGAGCAGAGTCGGCGTCAGAGTCGGGGTTGGGTTCAGGCAACGGAATAGACGCTTTTCTGAGGGGCGGGGCCCTTTTGCCGTACCACACAAAAGATGGCGGCTCAGCCGGAAGCAGCTTCTGCCAGATCCCGAGACGGCGAGGAAGGGCGGAAGTCACGTGATGCCACACCAAATCGGGCGCCGGGAGGACGCGCGGCGGCAGGCAGCGGCGGGGACGTGTCTGTCCCGATCGCGCCGCACCTGACGAGGACCCTCCGGCGCCGCGCCTGACGAGTACCCCCCGACGCCGCGCTGTGCCTGACCCGGCTGCTGGTCACACCCCACCCCCGGCCCGGGGAAACGCATCAAAACTCAAAACGGTGAGAAAATAACAGTCACTAGAGCTGCCTTTGCCATCCCCCTGCTCCCCCGAAGGACAGGAGCTGTGCAGAGTCGGGAACACCCAGCAAGGATGCAGCTCCTCTTTCCCAGGAGGGAAAATAAGTGCTGGGGGCCGGAGCTGGAGGCGGGGTTTCCCAGACAGGGGGAGCAGGGAGAATTTCAGCTCCTAGCAGCTCTCTGGGTGCCGGATGGACTCCATGCTGAGCAGGTGGGAGATGTGGGTCGTATTCACGTTCCCAGGAACTGCTGAAATGGCAGATCGCAGCAGCCTCGTGTGTCGGTGTGTAGAACCAGCTCTAATGCTGGCAGCCACGTGTGAGCTGGGAAATGAAGATCAGGAGCCTGGGAACAAGTCCCAGAATTGAAATGGGATGGAGTTTTGCCAAGCATCTGAAAATTGCTTTCGGTTTTGCTTTAGGAATTCAAAACTGAAGCGATTCTCAAGGTGTTGGCATTTCTTTTAGTGTAGTTTTGGTGAGGTGCTGGCTCAGTACCTTTCTTGCAGCTGCTGTTAGCTGAACAGATTGGCACCTGAATTACCTGTAAGGTCCTGGTTTGTTAATTGCTTCTCACAGCTTGTACGCTAGCTGGAAGCCGTTGGGAATTTGCTATTGGGACCAGCGATCCATTTTCTGAGGGGAGTCCTTGAAACAGACCTGTGAAAAATGAGGATGCTGCAGCTGGTGTCCCATAGAATCCCTGAGACCGGGAAAGCCCAGTGAGACCGTCGGGTCCGACCGCTGCTCCGGCACTGCCAGGGCCGCTCCTTACCCGTGTCCCCAAGTGCCACATCGGGAACCACTCACTGACACAAATTGGGGTGAGGGCTGCAGGCACTGACAGCGTCAGCGCTCGCTGGCAGGGGGGCTGCGGGTTCCCAGAGGGGCTCCAAAACTCCTGGCCTTCCCAGGCAGGAGGGCTGGTGTGAAGAACACAGGGTGCAGGGGGGTGCAGCCCAAAAGCCAGACTCGGGATCATTTCCCTGCAGTCTTCCCTGAAGACTTCTCTGCATTTGGATGCTCTTTGCACTTTGCTTTCTTTAGAAGAATGCATTTTCTGCTGAACACATCTCAGGCCCTATTTGATCAGGATAAGGTGGGATAGAGATCAAGAGTCAGAGGGAATAGCCAGGGAGATGAAGGGCCTGGGAACACGGAGGACGGAGAAGAGAAGGAACGGGGGTTGATTTCCTTCTTTAGATCCATCGGTGCCGTGAGCTTGGAAAGCACACGGGACCGCAGGGATCCGGGGCAGGAGCAGGAGAGCTCCGGGGTAAGGGGCGTCTGCTCCCACTCCAGGCCCGTGCCAGTGAAGGAGGGGAATTTTTTCGTGTTTTCATTGCACGCAAAAACCAAACCCGGCACCGCTGAGCTGGACTTAACTGTCGAGCTGCAACCCAAAGCGGCCCCTGGGCTTTGGGGGAACACAACCTCACCGAGTCACGGAGCCTGAGATGTGTTTAGCAGCAAATGCATTCTTCTAAAGAAAGCCGAGTGCGAAGACCATCCAAATGCAGAGGAGTCTTCAGAAAATAAAGCCAAACATGCAAGTGAGGGATGTGTCTTCCCGCATTTCCTGTAATTTTTCTCTGTCAGGTTTTGGAGGGGTTTGTCTCCATGATTTCCCGTGATCCAGGGAAACATCCCTTCCTTTGTCCAAATCCAATGCCAGAGGATTGAACAACTGACGGGTGGGGTCTGGGATGAAAATGGTTCTGCTAAAATTAGGGAAACAAGGCTAGAAGAGAAACGAGCATCCTTTTAATGCCTGGAATAAAACTGCTGGAAAAGGGCACTTTTTATTTGATTTGGTGTCACTCTCCTTTTTTTTAATGGATAAAACTCCACGGTGTGAGCAATCGGAGCAGAAATCTGAAATGCGGGAGTCTTTGATGCCGCAGCGGGATTAACTTCCCTTTTCTGCTCTCTTTCAGGACAGGAAGAACCACTGAACTCATCGCATCTTTGCCACGAGCTTTGGTGTTTGAGCAGCCAAAGCCAACGAGGGCCCCCCTGGTCCTGCCCGTGTGGGTGTGGGTAAGTCACCGGTTCCTCTTCTCCTCTCTGCTGGGATGAACTCCCTAGGGAATGCCATTTCTGACAGCCCGGTGCTACCCGTGTCTGCTGGAAAAGGGCAGAGGTGAAGAGGCGAATGCCAGAGTTCCATGCGAATGATGGAATTGTGGTGTTTGGCTGCGCTGAGAGGGGCAGGCTGGGCATTATTAGCGCGTCTGAGGACCGGGTCGGGGGTTGGGGAGCCCGGGGAGCCGGGCTCTCGGCGCATTCCCGGCTCTCCCGGGGGCGGCAGCTGGTGCGGGGCTGGGTGACGGCCTCCGGTTGGGCTCGGGGCAGGCACTGGCCCCGGCACAGACGTGGGAGGGTTTTGGGACGGTTTGGGAGCAACGGGAGGAAA
>VZTH01008570.1:213951-230142 GCA_013397815.1 Aleadryas rufinucha | reverse complement strand
TTAAGACCAGAGAAAGGCAACAGGTATACACAAGAGAGATGTCATTCTGCCTGGTGTGTTGTCCGGTGTTATCCTTGGTGTTGTCTGATATAACTTGAATATTTTAGAAGAGAAGACATAAAATTGGTGTTGTGAATGTTCAGAAAAAGTCCAGTGAGGCAGCAAAGATAGGACACTGTTGGATATTGAGGAAGAGGGAAAATAAGTAGGGTTTTTTTGAGACAACTGGCTGGGTTGGCTTTCTAAGTCAAGAAAGGTACTGATCCTGAAAAGAAAGGCTGACAAATCTAGGACTCTAATGAAGTGAGTGGATGAATGAAGCAGTAATATGAACTCTGGAAGGAAAGTGGAGCAAGAGATGGCTTGATTACAGAGAAGTTTGAAAGTAGAAACTTCTTTTTTCTAATTTGGTTTATTGAATCATTTGTGTACGCTTTTACAAATGACCAGTAAATTAAACTTCTGAAAATTGCCATTTGTAACTATTCCAGACTGCCAGTTTGAATGGTCTGTGAAGATATCTTTCCATCCACTCCACTTCCCCTGCCACTTTGACTTAAGATTGGATCCTGATGGATAGCATCATTTTGTCACATTGTGGCACTTTATAAATAACATAATGCAGTGATGTACAGTGCACTGACAATTGCAGTTTTAGAAGCTATTGGGAAAGCTAAAAATGAACATTTTCCATAATCTAGATCGCTTACTTTGGCAGCTGGGCTTTCTGCACATCTCCAGTATGTATTCCCATAAGATATTAAAAAAGATGTATATGTTTTTATTATATTGTGTATGCACTTTGGTAGGTGTAAAATAAGTTTACATTTTAAATGCATTTGTGCTACTATCAGAGAAAAGCAAAACAAAATAAATTGATGCCAGGGGAAATGTCAGGCATGCAACACAGATTTGTTAAATAAACATTACTGTGTGGCATTAGCTAATGTTATTACTTTGTTTCCCTAGTGGCTCTTTTTTGATTATCTGCATTTCTAAAGACTGTGCACGTTTCATACACAGTAAGAACAGAGTACAAGGATTCTACTTACATGAAGAGCCTTGCAAAAAATACAGAATATGATGACATTCTTTTATTTACAGCTCCGCGAAAAACATAGGGTTCTTTAGGAATTTTTGTTGTGGAAAGGATGATGTGAAGAAATTTAAATACTAAACTTTTTGCAACTCTGTGGGAACTGTATGTAGGAAAATTTACAAAGTGAAATAGAATTTCAAGGATGTAAATGAGTGTAAAAAGTATATCATGCTTTTTCTGAATATCTTTCAGATTAGAAACCAAAATGAGTCATAATGTGGAATTTGTTTAAAGCACTGTGCAATGGATAGCATATGTAGGCTTGTACTGGTGGAAGGTGGTTTCATAACTTTCACTTGGCCTTTTAGATGCAAATTCTTCATATTCACAGAACAGGGCTGTTGAAGCCAATATGCGGTGTAGATAATGCTTATAAATAGTGTAAATTTAGGAAATCTTGTGAAGAATTCTGTATATGGGAAATCCCTCCTTCTCTGGCCAATTCATATCTGAGACCAGGGTACCTGCAGTTCCACTGTGTGGCTTATTCAAACGAGCTGGATTTATTAGCAACAATTCATAGTAATACCAGCTAGGGGTTGGTCTGTTTATGCATTTGCTGTTGCAATATTAGATTGCATAATGTATGTATATTTATCTGAAGAGTATAAAGCTTTTATTCAAGGTTTGTATAATCAGCATATTTCAAGCAAATCTGATGCAGAAAAGTGACCAGGATAAAAAATAATATCAAAGCTGAATGTTCTTACCATCTGTTCAGTTTATTTCATATACCATGTTGCTGGTCTTAATCCAAGTCCAAATAGTCTTGTATCCATACTACAGCTGACATCAGCTGGCCTGTCTTTTGGCTGTTGGTAGAGAAGAGGGAAGTCTGAGGCAAGAGAACTGATCTCGACACATTGTCTAGCGTATCTAGAGGGGAAAATTTGCGCTGACATTACCTTTCCTGGGAAGAGAAATTGATTTGAACTCAAATCAGTAGTCTGCATGCCTGTGTAATTGTCAGTGCTTGTTTAATGCATCATTTCCTCCCTTGTTGAATGTTAACTTGGATGCAGGACTTGAAGGTATATTAAGTTTGCTGATGACACTAAATTAGGAGGAGCTGTTGACTCCCTTGAGGGCAGAGTCCCTGCCAAGAATCTTGACAAACTAGAGAGATGGGCAATCACCAGGCTATATGAAGTTTAACAAGGGTAAGTGCTGGATTCTGCAGTGCTGGACCTGGCATGGGGCAACTCTGCCTGTATGTTACAGACTGGGGAACAGAGGTTGGACAGCAGCCCCATGGAATGGGACCTGGAGATCCCGGTCAATGGCAAGTGGAGTAGGAGTCACCAGTGCCTTGGCAGCCAAAAGGCCCAACTCTATCCTGGGATGCATCAGGCACAGCATTGCCAGCCAGGCAATGGAGGGATTCTCCCACTCTGCTCTGCACTGGTGTGACCTCACCTTGAATATTGTGCGCATTTTTGTGTGCCACAATATAAGAACGATATCAAGTTATTAGAGGGCCTCCAAAAGAGGGCTATGGGGATGGTGAATGGTCTAGAGGAGCAGTTGTATGAGAAGCAGCTGAAGTCACTTGGTTTTTCAGCTTGAATAGGGGAGATTTCATTGCAGTCTTTAGCTTCCTCATGAGGACAAGTTCAGGGGCAGGGGCTGATCTCTCCCTGGTAACTGACAATAGAACCAAAGGGAATGGCATGAACCTGGGTCAGGGGAGGTTTAGGCTGGATATCAGGAATAGGTTCTTCACCCAGGGGGCAGTTGGGCACTGGAACAGGCTCCCCAGGGAAGTGGTCACAGCACCAAGCCTGACAGCTCCAGAGTTTGGACAATGCTCTCAGGCACATGGTGTGGTTTTTGGGGATGTGCAGAACTGGAAGTTGAACTTGATGATCTTTGTTGGTCTCTTCTAACACAGGGTATTCCATGACTTTGTAATCTAAATGCTATTTGAGTATAATTAAGTAGTTTTGATTATTAAGTAGGGAACAAGAGAAAAATTATATGTAAGGAAAAATATTGACTTATCTCTTGACTAATCCGTCAGGTATAGCCTACAATAGTTGCATAACAGTTGGTTTAATGGAGCAGCTTGTAAAAGTGACAAAGAGAAATAACAGAAGATTTCTATTAATCTCTCTTGATGAACAAGAATGTAGAACCAGGCGTTTGTGGATTTTTTTTTTTTTATTGTATTTGTGATGTATGTGTGGTCTGACTTTCAATTTTCTGTCAGGCTCAGTCTTGTGGCTGCTGCTGCTCTCCCTTTCTGAAAAGAGGGCTGACAAGGCATAAGTCTCTCCTCTTGCTGACTCCTGTTTTTGACTTTCTGATCATTGCATTGTTTCCTTCCCTAACATAATAATATCTTGTGTGGGTAAAAACAGAGAATGGTCTTTCTGGTTTCCTTCCTAGTGCCTGCCACACCTGAGGGCTCTGCTGCTGCCAAGGAAATGGTGTGGCTTGGGTCTGACTTCTCCAGATCCTGGTATGTTCAGAGCAAACATGTTTTCTGAGGACTTAACCAAAATATGGCAATGATCATTTCAGTATGTGCAAATTAAATATAATCAAAAACTTTGTAGCTTTGCCAGAATAGGTGGAATTTCTGTGCAGGTTAGGACAAATCACTTTCCCAAATTTCATGTTTATTTCCTGTTCTCCAAGAGTGAAGTTGTTTGCTTGTTTCTTTTTCTCCATGAATTGAAAACATTGAAGCAAGAATTTATCACTCTGGAGAAAAATGTTAATTTCAGAAAAGTTATGTTCTGATGAAGGTATGATTTTGTGTTGGAGAATGAGGTATGTTTAACTATGAATATTCTGTGTCTTTATTAACCATGTTCCATGGTATATATATGCCAGAAATCTGCTGAAGAGAAACCCTCCCTTCCTGGGGCATGAGGCAGGCCTGGATGGACAGCTGTGTCAGAGGTTCATGGTACATCATACTGAACATGCACTGGGTTGTTTCTAAATGAAAACCTCAAAACACTCCTGAGCCTTATCCAGATGAAGATGACAGTTGGTATATTATTCATTAATTTAGGAGATGGATCAGCTCCTAAATTATTCTTCCTTTGTTGCATAAAACTGAAAGAGAAGAAATTCAACACATTTTGCTGTAGGTATAAAACTAATTGCCACTGCTGTAATTTCTAGGCTGGTTTTCAACTCTCTTTTTAAAAATGAACTATAAAAATAACCTTTCTTTTTTGTTATTGTTAACCCTATTAATGGATTCTATCACCTAGTGGAAGGACTTTAATCCCATCATCCACCTTTTCTCGTAATTTTCCTGAAATCTATCATTTGCAGCATGCAGCAATGGAGACTCTTAAATAGTCACATATATTTATCCTTAAGAAGCAGGTTTTGCTGGGGTTCATGCTTGAGTCCGTTTTTCTTATCTTCCTCAAATGGCCAAAGTTAACTGATTTGAAAGGGCCTCATTTTAAATTACATTCATTCAGTGAAAACAGAAATTAACACTTAGAGACATCTATATGCTAATGATTGTAGCTCAGGGAATACCCTTCTAACCTTTTCAAAAGGAGTTGGTAAAAAGCCATTTCACTTGAAAGCAACTTAGTAAAAATGGTAGATTAATTAAATACAATAAAATTTCCCTAAAATCTTTATCCCATTTATCACTTATCATTATTTTTCCTTTTCACACATGGTACCTTAGCTCCAAACTGAATGTTCCAGGATGCATTTATTAAAACTGTTTTTCTAGTGACATCTATTAGATGCTGTAAAACAGAGGTTAATAATGTCATGAGTTTTAGGGATGGCATGCAAACAGAGGTGAAAAGGAGCCTCATCTATCACAGTACATAAGATACTAAGTGTATGAATTTTGGAAAAAGGGTCAAAAATGTGTAGAGGAAAAATTTCCTATAGCCCTTCCAGATGCTGAGAAATGAACTGAATGAGGAGATCCCAAGCTTTCAGATCTTTTAAGGGCTGTGTCCACGTGTCCATTAGTGAGTTTCCTGTAAATGCAGAATATGACTATATTGCTGCTTCTAGGCAAATTTATTATAGATGTGGTTTGTGTTTGTTCTTGACTCAGTTTGTAGGAGGTTAGAATTCCTCAAGAGGGAAAATAGAGTTCTGTACATATTAAGTGCCTTGTGCACATGGGTATTCTTCCTTGTAGTACCTGGGTTACTGCCTTATATGCAACATTTCTTAGATAAGGTCACCTCTGTATATAGAGGCCTTGCAGGTCCTTGAATCACGTTCCTATTTGGGAGAAAAGGAGAAGCTTGTGGAAACAGTCTTTGTTCTTAAACTGACTACTGTTCATGTTGTGCTTGTTCTTAGAGGAAAAATTTCTAAGCAAAAGGCCTAAAAAGCTAATGCCTGATGCTTCTTTGAAGCTACCTGTCTGATTAGTCTTGTAGATCCTGATATGAAGTCAAACTAGGGTCAAATAAAGTATTAAGCCCTGGAGTAAGATGTGTCTGCCCTAGGCTAGAAGCAATTTGCAACTCATACTTGGTTTAAATTTAATAGCAGTAAAAATCCTATTGAAACAAAATGTGGCAATTATCGCACTTGAAATTTCAGTGCGGGAGAGACTGGAGGAAGGTTGTGGATCTGTACGCGGTTTACTGATGAAAAAGTGAAGTGAAGATCTAAAAGGATCATAGGCTTTAGTAATATTTAGTTAAGCAGGTGTTACAGAACAACTTTCTTTCCCCTCAAAAGAGAAGCCTAGGAACCTTCCTGGATGACTTCCTTTTGGCTGCAAGCCTGAAGGAGGCAGGTATAAAAGACTGCATTCAGCTCTACCTCGAGAGAGAATCAAATACCCTGGGCAACCAGACAAGAGAGGATAGGTGGTGACGGTCCTTGAGCAGAGAGGGACATCTGTGACTTGGGGATTGGAGGGTGAGATTTTTCTGCAGGAATTGACAGAGAAATCTAAGACTGGGTGATAGCTACCTCCTATACAGCAAAGGAAGAGAGTGGGAATCTTTTGACTAAGAGTTGCTAACAGGTAATATATGATTAAAAAGGAGTAACCGTACCTTGAACACACACCAGAAGAGTATGTGGGGTGTGAGAGAACGTCTTGTGCAGGCTTTATTAGCAGCTCAACTGTACCCTAGTTTTTTTAGTGTTATCAGAAAAGTAATGATCTACACTGCTGTGGTTTTGTCCCCCTGGTCTGCAGAAAGACAGTTTTTAAGCAGCAGTTGCTTAATGCCACAAAAAGCTAACATGACCTGGGATCAGAGCAGTTATGAGCAACAGGATCTTTGTTTTTCACTGTTCTGAGTAGGTGGTGTTCTCAGCTCTTAGGACTTCAACTCTCCCCTGGGTTTTAATCAAAATGATGTTTCTTTTAAGACTCTTCAAAAAAGGGAAAAACATCTCACTTGAGCTGGCAGGTTTTAATGTGTGTGCAATAAGGCACATATTTACAATGTTAAGTTGTCTTTCAGTCTGTTGTTCCTCCACTTGACTCCAAAAGCCAAAACAACTTCTAAAATTGCCATTCTACACCTAATCAATTTTGGAAGCAGCACTTAATTCAGTGGCTGTCAGGAAGAACTGCTTTTCTGCACTGTTATGGCTCTGGATAAAACACAATAATTCAAACAACTTCCTTCGCTAATGTGAGACTATGTCCTTTTTTGGGCAGTTGGTACTGTGGGTTCTAGGTTGGTCTAGCTGAGTAAAAGCCCAGTGTGGCTGGGCCTCTTTCTCTGAAGTGTCAGGTATTGCTTGTCTTTAGCCTGTGATTTATGAAAGTAAACCCACATATAAATCCCTTTGGCACAGTAATAGAGATTTGCAGGTGTTTAACAAGCTAAAGCAGATCCTGCAAGTTGAGCAGATACATGTTTAAAGCCATGGAAAACTAGACTGGGGGAATTTCAGTAATCCTGTTTGCTGAATACATCAGTAAACTGGTTGTTTGGTTTGCTATGGTATGCAAATGTAGTCAGCTGAGAGAGCTATCTGTCGTTTGAAGGTTGTATTCCCTGCAGAAAGATCAAAACTGACTGAAGTTGATAGTGTTTATGTTAAGGAAGATATTTTTAAATGGATAGCTATATTATAGTTATGAATTGCCATGGCTGCAACAACAGAAAGAAAAAGCCTATCAGAAAGATCCTGCATAAAAATAAGTGTAAAATTTCAATAATTTAAGAGTTTATTATAAAAACAAAAGCTTCTTTTGCTGAAGTCTTATTTCCAGTTGGTCATACTGTTTTACTGTACTTGCACGAGTTGTGGCATAGGCCTCTAGATCCAGAATACATATAGACTGTATCATGATAGGGAGAAAAACTCTGTGGTGGCTTGTTATAACAACCAGCTGATGTAATTTTTTAATGAAATTATGAATTTAATTGGAATGCTATTTTTCAGGCTTATTTGAATGGTGTCAGTAGGATAAGATTGTATTGTCTGTGTCACTGACAGTGTCAGAAAAAAAAAATCTTCAAAGTACTCCACCACTCCCCTTTATCATTTTGGGACAATATGCAAATTGGTACTTCAGTTATAATGTATGAATTTGGTAGTTCTTGGTAGTTAAGCTGTTGAAAAAACATACCAATGCCTTTAATCACCTGTTCTAGATGCAGTACCTAAGCCCTTATGTGTCCTTGTTTAAATCAATCATTAATCATCATGTGATAAATTCTTTAATTGCCTGAATGAATATAGATATGAGTGAAAAATTATGATTATGTTTAACACATTATATAATAATAGTGCAAGTGTCACTAGCATAAGATTTCATCCACATTCAGAAGAAGTAAAAAAGATAAACTGAGTTTTTGGTGTGGTGGGGTTTTCTTGGGTATTCTCCCTCATCTCTGAGATTGTAATTGGAGTTGAAAGTAATTTCCCTGCTTTCATATATTTTTTTCCCTATGAAACTTAATGTAGAATTTTCTATTGTAAATGCTGCTTTATTTTTAAAAATGTTTTTTTAAAATATAAACCCATTTTTTTGTTGTCAGTACTAGCAGACTTCTGATACTGCTTCTAAGCAAGTATAAGAATCTATTTTTTTTCCTCTGCATCTTGGTTGAAGAAACATCCATGTTTAATTACACGTAATTTTAGCTGATTCACTTGAAAATAAAAGCAATTAGTTCTCTTTGCTTCATTGTATGTAAAGCGATAAAATCCAAGAAGTAGTTGCTTGCTATAAGCTAGTCATATAGAATATTAGTGGAATGGAAATCAGCTTGGGCAGGGTGATGTGTGTTGGAACCAAAACTGAGCATGCAGTTAACAAAACAAGGAGAGCAAAAAGGATTTCCTGTATGCATTAGCAAAGCATGTACTTCACAAAATATAAGCGAAGGAAAATGTGAGTTTAATGCACTTCTATGTAGCCTGCTTAGTTCTTTTCTATTTTGTCTCTGCTGGTAGAAATTTATTTATCTTTGCACTAGATTTTAGGTATTCTGTTCCTATAATAAGAGCATAGCAGAGCCATGTAAGGACAAGGAGAAACTCTCAGGAGGGAAGAAGGACACAAGGCCAGCTTTGAAGGTTTGGGTCTCCCATGCTGTAGCCAGGCACAGAGCCAAATATCCAACTGATACCCAGTGCATCACACGTAGAGGTGACATTGGGTTTGTAATCCAGCCACAACATTAGTTAATGATATACTGAATTAGAGCGATCTGTAATTTTAATAAGTGTTTTATGGAAATAGATCCTTTAGTGAAGTTCAAGGGATTTAGTGTTTTCATACAGGAGATTGTGATGAGTTACATAAGCAAAGCACAAGCATGCCCAGGGTTTGGATTTTCACATGTGCTGTATGCAGCCATGTGATTGTATGGGTGTTTGCACTAGCTTTGTGTGGGTGTGTATCATGGGTACTTGGGTCTTGATGCTTTTTGGCCAAGCTGTAACTGTTCCCTTTTGGAGTGCTCACTCTCTCTATCCTATTTCCCCTTCTCTAACTTCTCTAAAACAAACCTGAGAGTTATAATATTTACATTTAGGCATGTGAGGGGATGCTTCTTTCTGACACTGCTTATGGTAGAGCTTTCTAACTAGGAATCATCTGTAGAGGAAAAGGCAGATTGTGGCAAACAAACTGCCTTTTCTTTCCCCCTCTTCTTTGACTCAGCTTTTAGGCTCTGCAAACCACACTGGGATTATTATTTGTTTAAAAGTTTAGAGGTTTGTGTCCACTTGCCCCTTTCCTATTTTCCTCCAACCCTACCCCCCACCAGGTATTAGGTGTGGGCAATTTGGAGATTTACCAAATGTAGTCCATTCAATATAATCTCTCCAAGCCTACATAACTGAACAGTACCTGACCAAAAGGAAGCATAATCCATTGGCTATTGACAAAATACTGCCTGCTAACCATAATAGCCTGCTCAAATGAATCAACATATCTACTTTTTCACATCCTTCTGTTTAAATTTAATCTCATCTGAAATCAGAGGGTAACAGGTAATCTGATGTTTTGAGTGGGCAAAAGTAGTTGTATCACTTAAGACCTTGCTGGTATCTGCCAGTATTCTGTGTTCTGTGCCTCACAGGATAATGCTGAAAACTGAGCTGTTCTGTATTTTTTGTTTCATGTTCCCAACCCCATGTAGTTCTTTCGCATTAGAATAACTCTCTGACATGAATTTACCTGTGACCAAAGATGGCAAAATCTGGTCCTTGTCTTTGCCCTACTAAGGTATTGAGCACCTGGTAAGAAGTTCAGGTGTGGTGAAGCAAAATGCACAATGGGGTAGCTAACACTGTGGAATATCACAGATACATGCGAAGAACTTCCACATGTTTATTAAAATCAGAGGGAAAACTTGATTTTTATAATCAAAGATACAGTTCTTCTCGTTCTATCCTTGTAAATAATCCTGTTGACATCTCATTTTATAATTCCTTGATCCTAACCTGACAGTGCTCACTCAGTTTAACTTTGGAATTCTGTTATCTGCCAGTGAGTCTCAAGGTGTTGAGTGTTCAAAGGAGGGATGCATGAACATGCAAGATGGTTCACCCAGGAACATTTGAAGTAGTGAACTCATCCTTCTTTGCAATCTATTCTAGTTTTTTCTGTGATTCAGTCATTTATAGTGAAAGTACTTTTTGCAATTTGCAGGATGAAGAGAATCTTTTACCCGTGTGAAATGAAGGTAACTTTTAGCACTATACATGTAATGCGCCATGTGATATCATAACCTAACACTTTAAGCTCCAGCTTGTCTATGTTTAAAAACAAAGCAGAGGTTTTTTGAACAGTTATATACATCTTGCATCCTGCTAGACAGGAAAACCATACTAATTTTTCCCTTTAAATAGGGAATTTCTTTAAAGTCTATTGTTTCATGGTGATAATGTATATAGAAAAACAGATCCTTAAAACACACTTCTCCTGGCCTATGGATAAGCTATCTATTACCAGATAAAGACAGCTCTGTATTTTGTATTTTAGTAGTATATAGTTTAGCTAATAGAGAGTTGTGGATGCACTGAAGTTAGGAAGTTCAGTTTATTTGGTCCTACTCTGTGATTCAAACTAAGGTTTAATGCCCCTGTTGAATAATTTTTGTAGCATTGGACAGGATGTGGTATAATATACCTTTATGCAATAATGTGAAGTGCTTCTGTGCAAGCCACTCAGGATACAGAAATGAACATACACACTGAAAAATAAAGTAGGTATTTTGCAGTTAATATTTTACAGTTAATATACTTGCTGTAACTACATGGAGGAACACTTATACTATTTTGTACATTGTGTAGTGGAGCGTACTCTGCTAACAATGTAGAATTTCCCCCCATGGCATGTCTTGGAAGTATTGCTGATGTTGTGACCTGAGGCGTTACTGTCATTCTGAATCTGCCCTGGTACTGTGCTGAGATGGTGCAACCTATGCCAACGTATGCATACAGTAAACAGCATTCCTGCACTTTGAGACAAGGTGAAAACAACAGTCCTAGGGAAGAACTGAAGGGAAACAAACTGAACTGGAATATCCAGGAGAATGTTGTTTTAAATACTATGGGGCTTGGGGAATGTGCTCCTGGCAGTTCAGGCAGTTCACACTGATATTGCCAGTAGCTATAAAGATCACCCCGTGTGATGGTAGAAACATCTGCTCTAATTACAATAGGAAAATAATTGTTCTCCAACATCTTTGCTCTAGATTTTGAAAGTTTCTTTGTGCTTTTTAGGATAAGAAGCGTAGGTGGTAAATTTCTCATCTTGCTGGAGAAATTAGAAAATATACCAATAGATTCTTGCAAGTGATATCTCTGGCAAAGAGACTACTATAAAATATATAGGATGAAAAGATTATTTTTGGTTGTTTAAAGCTCTGCTACTGTGTAGCAGTCTTGAACTTCCAGTGGTCTTGTATCATTTTGCAAAGTGTGGGAACTGACAGCATAATGCAGACAGTTCCAAAAAGGAAATATGCTTCCTAACGTTAAAACTTTGTAATAAATATAATTACTTTATTGGGGGGGAGGGGGGGTGTGAAGCAGGGTTTGGTTTGTTCTGCTTATGTTCTGCCTGTGGTATGAAAATTAGCTGCCTATGGCATTAAAATTAGGACCTAAAGTGTTGTTATTAGTCTCAACACGAAGGCCAAAGGATTAATTTTCTTGTGCAAACCCTCAGCCCACTGGATTATAAGAGGTTATCTTAAAATTGCTTCTCTCTCTTTGCAATTTGGGAAGACTCTTTTCCTTCATTCAGCTGTAAGGCTTTTGTAAGGGGGAAGATGTTAGCCTTCCCACTTACTCCAGACATGTTTCTGTATTACTGCAGGTAACAAGTCCAGCACTGAGTTCCAAAAGATGAAAATAGCCCTAGATCTAGGAAAAAAAAAAATTCAGATGCATTATATATACTTACAACACCTTTTTTTTTTTTCTTTCTCACTAAACAACTGAAATTCTTTGGAAAATGCTCTCTGCATTCTGCCTATGATGCCTATGGTAGTTTGGACAGAAAACTTTAATTAGTTTGTAAGGATTTTTATTATTTTATCTCTGTTCATTATTTTTTTCTTAGTCTGTGGATGTTCTCTATTTTCATCATCAAATAGCTTGCTGGCTATTTTTGTCAAACAAAAACCCTGAAACCATTGCGCTGGAGTGCTGAGCCTATCTCCCCTTCTGTCAACAGGATGAAAGTGAATCTCAAGCTTTTTTAATTACAAGGATAACATGTTCGCTCATCTAATAATGAAGATGGTTAGCAATTTTAAATTTTAATAATCAATTACTGAAAGTAATTCTCCATTAAACCACAAGAGAGCCATTAAATCTCAAAAGATGGAACATGCTGTATGTAACAGTAGCAAAATTTCTATTTTTAAATATCATTAGGGAATATCTGATTTTCATTTCTCTGCTTTTCTTTTACCTTTTTCCTCATGCAGACTATCTCATTTTCAGCAGGAAGACAGCACATGATCTTATAAATAATAAAAGAAAATCCTTGCAAGACTTGAGCCAATGTCTGAAATATGTGCTAAAAATCTAATTTGTTTCAATCCAGCATATTTTGACTGAATAATAAGTAAAGTGACTAATTAACATCTTAATACACTGAGGGCTAGGTGGCATAGTGGACTTGGTACACTCTGCTTTCACCTCAGGAAACCTGAGTTCAGATGTTATTGGCATTGCAGGTGCTGAACAGAGTTTGGTGGTTTCTCTTTTACTGCTGGTAAAGCTGCTATCTAAAACCATAACATTAAGTACTACTGGCAGCCTCAAATATAAGCATGTTGAGAGCTGGAAAGCAGGGATACCACAGCTCTCAGACAGCTTGGTGTGCTTCTGTGAGGGTGCCTATCCCATGACAAGCAAGTTGGCAAACATAAATCAGTAGCTGCTTCCAGCAGAAATAAAATAACCCCAAAGTACTGAGGCAAGAGGGAAATAATAGCCTTGGCTTGTCTAATCTGAAAAATAACAAATTTTTTTTCTGTAGTTTTTAAAATTGAAGGCTACAGAAGTGATTTGGAGTGGTTTATTGATATTGGACTAGATTTTAAAACGTGTCATCCATTAGTATATGTGGTAAAGCATGATAAATTTATACCCTGAGTTACTTTGTATGGGGAAAGGACCCAAAACAGTTTGAGGGGAAAAACAAGGATACAACTTCAAAATGATACTTAGTCCCCAGATACAGTAGACACTGATACTACAGAGCACATGCACTTTTCCAGAAGAGAGTAGTGTGTATTAAGGCTTTAAAAGGTTCAGCTTGATTCTTTGAACCCTGTCACTGAATTATCCCGTCTCGATGTGTCCGATGGCCTAACACTGGAGCAATATGTGCAGCTGAGAGACTCTTAATGTCAGTTGGCATCGGTTCCCTGTACTCAGCAGGGAAGGTCTGTGTCTCTGATGGCTTGCCTTAAATCAGAATGTGATAACATCTGCAGAAACTTTATCAATCTTTTCAAAGGAGCTAAGTTACTTTAGGATACTAAGTTTTTTCGGAAGTAAGGTGGAAGAATGTTTAAATTTAGTTTGGTTTGGTTTTTTTTTTTTTGGGGGGGGGGGCTGAGGGGGGGGTTGTGGTTTTTTTTTCAACCCATAGCTGTGTACCACCAAAATGTGGGAAAATGCGTGTTTTGCTTGTTGTAAAGCCTGCTGCTGCAGCCATGATAGGTTTGGTGTAGGGATTGCAGAAGAGGGAATTGTCTTAACATAGAACTCTGCATCAGTCTTAGTGCTATTGTCATTGCCTGAGATTCACCTTGTTCTCAGCTTGTGTTTTAGTTGATCTAGAAAAATAATTACAGAAAACTGTGGTGCTCTCCTATGTGTTCTTCCAGAACTTCAGGTTACAAATACAAATTGACTCTTGAGGTAAAATTTCCACATATCTGAAGGATAAGTAAGTTAATAATGGTATGATGTTCAGCTTTTGGTTAGTTTTAACAAATTTTATTCCCCATCACAAACTCTTTGATAAGACTGCCTCTGTATCAGCTTGTTTCTTATCAGGATCTGAGGGCAGGGACAAACAAGCTTTTGAACACAAAGCCAGTCTTAATGTCTGAAATAGAAGCAAAACCCCTTCAAAATTAAATAGAGGTGGAGAACAATTGCTCTGAGCTTAACTTGATTATGTTCATCAATTAGGCAATTTGAAAGAAAAGGTGATTGGACCTGTGGAGCAAAGGGGAAGTATTAACAAGGAGAGGAGTGACAAGGTCACTAACCTTCATGGCACAGAGAGAGACACAGATAATTAGCATTTGTGAAACATTAGGCAATATTTGGGGGTAGAGGGTTAGTGAATAAACTGTAATATTCCCAAAACACTGTTGTTGCTGTAGAGCTATGAATGTTACTTCTTTCTTCAGCTCTTTCTCAATTCAGGGCTGAGAAGTTAGATATAGAATGGTTCTTTTGTGGAAAAATACTCTGTAATAATTAACAGTATTTCTATCCCTTTCTATCTCCTTGGTTCACAGTGGTGGTTAGAAATTAGCTGAACCTGTGGATAGCTTTGTTAGAGGCATAAGTAATTTTAGCAAGTAGTTTCAGGTGTAGTTATGGCAATTAATGCCTGTCTTCTCTCTTGACTGCTCTGCTGGCTTCCATTAAGTAAAGAAATGGCTTGTGGGATATTTTATTCCAGAGATGGGTTTTACTTTAAAAGCAGAATCTTTCACTATGAGTGGATTTCTTGATGTGAGATCTACTCCTAGTATAAGTTGTAACATCTTAATGTAATTTTAAGGAAGTCTGGTAGTTGACAATTTAGCGTTTAAATGTTCTGGGCGGCCCTTAATCTTAAGTATGCACATAGTATGTTTTTGGAGAAGCCATGTCTCCTAGAGGAGTTAGGAAAGCCCCAAGGGTCTGTGAGAAAGGAATATCTGCAAGGTGTCCTTAGGTTGCTCAAGGTTTTCTGAAAGCAAGTGAAGCAGTGAGAGCCTCTTTGTCCATGTTTTTGATGTGTTTGAAGGCCTGGGGCCTTTGTGGAGTAGGTCCACAGGGTCTTTTAGTGGTTTTGGAGCTTGGGTAGATTGTCTTTTTGGTGCTATTGTTTTAGAAATTGTTAGAGGGATTAGATCATCTCCCCTTCCAAATTAATCAAATGAAACTTAGAGCGATAACTCTCAACTTAAAAATTTCCAAGAACAGAAGTCCTCTGGGTATTTTGACTTGTTTCTGTCTTCTCACCTTTGTTAAAATCCAATTCTATGTACTTTGATTCAAGTGAAGTTTCTAAGGAAGGGTTATATCTTCTACTTGCAACTGTGGAACATCATGAGTGCTGAAGCACCACTGTCAGTGAGCAGAGTTGTATAAATATATTTGGACACGCAGATCTTCACCTGAGTTTTTATTCTTGTGCATATGCTCAAGGAAGTTTTGCTTCTGGACATTCTGGCTGTAACAGTGGTAATGCTGTCACACTGCTAGTGTGCCTGAAGGATTGCTATGTGCTGTTCTTTTTGGTTGGTTTGGTTTGTTTCTTTGGGATTGGTTTGGTTATTTTCACTGTAGCCTTCACTGTTTAACTCTTCTTGTTTTCTTCCTCTGAAACACTTGTCTCCCCTCTCCGGTATATTTGAAAGTGTTTGGGGGTTTTTAATTTATTTTTAGTTTTTGCTCAAACTGTATTTTTCTGTCTGTACTTTTAGAAACTTGAAATTTATTACATCTAATGTCCTCTATCTTCTATGCAGCTTCCCTGTTGGCTCTGGTAACCTGGCTGGTGACACAGCTCCTGCTTCTTTTGATCTCCCCAACCTTGTTCTAATATCCTTTCAGTGCTTTCTTCTGTTTCCTTTTCATTGTAGAGTGGGCATAATTTTTGGAGTACAGAGAGAAACTTAAGTGTACGTTTATGCATTGCAGTGGCAAGAATCCTAGAAATACTTACCTATCACATAGAAAAGCAAAACACAGCAAAGTTTAGCAGAACTTCACATCCATAAGTGTTGCCCAGCCAGTGACAGTACAATCACAGCATCTCCCCAGAGTTATTGAGGAGAGCATTATGCCGGGCTACAGGAGGGAATGATTAAATGCTTTTTTAATGATGTGTGAAGGCAAATGTAACAGTTGACCAAGTATGTCAGTTGCTGTCCAGGACTGCACATGAAGTGTGATGTAGA
>VZTH01008570.1:196923-213095 GCA_013397815.1 Aleadryas rufinucha | reverse complement strand
CCCAACCGGATAACTTCTTTGACAGGTCGACGGCAAAGAGGCAGGAAGGGTCCTTGTGTGGGATTCCATGTCAGACGTTTATTCCAGCCCAGCTGCTTGTGAATGGGGTCAGTGACAAGGACCCAGAATGATCCTGAGTCGAAGCTTAAATATGGGGGTGGGGAAAATAGCAGGGACCAATGGTCTGAGGGCATGGGGCGGTACATATGTGGGGCTAGGGTATAGGAACCAATAGGGAATCAGTGAGGGAGGGACTAAGGGACAAGAGGGAATGGGGAAACAGGGACAGGAGAACATTATGGATTATGGCCATATAGGGTAGAAAGGGGCAGGGGAGGCCAACGGGCCAATAGGGGAAACAGCTGGGGTACGTTTCTGAAGCAGAACAGGGCATTGTGAGAGAGACCTTTTAGTCACTTTAACCTGGGGAGAATTTCTCCACTTAGGGCACCTTTTCTCCAGGGGTTTCTTATAATCCCTGGTGCCATGGGCTCACTGTCCACTACATGTGATTTATTGAATAAAGCAACTAAAAAATCCCACTGCTTTTGTCTCCTCTGTTTCCAAGGGAAGGGTTCTGAATGTCAACATGAATTTTTATCAGTACCATCCACTACCTTCCTCTTTGGCCCTCATAGTATATGGTCAAGTGTGCATACTAGCATTGCTGCATCTTCTGTATTTCTGTCTACATCCCTGTTTCTTCTCCCACCCCAAAATTCTGGATTTAATAAATTGCTGGTGTTTTTACTTTATTCAGGTGAAGGTCCAATCTGCAGTGAAGACATGTAAAATTTCTGTAGCATAAAATTAAAACATTTAAAATTGTTGTTTATTTCTTTTAGTGACTTAATGAAAAGTGCTCATTGAGTTTGAGTCCAGGGATCAGCTTGTGTGAGATTTTTTCCTAAGTCTGCTTTAACATTTAAATTTAACTAGAAGAATTACCCCTTTGACAGTGCAAGACTTTCTTTTTTTCATATATACTTGCATAACACACTTCAGGTCTTGGAGACAAGATGCAAGTTCAAGGTCCTTGACCACCTGTGGTCATTAAAGTCTTGGTGGAGCTCTTTGCAAGAGGAAGAAAGTTAAGGCCAATGCTGTGCTCAGATGCCAGCTTCAGTAATTACACTTTCTCTTCCTAGAAGTGTCTTTGCTGTTTACAAATGGAAAATCTGTGCTTTGTATTCTTCCCAAAATTACTGCTTGGTGATGCTGAGTGCTATAAAAATGTTCTGCTCAGACCAGAGAGGGTTAAGCATAGACTCAGGCAGTCACCATTTACTTCGCTCTATAGAGCTGTACACCTTGTGCTGAACATGTGCACAGACACAAAGAGCTGAAAGGAGTTCTATGTAATTCATAGTTCAGGTTTGAATCTCAGCAGGTATTGTTTCATGATGAAAGATTTCATATCTTGGAGGATTTTTGCTATTTGTCTCATGTTTCTTTAAGAAGAGTTCAAAGTACTTTTAAAAATGTTTGCTACTCTTTACAATATTTTTTTTTCCTTCATTATTACCATAAAAGGAAGAAAAAATGTTCAGGAAATATTTAGATATTTTCTGCTGCTATTCTGTCTGTTTCCTCCAGTCCTTTTTTGTGTGAACAACCATCAAAATATAATCATGGTGTACCAAAAGCCATTCTTGTGTGATCCTTCTATTCAATAATGCTAAAATAAAAGTTGTTAAATGTTTCTCACGGTGTGCTGCCTTCCACCAGCCTGTAGCTAGTACGCATGTATTTTGATAAGAGATCTTCTGGAGGCTTACATTTGTGGTTAGGGAAAGGATAAGAATATATGGGAGGGGATAAAACTGCTTCGTTCAGCACAGTTTTGCATTTAAAAGCAGGCCTAAGTAAACAGCAGATTACATTAATTTCAAGTTAAATTTGTGTATTGAATATCTTTTGAGCTGTGTAGCTAATGATTTGCACAAGAGTGTAGCAGTGTAGCGCTTGTGAGCAGAGTTGGGCAGACGTTCGCGTGGTGTGCTGGGATGTGCCAAGGGAGTACAGTTTGTCTGAGGAACTTGATAAATGTTTTAGAACTTCTCTAACCCAGTTGGTCTAGTTTGTTTTGCCGTTTTGCTAATGAATTCCCTGTATGCTGTAGCCTTATAAATAAAACCAACTTCACTATAAGCTGGAGTTAGCTTTCTCTTTAAAACCACATTGTACAATAAAAATTGAACATAATACACCAGAAATAATACTAAAGTTTATACCCCATGTGTGTAATCAGCAGAGCCTACTGAAATGTGTTTCACTATATTGAAACTAAATATCTAAAAATAAGAAAAAGTACATTTTCAAATTCTCCAATGCTGGTATAGTGATTACTACACATATATAACAAAAAAGGCACATGACATTTTTCAGACTGATTGTGTTAAGACATAATGTTTTACTGCCAGATTGCAGTTTTGTTAAGTAAAACTTGCAAATCACACCACCACAAACTTTGGAAATGCAGCTTTAGCATTGTTCTGTGCTCAATAATTAAATACAAAATGCAAGGAGTTGCCTTCTTGACTTTCAAATCATACTTTTGCCACATCCAAAATGAAACACAACTGCAGGGTACTAATAAAAGTAGGCATGGCTAGGCAAGGTAATTTCCTCCTGCATTAATCTTAAAATCTTTAAGAGTCATCAGAGTTTTATTTCACTGGTTCTGGTTTAAATGGCTGAGTTTAACAGCACATTAAAACTTGCACTGGGGGATCAATTTCAAACAAATGTTCCCTTTGCAGTTGTGCCTGTATGAAGAAAACCAATCTGTTGATCAGAAATTCAGTGTACTTTAAACAGCTTTTGAAGTGAGTTTCCTGTAAGTTTAAAGTGGGTTGGGTGCTTGATGTCCCCTCATTTGTTAAGGAGCTCTTTAATTTTAACAGCAAGTACTCAGGACAGTGTTTCCTTCTGCTTTGACACTCCCTGAGCACAAGAAGGGATGAGTAGCTCCCAGGGAGCAGGTTGTAAGTAACCACAACCAAAGTCCTGCTGTGCAGTAGATCACTCATAAGCAATTTTCTTTTCTTCTAAGTGACAGTGGCTAGCTCAGATTCCTAAGGAATCAAACACACTTGTGATTTGCAAATTTGCTGTTCATCTCTTATGAGCTCCCTTTTGCTGGAGGGTTATGGGGTATAAAAGACCCTAATTTTATTTCTTGAATTAAGGAAAGCTCTAAAATGGGCTCTTCTCCATGTCTAGCCTTTGTCTTAGAGAGGAGATGACCTCATTTATGCAACAGCTGAAAATAAGGCAAGGAAAAATTGTGTCATGCAACTCCTATTCATTTCTGTAATCCTAGTATGGATAACTGCTTATCCTAGTCAGTGGAAAGGAGGGCAAGACAGCTCTGTTGTAGGATTGTGGGTATCATTTTTTGCCTTCACACTTGGAGATTATCTAGGCAATGAAATCAATAGATAAGAATAAATTATTGTGACAGCAATGGCACTTCTATGTAAATAGTTCTAGTGAAATATGTGCAACTATATATGTGGGGTAAACATAATCACAGTCTAACCTTTATAATTTCTGAATTATGTTATCTGATGTCTTGAAGCAATATTTGAACCAGGAGGCCAAGCATAATTAAATTTGACTTCTGCCGCTTAGTAGTATGTATATAATTTCATGTTTATGTTTAAGTGTTTTTTAGCTGCTCTCAATGCAGAAGCACTCGAGTATTTTTGTGGGAGAATAGAATAGCTCTTGCTAAGTCTTGCATTGTCTTTTAGTCCTGACAAAGCTAATGTGGCGACTGGTGGTCTTACGTGGCAGGTACCTTTGTGACAACACTACAGATATCTTTATTAGGGGCATTTCTCATAAAAAAGCACGGGAGGAAATTTATGCAGCTCCTATCCTTGGGAGGAACTCACAGTCTGGTCTGGGATGCTTTTTTTTAAACTTTTTCTGGTTCGTATTTCATGGATTAGTCTCTCTGCTCCAAGGCTTCCAAGTGTTGTATCTTTTATCAATCACAAGCATCCCTGCTCACCTCCTGCATTTGGCTGACTCCAGGCAAAGTCCATTTATTTTTACTAGTTTCTCATAGGTTAGTAAAGGGTCAATTTTGTGAGCAGCAAAGAGGTGGCTTTATATTTCTCTTCTGGATTCCCCACTACATTAGACATGCTTGGCTTTTTCTTTCTAACTTGGAAGTAGCAGGATTATTGGAAGAATGAAGTAGAGAAATTTCTTCATGGTCTACCATCTACTATTTGTAGGTGTTGTCTTCCATCAGAAATATTTATCCACCATCTGCAGCAGTTACCTTAGCAATAATACTACCCTAGTTAGCCAAAATGTGCTAGTGTTCATACCAGCTTCTTCCTTCGTTCTGACAGCAGCAGGCATTGCCTCTGCCAGCCTCTGGCATCCTTACCAATTGAAGCTGTTAATTTTTCAGTCACTACAATAAGTCGTCAGTGATTATTTTCACACAACTTTCAAATATGCATATTAGGTAATTAAATTTGCAATAAATGTCACTTTGTTATGCTAATGTTAAATATGCAACCCTTTCCTTGTCCTTCTGTATTAAGCCTTTTCTAAATGTATGTGTCAATAACAAATTTTTTCCAGCTATTCTAGATCAACAGTTATTTTCTGAGCTGTGATGTAAAAAAATGAACTCACCTCATTTATACTTTACGCAAAAGAAATGTAGCATCTTCAAAAGTCACTTAGTTGCATTCAGGTGTAGTAGTGTAGCTTCTAACATTATTTTTCTCCTTTGGTACCACTTAGAGATATATGCTTATGTTTCTTCTGATTCGGGCCTTTTGCATCTATCATGCAAGACTAACAAACTTTTAATGTTGAAAAGAGTATTAGATTATTAAGAGAATATCTTGTACCCAGAAAATCTAATTGCAAATAAGAAAGTTTCAAAAATATAGAAATATTTCATTTTAACTGTCAGTTTTTCTCTTCAAATAGTTTTTGAGGAGGAAACTGTTCTTATTTGGGTTGAGGTGGATCAGAGCTCTGTCCTTTCAAAAGGCTGTTTCTGAAGGCCTTTTCTCTTTAGGTTTCCTGGTATAAGACTCTGACATTATTTTTAGTATTACTTAATTCGCAGGTCTTATGTCATAAATGCTAGACTTCAACAGCTGTTCAAAGAGAACCTGACTATAAAGATCATAATTTTTAATGGTGGACTTAACAGTGCTAGGTTAACAGTTGAATTCTACGTTCTTAAATGTTTTTTCCAACCTAAATCATAGGATGCTTTGGGTTGGAAGAGATCTTAAAAATCATCTAGATCACCTAAATGAGTCCATGATTCATCAGTATTCTACCAAGTCCTGCCTGCTTCTGCCATTCCACCTTAAACTGCTTCTTAGAAGCAATAACAATGTGTTGATAATTTTTTTTTTCCTTCAGCCCTTTTTATTACAGAATTTTAAGGAATGGGCAACATTCTGAGTCAGGATAATTGGAACTGGAAAACTTTCTTTGCTAAGAAGGTGGTGGTTAGTAATTTTCGGATGCTGTGGAGTTAAGCTGGACCTAAATAATCTTCAGAGAATTTTTTCTGTGTTTCATGTATTTTGTCATCCCAAAAAATGAAAGTGCAATAATTTTTTTTCCACTTGACTAAAACTATATCTGAAAAGCAAACTTTTCCTTTTCCCCATAGTTCCTAAAACAGTGCCTACTAACACATTTGATAAAGCCTGGGATGATCCTAGTAATATATTTTTGACAGCGATATTCCCTGATGTAAGTCTTTCTTTGCCCTGGCAAGCTTATGGACTTAAGCAGCAACCATGGTACAAATTTCTTTTCAGCTGTTGGTGGGGGCCTCCTTAGACACAACAAAACAGGTGGGAGCAGGTAAATAGGCATTTGGTAGAAGGAAAGCATAAAAGAGTTGTTGCACTTACCTGTTTTCTGAGATGATATTCCCTATTTTACGTGTACATTTTGGATGTTCTAGAAGACTTTCTTTGCCTGAAATATGTAGCAGATGATGTTACATTTGTTTACCTATGGAAAGTACATATGACTGGGAAAGAAAGCAACCATATATTTCAAAACTGTGCTATAATACATATACATCAGGGTGCAGAGCTCATGTAGTGTGTGCAATCTCAAGCGTTTCCACTTCCTGATTGTGAACTCTTTCCAGCACAGCTGTAATGGCGAGTGCTGCATCCCTGCCGATTTTCAACTTGCTCTTCCAATATGCTCAGACATCTTCCATGTAGCCCTTTTGATGTAATCTCATATAAGGTGATCCCTATGATCCCTATTTTTAAAACAAAGCGACTGTAAAATTAATATTGCAACACTTTTTTTAAGCAAATCAACATCTTGACTTGGGGAATGAAATGTCAAATGACTAAGCCCCACTTCTGGAAGTTTACAGCACAAGTTTTGACCACGTTTAAACTGGAACAGTGACAAGGTGATTATATTCTGTCTTATGTCTTCCTCAGGATAGGAAATAGAACATAATAGGTTTTTGTGAAGAAAGGTGCTGAATATACTAGTTTTTCCTGTTAATATAATTTGGAGCAGACAACTGTTGCAAAGGAAAAATTCTTTATAAGATAGTGTGCTTTGTTATATTGTTTAATATGCAGAGGAAGAAATTAATTTTGTTCACCTAACAGCTAAAATACAATAAAGTCTAGAGTGACTTAAAAAAAAATACTGTTGTTGTTGTATTTACCCAACCTTGCAAGATGAGCTTGTAAAGAAAGCAGAGGTACCAGTGCTATAGAATTTTATTGATTACAAAAATCCTTACAAAACCCCATAAACACAAAAGAAAGCCTACATATTTTACTTCTCTTGTTATAATTTTTTTTACTGCCTTACTTTGAAGTATTGCAAAAACTTGCATGATGACATGAGTCCTCATTTCCAATGGCTTCCAAAGGAAGCCCTGTGACATAACAGAATTTATATGAAGTTAGTCAGTCACAAGGGATTTAAGGTGAGATTAAGTGATTTAAGGTGAGATTTAAGTCTTCTTTATACTCCACACAGTTGTGTATTTGGACCTGCAGGTATATATGCCCTTAAAGGGCACAGTACAGCTGTTATGACACTGGATGTGGAAATACCTGACATTTAGGGGTCTCATTTGTGACATGAAACCTCTACTTTGACATCTGACTGATGGAGATTTAATGATAGCATAAACCATCAGATCTACTGATTTCTTTAAATAAAAGACACCTATATGGTGACCATCTAAATCAGTCAATAAGAAATACTGATTACAAGCAGTATTTGAAGCACTGCATTCATTTTTCAGACTTTGAACATATACCTCTATGAGATATTTATACCCTTAAGTTTTCTCTTGGTGTTTGATCCTGGGAGCTGTTTCTTTACAAAAAGCAAAGCATGATATTCTTTTCGTGAAAGGAATTTCTTTCCATTGGTGTGAGGTGTTCAGCAGAAGGATCATCAGTCTGTCTGCCAGAGACTTGAAGACTATCAGACCCAAACCTATGTCTCCTTTTCCAGGGAGGAACCTCACTGTTATACTATATCTTGGTTACTCTTCGCTTGCTTCTTTGCAGAAAAAAAAAGTGTTAGCCTGAAGGGAATCAGCAGGATTCCTGATGGGGTATTCTGCTAGGAATGGGAAATCTGTACTCTGCTTCTTGTTCCTAGGACTGCTTGTGTTTTACCCATTAACAGTTTCAACGAAGTACATGAAATCTCATTTGTAAACACAGCTTCCCAGTGAGCTGTATGAATACATGGTTCTTCAGTGCTCAAGAATGAGATTCGGAGTGTATTTAGAAGCAGAACAAGTGTCTAAGTTCTCCATAGTCCAATGAATGTCATGAAGAAATACTTGAACTGCAGGCTAAAAAAGTGAAACCATAATATTTGTATCTACCTGGCTGTACTAATCATCACATCTCAAGAAAGCTAACGTGATCAGATTGCTTCTAATGTTTGAGATGCCCTGGGATTATTGGCTGTTGCCAGTTTAAGTGTAGGCTGTGTCAAAATGTGGATACTTGATGCTATTTCAGTCTTGGAGCATTCAACACATCTGCATTGGACTAGAAGATACACTACATGTAGGGAAAACTGCATGCTTCTGAAGTGACAGCTGGAGATCAGATAAAATATTCAAGGATTCCTACAAAAATACCTGTAACGGAATGCAACTGAATCTCATTTCTGGGTGACCTTTGGACACCTATGGAATTAAGCAAACATCTAAACTTTGGTACTGCTGCATTTCTGAACATGAATCTGTCCTGTCCCTCACCAGCATGAAGTATGTGAGCATGATTTACTGAAATGGAAGGGAAAGGATAGGCTGGGCTTACTGGCAGATGGCTGAGCTGTCCCCTGGGGAGGTAAGAGGTATGAATTTGAACCTTGTCAGACTAAAGAGGAAATTGATATCTTGCCACAATTTAATAACACACTTGAGTGTCTGCTCAAAAGCTCCTATTGCGAGCGTCCGAGTTGCAGAGTGGATACTCTCCATGGTGCAACTTGCAGTCTTTATCCCTGAATGTCAATGGAATCCTTCTGGATTTACTGTGGACTTAAGGTTCTTTCCAAGGGAGCCCTGCTGAAGACCTCACTCCAACCTGCAATCAGAATACAGCTACATGTGTCTGGGTTCCAGTAGGAAGAGGAGATCATCAATGGACTGAGATTGTCTCACTTGGTTGCACCGTGGTGCTGATAATGCCAGGCTTACAGGCTTGATCACTGTATGGGCCATTTGATAATCCTTATGTGAATATTCTGGTTCTGTGACTTGCAGTACATAATCAGCTAAAATGCTTGAATACTTATGAAGTCTGCTTGCTTCACCCACATATATTTTTGTCTGTGAGTATGCATACCTAAGTGGTTTGCGGACAGATCAGGTTTTTTTAATATAATCTATGCTCAACTTACACTACAATATCTTTGTGAGCAGTGGTGCAGGTTTCCATCCTTCTTCAAAGGTTTAGTGTAACTGAATCATAGTGAAGTTCTGCTCATAGAACAGTGTTATTTTCAACATGTTGTGTCTTTTGCTCCAAACTACTCAGCTTTGAACTCTTTGGAGGACAAACCTTTGCTGTATGTATGGAAAGGACTGTACGTGGCAAAGACTCCTGTGTTCCTGGTGTTTGGGGGCTAGTTTGAAATAAAGAGTAATATTGTAGTTGTAGTTTTCCAGTGGGAATGGGAGGGAATAATAAAGCTTCTTTGCAGATTTGGGGTAAAATTAATCTTAAATATTTAATCGTAAGAAATGTAAATTTTCTACTATGCTTTTGTATTGCAGTGACATGTACAGTTTTCTCAATGTGGAATCATACAACTTGTATATTTTCAGGATGATCCGTTTATTATTTTTTTTTGTTTGTTAAATAAAAGGTGGAAATTATGATGAAGTAAGCTTCAAATGTCTTTCTTGTGTTTTTGGTTCCCGAGTATTGTATGAACAGCTCATTTGGGCAATAGCTATAAATACATAGTGGCAGACAAACTGTACAAATGAACTCGGAGCTATATATATATATGAGTGTTTTGCACAGGTTAAAGGAGAAAAAGGAACATTTTCTGGAGATATCAAAATACAGCTTGATTGAAGATATGCACAGGCGTACAAGCACACATGATTATTGCTTGAGCTTATGAAAATGGAGCTCTTAATATCTGTTCTAACCTCCATTAGGAATATTATAGATCTGCAGTCTGCATCTATATTGGTTATTTAACAGTGGTAGTGCATATTGTAATTGATCCAGATGAAGATGTTAGTGTAAAGTATGGCAGATGTGCTTAAACCTTATGTCCCCATGTAGTTGTATTGGCCAATGATGGCTTAATCTTTCTTTGAGATAAAATGTGCAGCTCCACATTGTAGCTTGGTATAACTTTTAAGTGTAAAACTCCTATGCATCTTTATTTAAAGTGACAGAGCTTTTATCAAATAATACAGATAATTAAGTGCTGAAACTGAAACCTATGTCCAAGTGAAGAATTCCGCTGATTTTGTGTGCATGATTGTTTACAGATTTCGTTCTCCATTTGCTCCCAAAGAATACACTTAAACACTCAATCAATGAATAACCTACAGCAGTTTGTTGTAGATTCAATAATGGGGAATGGTGCATTGTACTAGGATAGTCAGATATACCCATAGGAAGTGTCAGTGGTCAAAATGCTTCCATTGCCAGAAGGTAGTCTGAAAATGGTCTAGAAATTCAATACGGCATTGACCCTACATTGTATACATGATCTGCAGTCTGTTTCTCAATCTTATTTGAAGTTTAAACCCCAGCCATTTTAATCCTAGGATTCAAAATATATGTACAAATTTATATTCTGGATTAAAACTATTTTTCTTTCTCTAAAGCTGTAAGTTTGAGGTATTAATGTTTGTTTTTTCCTCTCTTTCTATATATGACCTTCTTGGCCTTTTTTAGCATAAACATATTTCTTGACACTGAAGTTTCTGAAACGACAGTCTTAGAAAATATATGCACACTACTCTTCATTGTCAGATATCTCTACCTGATACCAAATGTTTTTGAAATGCATAATGATGCCAAATTATAGAAAATGTGTTTCTAGACTTACTGAAAAGCTTTATCTCCTGTTGATATGAGAAACAATTCTGCCTTTTAACATAGAATTTTATTTAAACACTTCAAATTGAAACAAAAAGTGTGAATGAAATTTTAAAAATTTAAATTGACGATTACATTTTGTACACAGGATTATAAATTAATTTTGTTATATAAAAGTAAACTTGTTTTAGTCTGCAGATTTTTATTCTCTGTTTTTATTTATTTATTTATTTATTTATTTTATTTTTTTTTTTTTTAGAGAGACAGTATTAATTTTCTTAATAATCCCACCTGGGGCCCTGCCCCATGGATCCTATGCTGCAACTTGGATGGAACAAAAACTTTCTACTAATTGACACATGACCTTGCTCCAGTCTACTGCCTATCCTAGGTAAGTCAGATGCTTTTATTGTGCAGTCTATTTCTTGTTTTCTAAATTGCCAGTGAAAATCTTGCTAAATGTGTGCTGCCTTGCACTGTGATTCAGACTGATGCATACTAAAGTGAGCGTTGCTAATAAATACTTGGAAAAAATCATTGCAGTTAGTGCCTTGAGTTATGCATATGACCATAAAGTGAGATTACACCCCTTGCGATTTTTAATGTACAGTGTCACAGACTGGCTTTCAAAAATGAGCACACAGCTCTAGCATTTGCTTCTAAAGTAAAATCTACTTGTCCTATTAAAATATCAGCCATCAACTTTTTGGTTTAATTCAGATTTTTGAGAAGACCTTCCTCCCTTGAGGTTGTATGTACGATGAAATATTTTAACTGTATCTTATTTGAGAGATGCAAATAAAACCTTTCAGCTTTTTCTGAAGCCTAGAAGTGTTTTGTTTGCCAGCTGGCTATGAAAGTTCAGTGCATAAAATGTTAGGAGCCTGACTTTTTTCTGTCTTGTAGATCTTTGAAAAATTGGTTTATGTCGTGTCATACATCATGTATCTAAGACATATGGGAATAGTTAGAGATTAAGGTAAATAGACAAATTGAACTGCTTTAAATCATTTTTCTCTGTTTCACTTTTATGAAAGAGTTTATGAACAAAAGTTGACATTAAGCAATCACAATAGGCTGTTCTATATGTTTTAGACAGTGGTAAAGACTTTAGTGTCAGAAAGTGTTGTATCACTGATGGTTATATCAATTTGATTGGTGTCCAAGTTTTAAAAATGTTACTTTGTCAAGTCATAACCTTTTCTGAGTCTTTCATTTGTCATTGTTTTGATGATTATATCTTAAGAAAAAAAAAAGAAAAATGTTCTGTGCATCAGGAATTGTATCATAGTTCGTAAGGCTTATCAATTTTTTGGATAAAATTAGCATTTGTTGTTTTATGTAATATGATTGCTTAGATGTTTTGGTGTAAGGTTTCATTTTAAAGACAAAAATTAGCAATTTTTCTCAAGAAAAGTTTGTTTGAAATGCATTTAATGAAGTGTCAGTTTGGCTTGCAAAGTCATTAATGAGAAATCTTATGCACATGTAGCCACCACACTCCGGCTGTTATTGTTAATAGTAGTGCAGCGACCTGGGGGCTTCCAGACCAACGGAAAAAATGTCAGGTGACAAAGCAAGGTAATTCAGAGTACGAATTTGATATAAGCAGACAAGTATTATTTTTTTTTCTAGTCTTCAGTAGCCCAACAAAATGGGGTTGTTCTCTAGACACCAAATAACTAAGAGGGAATGGATCTGTTTTGCCTATTTGTGTTCTTTGAGTCTCTGCAGGAACTTAGGAAATGAGAAACCAAAAGGAGTGTGCACTAAGAATACCATCCATGGTTTAAAGTGTTGTTTCCTTCACTTTGCAATTTCAGAGCAATTATTTATATTGTCATTCTGAAGGGGTGGGAGCTGGGCTGAGTGTTCAAGATGTTGCTAAGATGAATTGACCATATCTAAATATTCCCGTGTACTTATAAGAAGCTTTAGGTGAGAAACAGCCAAGCTACAATATTTTATTTTATTCATATCCTTGGGGGCAACTTAGTCAACTGATCTTATATTAAAACACCCTTTCTTCCAACTGTCTACTAAATAATGAGTGTTGTGTTTTCACAAGTATTGTATTTACTCCTTTAGAGTATTTACTTGTTAGTTGATTGTAGGAAGATTCTTGCTAATGTAATGTAATGATGTAATTTGTAGGCCTTATATTTTTATTGATTAGTACTAGTCTTGTAACTAATAGCTAATTTGGTTTATTTTTGCTGGATGCAGTAATAGGCAATACATCACCAATTTCTCTGATGATGCTAGAAACTGGTGTTTTCTATCAATCTCTTTATAAACCAAAAAAGTTCTGGAATATCTATTCATTTGCAAAATGTAATTTTAGTCTCAATACAGATCAGGGACAAAAACATAGAAACAAAATAAGATTTAATGCTGGGAATGTTCTTTTCTGTAGCAAGTTAATAATGTTGCTTTGTAGCTATTTTTAGTGGACCACTGATTGTTTTGAATTAGAGAATGTTTTTAGGACTGTTTCTATGCACTGTAAAAACCAGGCACTGATTATTTTCAGTTCTATGGGTATAAGTGCAGCTTTTATTCTCTTTGGTAGGAAAGTGCTTGTTTCCTGAAATCTATTCTATCTTCCCTGTCCATCAAATTAGCTATAAAAATACGGTAACTGAACAAACTGCTACACTATTAAAAGAATTCTTGGGTGAGTTATATTCCTTAAATTAATGGAGAAATGACTCTTTATTTTTCTTGATTAACTTTGTATAATAAACTTGATTTTTGAACTACATTGTAATGTTTTGTGTAAAAAAGATATTTTAGCACAATTTGCTGCTAAGGCAACGTCTCTTTCTCTCTTTTTCTTAGTATTGAGTATAAAAAGAGTGCCGGTAAACTTAGCCTGACACCCAAATGTTGCTCAGTTTAAGCAAGGGCGCTTTGACACTTCAATCACAAGAGGGAGCTGTTGGAGCTAAAACTGCTAGAACTGCGCACCTACGCATTGCCGTTTTAATCGATACCGCTCAGTTCTAAATATTTAATGCAATACATTAACAATTATTAGTTTCCACCATCACACTCTCTGAATACCTCTGACATGCATTTTCTAAGAGAAGTATGAAAACAATAATTAAAGTGAATAAACCTATACATTGGCAGTAATATATTTGGTGTATGTGTGGGAACAACACCCAATCTTTTCTCCTTATGTTGATGACAAGCTTAAATCTGCTTCAAAGCAAATAGTCTTGTGAAGCAGTGAAACATGACTTTCGTTATAGAAACCTTTGTTATTCATTTATGTTGTTGTGTATCAAAAGTCTGAGGGTCCAACTTTTCTAGTGTCTCTGCTAGGAAATTGAGTGCACCCATGAATGTCGTATAGTGAAGAATGTCAGTTTATGTGAAAATTGAAGAATTATCGGTGTTTCCCCTGCAGTTATGCACAAAGGCATCATTGTCAGTTGCCTTTCTTAGGCCTTCCCTGCAGGCATGATCAGACTCAAGCAGACAGCTATTTTCCTTTAATTTTCCACAGCAAGTCAGTAATGCTTATGATTATTGTGAAGTCAGGAAAAGTTTAGTTTCATCAAGTGACATGTAGTGTTGCAATTAGTTACTTAAGCACTTCTTATAAAATTTTCTACTACAGTATCTGGCTTGTCAGATGTAGCTAAATATTAGCATCTCATATTAAACAGGAGGGTGAAAACTCGTAGCAGAAAGCCCAGCTGACAGCTCTCAACATGAGCTGAATGATCACTCACAATTGTAATCGATTCTGTAAGTACTGAACACAAACCCCCAGGCAATTGAGGAAAATAGGATGATGAAGGACTGCAAACTAATACGTTACACATCTTCATTGATTAGTCATTGATTAACCATTATTTTTCTGAATGACAAACAGCTAGTGGTAAAGTAACTGAAGCTGATGATTTATTTACATGTTAGACAGAAGATGACTTCTTTATTCAGCTGATTGTGAGCTAATGTGAAATCAGAGCACAGCAACAATCTAAGAATAAAGACAGGTTTATAATAATTTTTCCTTTTTTGACAGCATTCCTAGATTAAAAAATGTTTTTACTGGGAAAAAATTTAACTAGACTTTAAACAGCACATAAAATTCAAATGCAGGTTATCTACATGCTAACTGTAGTATAACTACATTTAAAGAGATCATTTTATAGACTTGGTATTTACAAGAATATTGATCTGTGTTTATTGAACTTTTAATTTAATTCTCTGTTTTGTCCAGTGCCTTATTGGCAATTAAACACAGCTGCAGAAATGGCAGAATAGTGGTTTGCAATATAACCTCTATGTTTATTATTCTGAAAATATCTCTAAACCCTAGCTTTGAACACCCCATGGAATTAGGAATCACATCATTAGGAAACAGTCTATGCATTTGGAGATCAGGGGTTTTTATAATTTATATCAAACATCTAATTATTATCAGCTCCTACCAATACAGCATGAAGTATGGTTGCAGTGGAGTAGGGGAGCTGTTGGACTAAGGTTTCTGTCCATCCAGAGGACTTGTGTTGAGGGTCCAGATGACATTTTCCCCTTCTGGTGTGATTTTTTTGGTTTTGTGAGGGGCTTTTTTTGTTTGTTTGGGGTGGGTTTTTGTGTGTGTGTTTTGGGTTTTTTTTGTGTGGTTTTTTTTTTTTGGTTGTTGTTTTTTGTTGTTGGGTTTTTTTTTGTTGTTTGTTTTTTTTTAAAACATTTTTTTTCCCTAAAGAGGTAACAGGTCTATTCAATCAGTTTAAGAAAAGAGGCCTAGGATACTGTCTGTTTGAGATTCCCTGGTACAATCTACTCCAGCTATGAAAGTACTGTGGACAATGCCTGTTTTTTATTAGTGGCAAATCATTCACTTTTGTCTTTCATAGCATTAATTGTGATCAACTTCGTGTAAGCATGTGGGTATGTGTCTTTATAGATGTTCCAAATTAACCGTAATTAATGTGCACTTAATATAGAGTGCTAGTTATCTGTGATGTGTACTAACCACTTACCAGAGACCGTTTCAGTAAAAGATGCATGCTTTCAGGAAATGTGAATGTAGAATAACTGTATAAGGGAAATTCATCACCATTGCAGGATTTAAAGCTAAAAGTATAACTAGGTTTGTGTTTATAAACACATAAACTAAGTAAAGAAAGACAGCAGTATACTGTATATAGTATATATACTGAATATATAATATATATATTATATATATATAATATTATTATATATATATAATATTATTATATATATAATATTAGAGCTACCCGGGATTTGTAATTTTTTTTTTTCATGTTTAATGTATTTGGTATTTTTCTTTGGTATTTTGGTGTATTTCAGGGTGAAATTACTGGACTTATACAAATAAAACAAAATCTCCAATTCTATTTCTAGTAAAATATAGTTCTGAAGAAATGCTGTAAAACTGAAATCCCAAAGCTCTAAAAGCAGGAGGTAAATTAAAAGAAATTATGATCAACATGCTGAAGAAAGAATTGGCCATAAAACTTTTATTTTTAAGCCCAATAGAAAGGGCAGAAAACATCTGCTCATTGATCTGCTCTGTCCTTTCTGCTGCAATCCCCATTC
>VZTH01008570.1:119784-196826 GCA_013397815.1 Aleadryas rufinucha | reverse complement strand
ATATAATATTAGTATATTTTTTATATATATAATATACTGAAGCACAGTATATAGTGCTTCAGTTGAAGTACAGATGGGCTTGATAATACCTTTAATAACTGTTCCATTATTAGACAAAAAAATTGTGCAATTCTGTTGTCTTCTGCTTCTAATAGTTTTTAAAACCTTTAAATTAATACAACTTCTTAAACATCAAATTCCGTCCCCCATTTTATGGTGAAAACTTGCTATAGAATCTTATGTTCTGTATGTGACTTTGAGAGGCTTGCTTACAAGTGGATAGCAACTGATGTCCGGCTGGTATCTTCTGAGCACATTTAGTATGAACTTCTGCTAAACTGTTAGCTTTATGTTGAAATGCTTGTCAGCTGGAACTAAGCATGATCTTATTTCAGAGTCTGAGCGTTTTTCACATTAAAAAAAATAAACCTCTGTGCTCTTTGCCTTCAGGTTTGTAACTTGCTTATAAAAGATCTCTGGGACAGTGATGAATTTATGCTATTATTACTGTTGACTTTCTGCCAAGAAAGTTGAACCAGTTTGCCTTTTGGTACCTGAAGTCGTCCCCTAGTTTCAGGACTGGGTTTTACTGGGCAGCAGAAGCATTTCACCAGGCACCACATTGCTGCCAGCTAGGCAGTTCCATGTTATGAGCCCTGAAATGATGGTGCATACCTATTTGACACGTCTTAATTATGAATCTCTCCCTCCTCATGGTTAATCAGCCCTGTGCATTTCCAAGGAACCTGCAGCACTCCTGCCCTCCCAAGTACTGCCTTGTGCTACACGATGAGCATTCACAACTGAACGCTGCTGATTGCTTTAACAAGTCTGCAAAATAACAAACAAAAAATTCTTTTGTGGCAAAACCACAGGGAAAAGCCTCTAGGACAAAGCATGAAAATACTCACTTTCACTGCTCTTATGTGCATTTTCAATAAGTATTTCTGGTTCCTTGTGTGAAAGTAAGGAATCCAATGAAGCCTTACGGAATTTTGTGTGTCATACTCTGTTTGTGTTACCCATTTAAATTGCCAATTAAGGGCACTATTCACATGAGCAAGAGTTTGATGTGGCCTACTATGTAATGCTGGTACACACTTTGTAATTGAAGAAAAGAAAGAAATGTTTTGGATTTTGCTTCTCATTTTGACTCTAGATGTGTTATCACAACTACACGTGGGGTACAATATGTCTCAGTGTCTTCAAGCATATTTAATATCTTTAAATTTTTAAATTAAAATGTAGCTGTCAATTTTAAACTAATTTGGATGGACAGCAATAAAATGCAAACCTCACTTCAAATTAGAATTTTCAGTGAGGATTTCTAATGGAAAGTAATTGCTGACAATAGGAAATGACAAATTACTAATTACTTAGTTCAATTAGACTTTTGTGCCTTTGGTCCTAAGTGGCAAGCATACAGCAAATCTTGCACTTTTATAACAATTAATGACACTAAAACTATTTAAACTGCCAACAGATGTGAGTAAGAAGACATGAATTGAAACTTACTTAATTTACATACTATCCTAATTTTATACCAAGTAAATGGTGTTTAATTTTTATGTTACAATTAAATATCACTGACATAGTGTGATTTCTGCAGAACTTCTCAGAATAAAATAGTTTTACTGAAATGCTAGTGCTAATGTTTTTTTTTCCTCTTATCACAGCACTATTTATCTTAAAGCAAGTCTAAAAAATACAGTGGCAGTGAATGGAAAATAATTTTTTGTAAAGTTTGTGCTTCCTAAGGAGTTTTTCTAAACTAGGCAGTAGAATTGCATCAAGCTGACCACTGCGATGCAAGATTTCAAATTCTGCTTCTAATTTACAGGTGATTGCAAAAATTCATCCAGTTCATACCATTCAGAAGCAGTCAAATGTTCTATGTATTTAATTCTCAGTCTTCAATAAAAAGCTTCCAGAATTTGTGCGTTAGATATTGTTTCTTGATTCATGCTATGCTGACTTAGGCCATTTGTTAGCAAAGACTGGGGCCTTCATTCTTGCTCACATTTTGCAGTTTAACTCTTCTGAATTGCTTTCAGCTATGTTTCTATTGAATATGAAGAGCGGCAAACCGATATTGACTGCAATGGTTTTCATTGGTGTGGTCATTAATGGGTGTGGTCATTAATGTATTTATAGACACGTGTGTCTTCTCTGCGAACTTTACCATAATTTCTACATTTCAAAACTTCTAACATTGGATGCCTAAAGTGAAATGCTCAAATTAGTCTTTTATGCCTTAGGATCGAGTAGCTTATTTTCAAAGGATTCCATGTGATTGTTATGACGACTTAAGGTGTTTAACAGTTTTGAGAACTCACCACTTACGTTTGAATATATGAATGCCTACCTAATATTGCACAGTAATATATTTGTAGTCAACCAAAGAAGAAAAATATACCAAGTAGTGGAGTGATCAATCCAACAAAACTCTGTTTGACTTTACAGATTATTTTGCAAAAGCCTATTTCTAAACTTCTTCCCATAGCTTTCTTTTTGTTTTGCCTAAAGGCAACATTTAGAAGAATTCATTAATCTAATAGAGATTTATGATAACTTAATTTTCCAGAGAAATCTTCTTGTCCTTTTTTTTTGGTAGCAAGATATAAGGAAATAGAGGGTTTTGTAGCGATGGATGTTCTGCAGAAAAGATGTATAAAAAGAAGATATGCTTAATATGAGAGTAGAAATAGGAATGGCTTTATAAAATATAAATGAGAAGGCTAGAAGAAAATTAAAATGTAGAAGCCAAATCAAGAAAGATTTATAGAAGTGACTGCATTTAGTTGCAAGAAAAAGAAGGTGTGTGGTAAGGTGCATTGTACAAGTGTGTAATTTTGGCTTACAAATGAATATAAGTACTGATAATGTTACAAGAACCTTAATGCATCATACTTTAAGACAAAGTATGAGACAGAATATATAATTATGGCATTTCTTCCTTGCTGTGCTTTTATCTAAGGTCTTGGCAAATGACTGCCAATTGATCATCACTTTATTTAGTCTTACACTTTATGGAGTACTGCAAACAAAATAAATAACAAAATTCTCCTAGACTTGAAACATAGGTGTCAGAAAAGCTGAACTGAATAGATGTAGAAGGGTGTATGTTACACAAGAGGGTTATACCATACAACTGTATACTTGAAGAACTAGCTCTTCACTTGGATTATGTTAGTGTAGTTTTGTTAGCAGAGATGCTTCAATATAGATCACTTAAGTCTAGCAATTTCTGTTGAGCTGTACTGTGCTATAATCCTCTAAAAAGCAACCACCTAGCGTAAGCACTTGGTGAAATTTGTGGCAAAAGGGTTTCTCTAAGTGCATTTCCCCAGGAGATTGTCCTTTTGTGGTTTTTGTTTTGTTTTGGGTTTTTTGGTTGGTTTTTGGTTTGGTTTGGGGGATTTTTTTGGGTGTTTTTTGTTATAGTATTTTTATTTGATTTGATTTCTAATTTTCCAGTAATTGAGGCAATTATACTATTACTTCAGAATAAAGGTTCTAACTGAATTGAATTGAGAGCAGCAGTTCTGGACTAACCTATGTTGTTTACCACAGCTGTAGTTTTCTCTTCCCAAAAGCTCAGTGAACTTTAGAGCTCGAAATACAAGAGAGACCATACCTCATAATAGAGGAGAAAGGAAAAGCATAGGCTTTTCCCCATAGGGGGTAGGAAGCCTGGGCAGGGACAGAGGAAAGAATGAGTTTCACAAATCAGAAAGGGAAAAAAATGTGGCATTGGTATTGTACTTAGAAAGAGATAATGTGGAAAAGAGGTGAGAGCAGGGACAGAAGTATACCTGGAGCAAGAAGGACAGGAAAAAAGAGAAAAACCCAGAAGTGGCCTAATTAGAAGATAAAAGGAGAGAGACAGATGATAGGGGGTAGGGTAGAGGGGGAGAAAAAGAAGGGTCAAAAGTACCAGGCAAAAAAAATAATGAAGCTAAGGAAAATTAGCAGGACAGATATAAGGCTAAGAGTATGGTGTCTGCATTCATGCCACAATGAATCATGAGAGTAGAATGTTTAGGCTGATTTAATCATCCGCAGAGTGTATAATTTCCTTTATAGCTCCATCATAATTATTGGGGCACTGCAATAGATGAAATATGCAATTCTCAATTGTTTGGTCTACTGAGAAAAATGAAGAAAAGGATGAAAGGCCGGAATACAAACCTAGTCATGTTTAATTGTAGTTTGAATGAAATGTATGGGTATATGGGTACATACAACTGAAGAGATACCTGTATCTCTAGTGATACCTTAATGTGGAAGCTAGATTGTTAATGACAGTATCGTGTCAACTAAAAAGTTCTGAGAGAATTATAATTTACTTCAGTGGCAATATATTGGTTTAGTAGTGGAATATACTGGGTTAAGCTGAGCTTTTAAAATTGATTAATGCCATTATCATTGTACACATTTTCTTTAGCAAAATATTAGTTTTTTCATAATAAAAAGGTATTTTTGTTGTTATTCAGAAATGTGAACACCAGAAGTCTTTTAGGATTTAATAAGAAAATATAGAATATTCAAAATTGCCATAATATCTTAGCACCTGTGGCCCAGAATATTTCAAAATTTCATTTGCCATTATAGAAAATCTTAGTTGTCTGACATGATTATTCTGATGAACTTTTCTCCAAAGTGACAAGCAATATGAATGGATTTGTACTGAGACCTTTTGCAGATAATTTTCTGTTATCATGGCAGTGAAAATTAACAATACAGAATGATGCTGTAAATATTTTCTAGCATATGGAAGTAAGCATGCTGCTAATCTATTAGCTGGCTTATTATTCTTCATTGTGTAAATTACAGATTTCCATTTTATTTATAAGCCTAATGACTCTTAACAAGAGCAACTCTACTGAAAATTTCAGATAAAGGTAGATATCTTTCTTTCCTTTTTCTTTTTCTTTTTTTTTAATTAAATGAGAGATGTTCTAGTATTCCAGTGTTTCTGAACAGGTAAACAAATTGCCTTACCACCACAACCACCCCCTCCTATTTTTAAAGAGGAAATCTGAAGTGCAAAAAGAAAAATTGGTATATTTAGAACTAGGACCCTGATTCAGCAAAAATCAGCTTGACTCATGCACTGGGCAAGGCCACTAAAGTCCTGAACAATAGTTTTTCATAGCTATGTGTACAGTGGAAGGCAGATAGCTGTTTTGCTAAATGGGTCCAGCCGTCTTAAATATGCTTAAATGAAACAGTTTTTAAAGAAAATTTCATCTCTGTAATAGCATTAAATAATGCTTCATTGCTAAGAACAGGGTTTGGTTTTTTTTCTCAGAGTAACAGTTGTCTTATATGTGTATTTGTGAGATCTGACAATCACATTCTTTAATGAATTAAAAGTTTGTAAGACTTCATGCATTTATTTAAAAAATTGCTGTGAAGTAGGACACTTTTCAGAGAAAAAGAGCAACTGCAGAATAAAAATGTGAAAATAGGGCAAAATGTGGTATATTTTACAACTACAATAAGGATAAAGCACTGCCATAAGTAAAAGTCAAAACTGAATATAAACCTTGGAGGAAAGCTCCTTTGAAAGTATAACTGTATAGAAGAATAATAGGATAAAGAGAACAACAAACTTTTGGAACAAACATGGTTAGGAGGAAATATTTTTAGAATTGATAGGTTTTTAGAGGGATGCTTTTTTCTTTTCTAGCTGAGGTAGAGGCTAATGGCTGGAAGTGGGTGTACCAATACAATCAGAAAAATTGCAGTTTATGGATATGGGTTTTGATACTGCTTTCTAGAGGGTCTGCTGCTGCTGTAGACAAAGTATATAAGGCCAAATGCCTTCTTAAGAAAACAGAGTATAGAATATATTGGTGCGTGCAAAAGATTATAGATATGTCTTCATATGTGTATCTTCACTGAACAGACTGTAGTCAAGAGCTAAAATGGGAATACCTAATTTTTGGCCTATCACAAAGCATTGACCCTTGGAAATCAAGTACTTATGTGCTATTTATATTGGCAGACGTCTGGAGTGGTTGCAAGTAAAATTTTACCTTGATACTACAGAACTGAAGAAAGAAGCACTGACTGATGTTAAAGAAGACTAAGCAAATGTGTTTTGTAGTCAGTCATCCACAAAAGTTAAGGTCAGGTTTCTTCTTGACAATTCCCATTTTGGCAAAATAAAGCAAAACTGAAACTCACATGCTCTTCTTCATGACTTTTTTCCATTAATTATGAGAGGGCATACGGACATGAATAGAAAATTATCTCCCTCATGTTAGGTTCTGAAATAGCTGTTATTGCCAGACTAAAGATGTCGAAAATCAGTGATGTCGAAAATCAGTGATGTCGAAAATCAGTGATGTCGAAAATCAGTGATGTCGAAAATCAGTGATGTCGAAAATCAGTGATGTCGAAAATCAGTGATGTCGAAAATCAGTGATGTCGAAAATCAGTTATTTCCAAAATCATCAACTTGTCTAATCTCATGGCTTTTGTGGTAGTGTGAGCTGAGCTTATATTGCCCAGTCTTTTTATTTTTATTTTTCCTTCTTTTTTATTTTTAAGCAAAAATGGAGTCTAGAATCAGGAATTTTAGTAAAAAAACCTTTTCTGTTTTAAGAACTTAATGCTAGGAGTGCTGGACATGGCAATGCTGAAAGTCTTTGCCTCTTGATGTGGCACGTACTGCAATTCATCATGAGGAAGTAAGAGTGAATAAAGCTTCTTAAGTCTGGGCTGTGCTTTTCTAAAGAGCATTGCCTACTGACATCCCAGAGAGGTGGAATCAGCTGTCAGGCTATCTCAGAGCCTTATGGCCCTACCAGAAAAATGGATTTGTGTGGCATTAAGTTGTTCTTGCCCCCATTAGGTTGCATCAGTACTGCAGCCAAAACCTGCTTTTAAACTTCTCTTGTGTTTGATCCCCTGACTTACATTCTCTCACTGTTGTAAATTGCTTCTTTTGGGGAAGAAGAGGGGCTGGCCAACTCGGTGTTTGTAGCTCTTAGTAACAGGTATGTTACACTTCCTTCAGTGGTTTGTCTTTCTTCTTTTCTTAAAAAGAAGTCTCATACTGTATTTTTTTTTCTTTGTTTTGTTGTGGAGAAATACCGATTAATAGATTTAGAAATGGCTGGTAACTTTAATAGCAGAGTGGCTGAGCTTTTGTTTATTAACTTGCAAACATCTAATATCACTGGGAGATAGGTGTGTTAGTTTGCCTTGCCTGTATTTGCTACAATTCGATGCTGGGTACTGCTCCTCATTATGCTAGAGTAAGTCTAATGCAAGTCTTCTGACATCCATTGTCCCTGGTGATTTACCGCAGGAACAACAAGGCAGAGCCGAGGAAGAATTAAGCCCTTACCCTGAGATAATGAGTGCATGGTATCTGGCTCCGTGTCCTGCTGCTTGCCATGTCTGATGGGCCTTGGAAGAAAGAGCCAGCTTTTGGATCCCAAGTTTCCTCCTTTTTCCTTCTATTTCCTCCTTCATCTTCCTTTCCGAAAATCTCCACGTTCTTTCAGTAAAAGTACTCACAACTTAACGATAATCCTTAGTTGTTTTTGATCATGTGTTATTTTCCCTAGCTGTATTCAACTGTTTGGTTTTTTTTGCTGGGGAAGGTTGGCTCGTGTAGTGTATCTGCATGTTCCAACAGAAATTATTCTCTTATTCTTTGAAAAGATTAGAAAGTCGTGAGATGACAGGGACTTGTATTAGGCTGCAAAGAGTAGGATCTGTTATGTTCCCACACGGAGAAGAATAATTTTGTCAAAAATTTTTTTCCTTTCAAAGGTGAGATAGCTTTAGGACCCGCAGTCTGTCACTGCAATCTACCTTTTGTACCAGGGGAGTGTGAGTGCTGGTACACACCAAGCCTGGGGGAAAGCAGCTCTTGTGGTACAAGCAGTCTTTTCAGTTTTTCTGTATTCTTGCTTAGTCATGAAAGGTAACTTAACACTGACTTTAGTATGATCCACAGGGTTTTGGCAGTAGTTTATTGATTTTTGTGTTTTATTTTTTATTTACTTCTCTGAATTCCATATGGCTTTCGATTTAGTTGTACTGGAAAAGGACAAAGAAAAATCCCACTCTCCGGTATGTCGAAAACTATGCTTTGACTCAGTAGAGAATGATGAGGTAAAGGGTGAAAGACATTTTTCTACAGGCCTACAGAACGCTGTAGCTGTTTCAATAATTCACAGAACCACTGGTTGTTATAAACCATTGTCTTGCAGCAGGATGCGCAGTGTATGCAACTGGAATGAGAGGACAGATCCTGCCTTCATAACTGACGGTCCTCCATTTACCTACTACAGTTAGAGAATTCCTTTGTTTATTGATCGATGCATTCATCCTAGCTTATACTAAGGTTAGCACTCAAAAAAATGTGGGGTTTTTTGGTTTTTTTTTTCTCCCCTTCTTCCTGAGAAGGCTAATTTTCTTTCAGGACTTGTTGTCCTTCCTCTGTTACTGAAACAGCTTTCAGTTTCCAGGCTACCTAGCTGAAAGACTGTTTGTGGCTATAAAAGAACCAACCCGGGGCTCAGTACATGGATCTGAGGAGGATTACTGAGGATTCTAGGGCATTTTGCCTCTGTCCAAAATTACTTTAAGGCATTGGTGTCAGATAGCTTGGCTGTGTCTGATGGATCAAGGGGACGGAGTGAGAGTGAGAAAGAGAGGTGAAAGGGATAAGGAAAGGATTGAGGACAAAAGGAAGATCAGAAAGCAGTCTGGGTAGTGAAGGGAGAGACAGGAACAATATCTTACTTGTGAACTTCTATTTCTAACTCTTTGAATACCAAAGGCAATCCGAGAGCATTTCTTCAGACGTATTGACACAAGCTGGAGACAGGTGACTGGTTTTAAAATTCATTGCTGATTGTGAAGCATCTATATAATTTTAAGATTTCTATATTTGACAGTCTTTAAAAGTAGGAAGGTGTATATTCTTATTCTGAGTCATAAATAAAAATGAATCAAGTGTTTTTCACTGTGGGACTATTCCTTTCAATTTCATTCATTTTGACAATTCTTGGCAGTAGCTGTTCAAGAAACATTCAAACCTACAATAAGCAGTTTTGGAGGTCAGGACTGCAGCGTGTTTGCAGAGATGCATGTTAAGAGAAGCATCCTGAGCATGGTGTGCGTGGCTGTGGGTGCTGAACAGGCTGCCTGCCGTGAGCCCCAATGCCTGCTACTGGGAACTTGTGTTAAAGTCATCTGGGGAGCTGCTACCAGTGCATCTGCACTGTAATGCTGATTTCTGAGTCTCACTTGCTACCTTCACCAATGTCTGGTACTGTGGCCTTCGAGACAATGTGCATAATTCCCTGTGTTTTCTGCAGAAGTATGACTTAGAGAAATTTTACGTAAGCCCAAACAGGAGCCTCAGAGTTGGTAAGTTTTCCCCACCCCCTCTTCTTTTGTGTAAAACCAAGACATAATTGTTCTAAAATAAGTATGTGTGCACTGGTTTATAAGTATGACTAAGTTCCTTATCTCATTGCCCATCTATGGATATAGAGCCAGGAGAGAAGGTAAATTTTATCCAGGTACAAGAATGTCTTTCTATGAATCTACAGGTGCTACCTATAATCTCTGGTTCACCTGGGACAGAATGATGGTGATAGCCGTGAGGGTTGGCAATGGAAAAGCCACAGTTATATCTAATTATTTTTGGTGCTTAGACATCAGGGTCACTTAGAAATACCTACAAGGTCTAAAGACTGAGTCAACAAGAACAAATCTCTTAGATAAGAGCATTTGAAACACACTGGGGAGAGGAATGTGAACTTTGGTATTGTGGGCCAAATTTTTTCCTCATGTCTTTTGGATTTGCTCTGTGTATTTACTGTTCTCTGTGTATTTTGCTAATTGAATTCATACATGTAGGTTTTTCCCCCCTCTGCCTATAATTGTAGCCCTTTCTTAATCTTCTTCTATAACAAAAAGCATGGGAAAGAAATTGATATAGTTGGAATATTTTACTTCATCCTGCAACTTTCAGTGTTTTGCCTGAAATGTATGAAGTTATTATGCAACCCAGAATTTTTGTTTGTAGAAGATGATGATAAAAAATCTCAGAACTTGTGAAGAACAGTTTTTATTTTTAGCCCAGGAAATAAGACTGTGGGGGAATCAGCAAGCCATACAAACCAGTAGACTGGAATTTTGTTTTTTACCTTCATAAGAACGTATAAAGTGATAAATACGTCCTGATGGAAAAATAATGAAGATACTATTAAGCTTACTTTCAGAAGTAAATGGTTGTTTCCAGTGAAGGCCTGATGATCCAAAGTTGGGTCACATTTGGCTCATAGCTACAGAAAATGCATATGAATTTATATATAGAATTAGATTTGAGGGGAGGGGAAAAACCCACATTAGTATCTCAAACCTTGTAAAACTCTCTCCTGAGATAGAGATATGTCTAAGTGCAAACTACATATGTAAATATAGTTATGATTGCTTGTGTTTGGTTGATTTACCAGCAAAGAATTGAGAACAAAGTAATAAACAAAGCTGTGCACAGATTTTTTTTTAAGCTTTTTTTTTTGGTTGTTGTTGTTCAGTCCCCTATATTTTGTCAAACTGCAGTTTCATTGCTGGATAATATGGTAAAAAGATTCATTGTAAGGATTATCTAACATTGGTGGTGTTGATGAATAGTTGCAATTAATACATTCCCTTAATTAGTCTGATACCCAGAAGATGCACCTGGCAGGTCATTTTAATACTACAATTGATTTATTGCTGCTAGAAATTATTTTACCAGCTATCTTCAGAGAGCACAATTAGAGAGGATTTCATTTTTTTTAATGCATTTTCACTGAGGAATAAACATAAAAGGTCTATGTAATTCAGAACAAAGCAGCTATAATGTACTAATGGTTTATGGATTTTATTAATATTCAACTAACATTAGAGTCAGTTTTAGAGAACAGCAACTTATTTTCTATATGAAGTATCCATTTTTAGTATGAGAGTGTTTTATTTGAAAAAAACAAAATGAAACCATGATATTTTAAATTAATTACTGTTATCATGTATGGGAAATCTTAAAAATGGTGTAATGGTAAGAATGTATAAATAGATGCTGCATGTGATATGTGTCAGATGCTCTGAGATTTAGGAAAAACTATATATAAATTATGTATATGTATTATATGTATTGTATTTTTTGAATCATGATGAAGTCCTTTTAAACAAAGAAATATTTTTCTGAGATTACTGTAACAATGTAACTGAATCAATGTCAGCTTAGCCTGTCATAAAAGTATCAACTTCTACTTTCATATTCCTAAATCTGCTCTTAAAATTGATCTTGAAATTAGCTTGTTCTGCCTTTTTTTCCCTTCACCTTACTGTATTTTTCTCCATTTCTAGCGCTGCAGCTGACAGCATGGCTGCCTTTTGTTAGCCTCTCTGTGCACTAATATCACTGACACTACTGTGGAATCGTCCAGCAGGCTCCCTTTCTACATCCTAGGAAAAAAAAGGTTGTAGTAAATAACAGTAACAAGCTGTTAAATTCCTAAGTTTTTTTAAAACTACTTTTTCCATCTATATTCTAAATGAAAAAGTGTTTTCCCTGATGGAGGATGGTGGCAGGGGCAGTGGGGACAGACACAACTGTTCAGGGTTTGGACTGTCTGTTGCTTGTATGCTCAAAGTTTTAAGTAAAGTCATGCGGAATTTGTTCATGCCGGAAATGCAAAGTTGCCCTTTATGTTTCTGGCTACTCTAGATTCACCTAACCTTTATCTGTCTTCCAAGTATCTTTGGTTCTCCCTGGGACTTGAGGGGCCAAACATGATATGCCAGGTGCATCTCCATAATCTTTAACGCGGCATTAGTGTGTGGGGACACAAACTGTTCACTCAGCCTTGGCACCTGGAGTTGAGTGATCTGGATTTGGAAGTGAGAGTCTATTTTTTTCAAAAGCTCTAGTAGAATAACTCCTGACCTTGCAATAAATGTGCGAGAAAATAATTATAGTTCAGTAATTATGGATGGTATTTAGCCTGATGTGTTATTTTACATCGCTTCAGAGTGCATGCAAGGTGCCATATAGAAAAAAATAAGAAAGCGTTCCCCTTCACCTTTGAATCTTCTGATTCATTTTCAATATGACCTAAAAAATGGCATTGAGCTCCAAAATAAAGTAGGAAATTGTTACTAAACAAGGATGTTATTTATAGCACAGTTAAGACTTGGTTCAAGCCTGCCTGAACTCAAGGTCCAAGTCTGGGATCTCTGCTTTGAAAAGATGTAGCCCAGAATGATGGAAATTCTCTGTGTTATTATGACTAAAATGTTCTGGGCAAAGACATATGTTGTTTTTACCTAGAGTTATTGGTGATTCTACGAGGAATGCTTGACCAAGAATCTCTCAGCAGCTTTGCAGACAACCTGTCCTGAGGGCCAGGCAAATACGGTGGGTGAAATGGGGAGACTTCTTGCTAGCAATGTGGGTTTGGGCAACTCCTAAGGGAAGGAGGAGGGCATTTCGGAGGTGACAATAAAATTGTGATAGCAAGAGATTGTCTACAAGACATGCTGTAAGTAATGTCAAGACTTTGAAGCACTGTCTTGGGGGACCTGGTGAAAACATTCAAAGTTGTACCTGTGTCACAGCCAGATCAAAAGGACCATCCACTGTCTGTGTTTTTTTTGAGACTCAGGAGGAGGGAAATGCTTGACATCATCAGGGAGTCTGGATTAGATGAAGTGATCAGTGGTTATGAGTGACTTCAAGGAGTTTCAGCTAAACAGAAATCACTTCCTTTCAGTTTAGATGGCAGGGAAGCTGATGAATATTAGGAATACTCTGAATAATAAGGTCAGAATATGGATGCTGTACACAGGAAGCACAGGTTAAAGTCAAAAAAGAGTTAAAAAATGAGTTAAGTTATAAGGTAAAGTAGCATGGAGATAATCCCTCTGGATGTTTAGGTTTTGGTTTTGGTGCTTTTTTTTCCACAGCAAAAAATTCTACTGGGACATTTGTTTTTATTTTGTTTTTCCTTTTATTTTTTTTCCCCTGGCTCAGATTCTCGTTAGATTTGATACCTAAGGTGTAACAAAAAGCTTTTGGATGCTATATATTCTGGAAGCTGTTTTTTGAAAACTGTCTCACCAAGTATATCTGTTGTGAAAACACTGCAATCTTTTAATCTTTGTGAAGGGCCCAGAGGTTTTTCTACCATTAGGACTTAAAATAGTTGATTGGAAATAGTATACAATGGTGTGTAAATATAATTTAGCTTTAGTTTTTCAAGGTCTAAAACTACTTAATGCAACGTTTGAAAGTATAAAACAACAACATCTTATTCAAAATAAAATCCTTCAAAATATTTGATATAGAACAAAAAAACCACAGGCATTTCCAGTTGCAAAGTTAACATCAACATATATGTGGTGTGGTGTTTTGTTTAGTTTTTTTATTTTGTTTTGTTTAGTTTCTCAGGGATTTTAGTGAAGATTTAAAATTATCATAGGTCTCGGTGCAGTTTGTTTGCTCCCCACAAAAGCAGAGATGATTTTTATTGACCAATCTTTGATCCAAGAGATTAAAGAAAGTACTGTAAGAGCAGTGAAAAGGATAACACCATGGGGGTCAATAGGCTTACTGCTACTTGGAAATGAAAGTGAAGCATTCCATTGGGAGAGGGGGTAATTTGGCATTCTTACTGGGAACTTGAGAGTTTTCCCTTTCCTTTTTTTTTAAATTTTATTTTTAAGAGAAGAAAAATTATTTGTCTTACAGGTTTCTCCATGACTTAATACCATGGCCATAATATGAGGTCATTTAGAGGGCACTAGATTCACCCAACATAATTCTGCACAATGCTTTTTAGCCCAAATGGCCTGGCTGTCACATACTCACTTCTTGATTGAAATGTTTCTGGTAGACTTTTGGAATGCAGTCTGAGGGCTTAGTGACTCAATATTTTCAACATGAATACATTTTCTATCTCATAGAAAGTTTCTATGAACTACTGCAGAGTTAATGTGTCTTTCTGTTGTTTCTTGAAGTGCTGTGAACTTTACACAAATCTGATAAAATTGCACGAGTCAAGAGGAAATGAAAGTCCTAGCTTGATACAGTTTTATTTTTTATGGCATCATCATCATCATGGCCCTTTTTATGAGGGTATCAAAATGCCTGCTGAAAAGAAAATTTTTCTTCTTGAAATAGCCATTAATATCCCTGTCTTTTCCTGATGTGTGTTGTTTTGCCTGCATTTTTTTCTTTTTTTTCCTTTCTTGCCCAGGCAGTACAATTTTTGTCTTCCTTTCCACTGCAGAGAGTAAGTGCAGGAAGAACAACAGCTGGTATGACTTTGACTGGGGATGCGCTGAAGTGCTTTTGTTTACAGAATATTCAGAGACACATGAGGCCTGGCAGAGTACTCATGTCACGCTTCTTCCCATCTTTGAAAAATTGCCAAAGAAATCTGATTGAAATTGGCCAGTTGTATTTGTTTTGCTGTTTGCCAGAGACAGGTTTGCAGGCTTAGAGCATTTTAACATTTTGTTGAGTTTCCTGCTGGCAAATAATAGATTATTAACTGATTTTAAGAGGAAAGGGGGCCCAGAAAGTTCTCAGAAAGCTTCTTGTGTCCTATGAATCTATGCAAGATATTGCTTATAGCACATCCAGTCATTTCACCCAGGAGACTGATTTGCTTTGTCACAAGGAATATCCACAGTTAATTTAGCTGGTCACAGCTTGTGAAAGTTGGCTTTTTTGCTGGTGCCACATGAAGTAAACATTCCTTTACTCCAAAATCAGAAAACACTTGTCTCTGCTTCTAACAGTCTCCTGAAGCACTAACAAAAAGGTAATCCCACCAAGAGCAATGGCAGAATGCCCATGGACGTAGCAGTAATTGTGACTCTTATGAATTCATTTATTTATTTGTTTACTGTTAGGAATTTCCTGCAGACTAGTGACTTTGGGTATTTTGGTAATCATATAAGAAATAGACTTAAACCAATTATTGAAATTCTTGAAATATTGAGATAAAATGCCTATTATGTTTACAATTAGGTGATATGAGTTTTTTACAGTTCATTTACTATTTGCAAGTGGTTCTTTGCAACATTAGCTATGTTCTTGAAATTCTGTGCTAAAACTACATTTTTATAAACCTGGTTAATGTTACGTTTTCTACAAAATCATTACCAGCCCTGTTGTTATTCACTATTTGGCCATGGCTGGGTATGGGTGTTCTTGGGTTTTGTTTGCTTTTTTATGCATCCCTGACCTTGACTATTCAGGAACTTGTAGTATTTCACTTCATTAATAAGCACTGATGTGTCAAAGAGTGTTTTCAATTAAAGCATGGTGTGAAAATCAAGCTTTCTGAAAGTTTACAATCCATATTTACTCCCTTCTCTTATGAATTTTTAGATTCGGTGCTCTAAACTTACACCGTTTTCCTGATTGTTTTTCTGTAGGATAACTTGCATGTTTTCCATTTCGTAGCTGTGGTAATGTAAAACTAAAAGCATAGACTTGACTGAATTCTAAAGTTTCAGGAACAAGAAAAGAAGTAGAATGAATCCCAAACGTACTATGGAAAAACAGAGCCCTTTTGATATAGAAGGACTCACCTTTTTGAATGCTGCTGTCTTGGGGTGATCAGTGAATCTGGCACTGCTGCACAGTAGTATATTCAGGAGCAGGAAAGACCCCAAGTATAGCAACCAAGATTAAGGCTTTTATTGGAAATGTTAGAAGTCAAATGACTTCTGTACTCAATGCTGTGTTTTGGCATAATGGACAGGAAGTCGTGTTAAATTTTGTCTGCCCTGAAATCACAATATTTTTGTATTTTCTCCAGCATCTAAGGGTTTTTTAAAAAGGCGTCAGTTTTGTTTGGTTGGGTTTTTTCCTTTGTTTGGGTTTTTGTTGCTTTTTAATTTTTTTTAATTTATTTTGGAGACAAACTGTATATGAAAGCTTATAAAACATCTGTATAAGATTTCTGCTGTGTTCAAAATTAATGGGCATGTTTTTAAGATCATTTGTTACTTGGAGTAGGTTTTGTCAACATTAGACATGTTCCTGAAATTCTGGTGGGATCCACAGCTATTCAAAAAAGAAAAATTGAAAGTAAGTAGTGCAGATTTTTCTGGGTGACTTCATTGTTAATCTCTGATTTGTGCAAAAATAAGCAACCTTTTTTTTTCCTACATTTTGAATTTAAGACATATAGATTTTTCTTGCTGAAAATTGTAGGGTTTTGGTCATGAAAAACTGAAGGATATACTGAGTGTTATCAAAAATGTCCATTTTTGTTTTCCAATTCAAAACTACATGATTTCATTTAAGCAATACAGAAGAGAGATAAAAATGTTAAATTGAGCTAACTGAATATTGTCAGGAATTGTGCAAGACATAGAATGTAAGTGAAGGACATCACTGAAAACAAACAAAAAACTAGGTGGAAAATATTGCACGCTGGATTCTTTCTTCTGTGTTTTTTATTACAGTGAAACCTTTAGGTACCGAAGGTTTGCTGGTTCTAAGTGCCAATAGCAGCTGACTTAAATTCTGTCCTGGAAATTTGCAGTCGAGTCAGTTTTGGTCCTTGTCTTTCAACTTGCATCCTTCCACTCAGGGATACAAGTTAGGTTGCCATACTTGATTTAATTGTAGGGTTTTTTTATATTTAATCATTAGATTGTCACCAAAAATATATCCTCAAGGGAATGAGAGCTATTATAAAGAGGTCAAACCAAAGTGATCAGGACTTAGTTTAGACATCTCATGCCAACTGAAATAATAAGTATAAACTTCACAGGCTAAGGTGGGGAGTTTGGATGTTTGTTTTTTTTAAATTTTTCCCAGTCTCTAATTTTCAGAGGTATTTCTTTTTCAAGCAGGCATTACTTTCAAGTTTTCCTAAGCTTTTTGGCAGGTATAGTACTGTGTGGTTTTGGCAATTTGGTATTCGCATTTCAGTATCCCACGTTCTGTACAAGGTGGTGAGAAATAAAAGGAGCATCTTTGAATGAAATGCAGGATTATGATCAATTACATTCTGTCAGATTCTATACATAGTATAGAAAATATTAATATAGCAAATATATCTTGGAGTTACCTTAGTGGAGTGGGCATGAGGTGGGGGAGGAGAGGAGTGTTGCTGCTCCGAAACGGAGTCCTTTAGGCTGTCAACTTCAACCAAATTAAAAAATGTGTGCCAGCCTTAAGTTGGCACGCTTGAGTTCACTTCACTCCAGTCAATGAGGCACCTTAGCGCAGTAAGCACAATAGAGACAAAGAGATGCCTTGCAACTGACAGAGAGAGAAAAGAGTTCTTTGAGATGAAATGTTAACATAAGAAGTGAAAATGGTTTGTGGTAGTCTCAAGCTGGCTCTTTTGGGTTCACTTTCCTATAGTTACTGAACTATAGTGCTGTACCTTAACAGAGGAGTCTCAATAAAATTAGAAAGATATCCTAAAAAGGACAGAAGACGAGAGAGAGAGTAAAAGAGAACGAGAGAGATGGAGAGTTCTTTTGATAAGGAGCTTAACAAAAGTGGAAAAAATGGTTTATGTGAATGTTAGTTTTCATGGCAGTCTCAAGCTGACACTTGGGCTCCCTTTATTACAGTCAGTAAGCTACTTTAGCAAACAAAGGAGAATGGAGAGAAGGATGGCTGGAAACAGCAGAGAAAGGGAGAGAAAAAGAGACCTCTTTGACAGCATCTAACACAACATGAAATCTCTGCCTCTGTGTTTCCTTTTTTGAAATATTTTTTGTAAGGCAGAGAGAAACACAAATAGTTGAATCTTTGTGAAGATGCTTTATAGATAATGAAACAAATGCTGAGATTTTAAATTTGCTTAAGCAACATAGCAGCTTGATTGTGCTCAATTGGGCAAGAGCTGTGAATTCTCTTCTTATCTCTCTAAAACCATTTTTTTCCAGCATGCTGCTTTCAGAAATTAATAAATGGCATCCAATCTAGGAAATTCTACAGTAGTGTTGAATTCATTTAAAATCCTCTTTATGTATAGAAATGTGTGGAAAAAAGTAACTAGAATTACAGGTGTGGATTTTTTAATATGGCACTGAGTAGTGCTGAAAACTAAATGGGTGCTGGCTTGTATTTGCATTGGGTAGCTGATGAGTGAGTCTGCCTTTCTAAACAGGTGAAAGAAAATTTCTTTCTTTTCTCTGCATTTAATCCAGTCCTTTGATTTTCATTATTCAATTCAGACTAATATTTCAAATTTAAGGTATTGCATTTACAATCTTTTAGGTCTCTGTCTCATTGGAAAGGAAATACATTTGATTAGCTTCCACAAATTTAAGCTTTGCAAGGTGAATATGAAAGTAAAGAAGATTTCAAGCCTTTTGTACCTGTTAGGTAAATATATGAGGTAAACTAAACCATACCCATCAAAGCTGTAATTAAAAGACCCATGAAAACTGGCGTATTTTGAACATCATCTATTCACCATGAAATGGGCCATTAGATATCTGGCTGACAAATGTTTTCATTTTGAACCTAATGTGCACTTCTCATACGTCATCTGCAAATTCTGTACAGGCACACTTTGGAAAGGAAGGGAAGTCACAGCTGCAAATTATTCTTGCCCTCCATTAGGCAAATTGTCAACTTTGTAGAATCAATAGAAGATTCTTTATAATATACAAATTGGTATGTAGCCATGAGCAAAAGCAATGGGACAGCCAAGGATGGAACTTTAATTAGAGAGCAGAACTTGCTTTTAACTATATTGGATATAATGAAGATGCAGTGCTAAGCAAACAACATTGAAGCTTTCAACATCTTCATAATTTTGTAATGAAAAATCCATGGCACTCCAACTCTTCTCATTTTTTAAATGAAATTTCTGTATGTAGAGAAAAATTACTTTTCAAAGCTAAATGTGAATCTATTAAACTAGATGATTAAGTTTATAGAAGTATTCTATACTGACAGGATACTTTTCAATACTGTAGTCTGCAATAAATAGATTAACAAACGCAGTATTTGCAGATGGACAGGAGAGTAGGAAAAAAGTAACTGTTAATTTGTCTGGTTTTTGTAAATTGTTCACTTGAGCCTTATGCTCTTTCATATTGCATGATTGTTCATTGAAGTCATGTGATACCTTTTCTGCTCTGTAATGAGCTAGTCTGAAATGTTTGAACATCTTTTTAAAAAGTAAAAAAAATCCCTTATTTAATAGGATAAAATTTAGTTCAGAATAAGTAGTGAAACTTCTGCAATTCAAAGTTTTTCATTAATATCCTTCTGTAGATCAAATATTCAAAACCAACTGGAAAGGTACTAGAAAATCTACTGATATTGTGAGTTCTTGTTGGAAAAATATTTAGTATTTTCATTAATATTCAATGAAAACCTGCATTTTTCCCTGAAACTGGCATGTAAGTTACTTTGTTCTGATGGCTCTTTGAAAGCCTCTGTTAAAGGCTGGAGATAGCTGAGGATTGAATTCTGTGATTAGATTATAGCCAAGAATTAAAATAACCTTGTATCTGGAATCTACAGAGGATGGTGTTTTGTGTATCTGCAACCTGGCCAATATTAGTCAGAACGTGGAGAGCAGGTGGACAAAAATTAGTGAAGAAAACAGCATTTCTTTCAGCAGGGAAAGTGTGTTCTTGTGTTTCAGGTTAACAGTGATTCTTTAGTTTTAAAGCTGACTGTGATGTTCACAAGGGGCTGCCACATATCCACAGGGCTAGGCAGCAGCACTTGTGACTAGTCTTCTCTTGTTTGTTTTGTTACTAATCCCTTAAATTGTGACAACACTCTGGACTGACTTTGTATCAGCTCATTTAGTGCTGAAAAATGGAACCGTTTAACTTGTGCTGGATGAAGAAGCAAGAGTGGGAACTATACAACTATTCAAAAACTAAAAGAATAGAACCAAAAAGGAGAAAATTAGAGAACAGTGAAACAAAAGGATAGGAGATAAAAAGAGGCTGGAGAAGGAAAGCAAAAAGCTCATTATTGCAAGACAAAGAGAAATTCTTTAGTCAAGCCTAGCAGTACTGGTCCTGCATTTTGGAGTTCCATTTATATTTATACTCATTTTGACTTGATGAATTACTCAGTCCCCAAATTTAGGTGATTTGAGAGAGCAGATCCAAAGCAATCAAGTTATTAATTACCTGTAATATGAAAACAATCAATTTTAATTGGTAATGGTAAAAACAGGTGGCAAGAGTAAACTTTTAGCATTAAATTAAAATAATTTTTTTTTCTGCCTTGCTAATGTGGTGGTTTGTGTGTGAGAGAGAGACAGACTGACATCCATCTGCTTGGACTACAGAGACTACTGTGAACACACATGCAGCATACTAAATGGTCACCTCAAGAACCAGCACTTCTGTTTAGCATTATTGTGTGCCATCCTGTTTTGTAAGCCATGGAAAGACAGACCCCCAGACAGTTCATGTAAATTATGTTAATGATTACTGTCCACTCTCTGTCAACACTAGTACTGTTAGTGCTACCTTTGCATCATGAATTCAATTCTTCCTTTGCTTCTAGTCTCTTTGTAATGAGCCTTAAGGTGAAATCACATCAGAAAGCAGCCTCTCCCTCTCCTTCCTGTGTATATTTTGAGTGATGATTGTTTCTGATGTGAAGGCTCTAGACCTTCAAATTGGATTTGCTGTCAATGTGTCCTTTTCCAAGAAAGTGATTGTGCTTGTCAAAGACACAGTTTTAGTGTCTAGGTGAAATGGATAAAATTCCAGGGGTTTATGGTACCTTCTCTTGGCTGCTTTGCTTTTCATTTTACGATCAACTGTATCTCTCAAGAGAAAGTACACTGAGTTACTGTTGATGCATATACATTATGTTAGGTGCGATGCCTATGTTAGGTTTTCTCCTACTTGTAAGGAAGGAAGGAGAGGACCATGGATAACAGGAGTGATAGAACTAAAAGACCCATTTTTTGTTTCACCTGATAATAATAGTGAGGGAATGTCTGTCTGGTAACCCAGGTCTGCTGTATGATAGTTCATTTTTGTCTAGGACATAATCAAGCTGTCTTATGTGTGCAGTTGCTTGTCTGTGTCTGTATCATGCTACTGTATAATGTCCAACCTGGATTAATACAGCTGGAGCAGATGCTAAATGACTGTATCTAAGTCACTTGTGTCCTATTTTACACTTCACTTCATGATCTGTGTGAGGCTCTGTGAACATTTGATATTCATTTTAGAGTCTCACCATATGCCCTCACATTTATAGGCTATAAATCCACAATCAACTACTCTGTTGATACTGGCATTACTTCTCTCAGCTGCATATGTGAAAAAAAGCATTTGGAAATAACCTTTATGACTAAATGTGCTTACATGAATGGCTGCTAAAGAGTCAAAAATGTTGTTTCATGTAACACACTACCAATGGGCAGAAAAAAGAAAATAGGGAGCTAACTACAGTTATTGGATACTTCATGTAAACTTCAGTGAGAGTCCCATGCCCATGCACTCTATTCACAGGGTTTGAAACAAAATCTCCAAATGTGTGTATGGAACTCTTTTATTACTGCATAACTTTCTGTAGGAAAAATAATGATTTTAAAAGCCTTTCAGTATTGTCTTTCTTTTAAGAGTCCTTTTGTCTGTGGTAGAAAGCAAGAAACTATGTTATTTTCTGTGTGTTCCCTTCCCACTGGATAGTCAAACACCCTACACTTATCTATTCTTTATTCTGCAGTTCTTTGATAAACAACTCTTCTTCCCTTCCTGTTTTCTTGTGTCCGAAGTAAAAGGTTTGTTAAAATGCTAGTTTCAGTTCTCTGTCCCCCTGCTGCTCCATTGAACACATGATATGTAATTTCAGATTATTAGAAAGTCTCCATACAGATTTTTTTTTCTTCATTATTAGCAATCATTGCAATGAAATGGGGAGTTTATGCCTCTCTGAGCAGACTTCTGTAAATAACACTTTAGCCAGTAGGCAGTTACCCTATTTTTCAGTTGTTTTTAGGCTGCAGATTCCTTTTGCTGTTTAATGCTATATGCTTTCTACAGTGGTCATAGCATAGCCTCGTCACCCAAAGTGAGTTTTGTGTTGTGGGGTAGTAGTAAGGCACAGTATGAATATGAAGAAATTGCTTTGCCATTTTGTTTCTCAGAAGGTTCCAGAAAATGGTTTTTAATACTGGCAAACTCTCTGAAATACTGTCAGGATTAATAGAGTGCTGAAAAATGCTATTTATGTAAATAAGGTAGATCGTGTTATGCATCAAAGGAACACGTGATTAATATTTAATTACATGAGTAGCTGTGCTGATTCCAGTAGGTTATGGTATTGGTGCATGGCAATATCCAGGTGCATATGATCAGGTTATTTGCAACACTACTTTTCACATGAATTCTTTCTTCCTCTGTCTCTTTAAGAAATTGAATCTTCATTGACTTACAGCTGGCTGTATTGGATTCATAAAATAGTCTTTCACTTCTCTCTGGGTATATGCTATATCATGAATTGTCTCCTTAGAGACAGCAGCCCACCTCATTATGGTTACAATAGACAAATTCCTAAGCATGTGGTCTGCTTTTATGGCCTTGACTTGTACATCTTTTACCTTAGAGACTTGCCACTCATGTTGACACAGATTTGTTGTGTGTGATGAAGTGATAAAATCAATGAAGAGGACACATGTGCTTCTCTAGCTTTCAGAAAGACTTTGTTATTTATTGTTTATTGTTGTAAGTTAAATCTACTCAACAATTTTCTTCAAAGGTACATTTACTTTTTGGATTTGTTTTATTCTGCCTGCAGCTTAGAAGTGGCTCTTAGTGCATATTGTACATGTTAGCTTTGTAAAAGTTCCACTGGAAAATACAGTGAATAGAGATGTATATGTCTTGGTAAGAACAATACCCAAGGGGTGCGGGAGAAGCATTAAATAAACAATTTTAGAAAAATAAGCAACCTGAATGCCAAGCATTCCTTTGTTATTCCTATTATATTTCTGCCCCCCAAGACACTTTGCTATTTAAAAGGATAGAGAGACCCAAAAAATTACTTTAATTTAATTATAATTACTGTTTTAAGACCTACTGGTAACCAGAAAAATGTTACTATGACAGGGGCTGAAGAAGGAGAATGTGTTTTCTGAGGAAGCTGAAAGTCAATGGTACTCACAATTCCAAGCAGCTGAGAATAGTACACAGCAGTTGTATTTGTCAATGGCAGAGGTAAATTTATAGAAAAAATTCTAGAATAGGCTGAATTATAGAAACTGTGCTACAGGCAGGAGCAGTATGGCCATAGAAAATTTTGCCAACCAACCTTTAATAGAACTGAAGTTTGGTTATATGTAAGTTAAGATTTGAAAAGAATTTTTATGGAAAGTGTATTTTTTAAAAAAATTCAATATTACACAAGTATTTTTAGGATGAGAAATCCTATGCTATTACAAGTATTTGTAGGATTAAGTATCTCAGTCCATAGTTTTTTGTTTTACATGTTCCTTGAGTCATTTCCCCTGGTTTCTCAGACCTAAGAAACAAGGGGACAAGTTATTTGGAAGCATTTATACTCATCCTAGCTTGGTGAGAATCTCATTGATTTGGTGAAATAAGAGTAGCTGTTAGCATTTTGTTGTTATTTGCAAGTATTTTAAAGTTTTTTATAGAATAAGGACATTCTGAGCAGTTGTAGATTGCTGGACTTTTCTCAAATGTACTCCTACTTTAGCAGAAAGAGTGACATTAGACAAATTACCTTTTTCTTGCTCCTCACATATAGCTCAACTTAATCCATATGACCTGCAGAGTCCATTCAAATGTAATTTGATGAAAGACTGAAAAGAAATGGAAAAATCTGATTAAAGTGATTTTTGAGAATCTGAATCTCACTGACAGACCACAGTGTAGATGACTGACTGGTATATTTAGAAGGTTTTGTTGATAAACATATAAATGATTATACTTGAAATAGTCTGTTAAAATATAGACTGTCTGGAAGAAATAAGCATAAGGGTGAAAAACTGTCTCAAACTTGGAATCAGGAAGACAGAAGAAATTAAAAATTTGAGAGACAAGATTAAAAAATTCAAACTTGCTGGAAGACTGACCTCTGCCTTGATTCAGGGCATCTGACCACTGGATTTTAAGATAGTGTGATACAACGGTATTCTGCGTGACTTCTCTCTACCCTAGGACACACATTACATCTTGTTTTTATCATCTTTGACTAACCAGTAATTTTACAGTTGAGGACCTTCCTGAGGTACAAATGCAGACAACTGCAATGCATTATCTTGCCAAGGGCTGAATATGGTGGCGTCTCAGAAGCAGTAGCTGAGGCAGCATGCAGGAGTGTGGTGCAGGGCATGACTAGTGAGCGAACAACATGGGTTGGTGCTCAGAAAACTGCATTTGTCATCTCCTTTGATAGTTTTCTTTTTTTTTTAGTATGTTTAAAATTAATCTTACTCTAAAGGCTGTTCTTTCCTGCCTACTAACCACATATAATTTATCAGGAACTTTACAGTGAAAAGGTCAGTAATAAGAGTCCCATTCAGAGGGATGGATCAGAAATGAAACCCAGCATCTAAGGTGCTTTTTCCAGAAAACAGCATGCAAACACTGAACCAGCCCAGACTGTTCCTGGTCTCTGGTAAGGCACTGCCATCAGAAGCTTTTCCCCCACTCTATGGAAAGATTATGCAGAGATTTTCAAATAATTTAATTTAAAAATATTCGTCGTCTAAGTTTTTTGACAGCAGATAAGTCCTGGTGAAGAAAGGGTAGATATAGGTTAGGAGACAAATTAATATTCTAATGAATGAATTAACACTAACCACATTGATTGTTTTTTTCATTTGCATCATCTTAGAGAATATGTAGATCTTTACAACACCAAGCCTTAAAAGCTTGCTAGCTTTTAACTTGCTGTAGATGGCCCTGCTGAATCTAGTGAGACTATCTGGCAGTATGTGAAGTTAGGCATGTGCATACATCATTTGCAAAGTCAAGACATATTTTTAAATTAGTGACTAGAATACAGAGGCTGTGGCTCTTGATGGTGACCCTCTGTGCTGTACTCCAGTAAGAGAAGTTACTTTGTCTATGAATTTCTAATAAGTTCTGAGAATAGAAATTCTGAGGTGCTCAAACCCAACACACTATGAATGTCAGGGCTTGCAAAATAAGGCAAAACATTTCTTAAGTAAGTCACCCCCCACCACCCCCATCCCTCAGCTGTGTGAAACATTTGAAAAGGAATATGTGTGCACTGTTTAGTGTGGTCTCAGACTGTAAGAAGGATGTGGCTATTCTCCATTGATTCACTTAATTATCTACAGAATTACAAAATATTAGAATACAAATATCTTGTTTTATGTTTGTCAAGCATAATGAGGATTTGGTGGGGGGCAGGGAACCCACAAAAGCAACACCCAAATCAGCACTAAAATGGGACTAACCCTCTTCTCAGCATTGTGTGCCTTGGCTCTTCAATGTTCCGCAGCATTATCCAATGCTTTTAGAATGATGTACTTGTCAATGTATGTTGAAATGGCATTGTTTTTCGGTTGGTTTTTTTTTTTTCATTGTCTCTGGCAACAGTTTTATTTGAATACTCGTGTTTACTTACTGAAGTGCATTTCACTTCGAATGGAAATGCAAAACATTAGTGCAGGCTTTGTGAAATTTACCACTTCTCTGATATGTGAAAAGTACTTGAGATAAGGACATCTTTTCAATAGTTGTAGGCAGGAGCGGGGATGTGAGGGGGAACCCATAAGCTCTTCAAACAAATATAGCCTGCTTATTTGTCAGTGTTGTCTATATTTAACAGCCTCACTGATTCTGTATGCTTTTTGTTAGAGATTAATTCTACTGATTTCTTCAAAGATAATATCGTATTCCTAGCTGTGCTGAACTTTTTTTTTTTTGCTCTGCTGCTTCTTTTTTGTCAGTAAACCAGAATGAAAAACTAACATAACAAGGGTGCTAAGCTATGAAGGTCTGTGCAAAACTAAAACAGGTACAAAATTTTAGGTTTTTACTTCATCAACACATTATTTAGCTAAATCACTTGATGTTTCCTCCATTGGGAGTTTGGTACAATCATACTGTGATTTTTCAATATCTCTGTTGTATGAATTATCCAGGCCCTAAATCACTACATTTTGTTTAAATACTAAATGGAAATGGCATTTAAAATCTACAAAGCATTAAAACTGCTAATAGATTACTTATGTCATTGGCTTATAACCTTTTTGATTTGTTGATCCCCAAGTACTTTTCAGCAGAGGCATGTATCTCTGTGCAGCAAAAGTTAACTTACTGCAGTAGGCTTCCTTTTCACAGCAAGGTCGTGTGAACCCAAAGAGTCTGCAGACCACATGTTGGAAACTATTGATCTACATTACTTATATATGACTTGTTCACTACTTGATGCGTTCCTGCTTTTGAGATGACTCAGTAACACCATGCAATAGTTCTCAGGAAGGAACTGGGAGAAGAAAATATAACCCTTAAAAGGGGAGGTTTAGATCGATAAAATATTTCCACAATTCAGGAATTAGTCCTTCTTCTTGCCAGTAATGATACAATCTCTAAAAATGCCAAATGGATGTCTGTTTTATATGTGGTATGCTACAATACTCTGTTGGCATTATGGAATCACTGCAATCACTGCAGCTGGACAAATTGGTTCAATGCTTATTAAAAAGATGGGAATTACATCACTTGGTGGCTACCAGACACTGGATTCCTTGTGCACTAAGCTGTTTTAAAGATATTTAGATATAAAGACATATTTATATGTCTTCCAGCTGACTAAAATGGTCATCCCAGGCATGTGTCACACACACTTCTGCTTTGCGCCTTCATTGAATCCTAACACAGTAAATTATGGATTTGATCTCAAGACAAACAAAGCAGTTCCCTGTGCCTTAAATTGAAGGCATTGGGTTTTGGGGATAAGATCCATTCCTTTTTTGTGCTCAACAACAAGCAAGTTGAAATTCAACAGCAGCATAGCATAGTTGTAGGTTCTATTTGCCAGCTTTTAAAATGTTTCTTAGCTCCTCAAAATTTCTACTAGGCAACAAGCTGACTTGAAGATACGAGTTGTGGTTATACTTGTAATATTTAAAGCATGAGATGCTTCTCATAATGGTCAATATTTAGAACTGAAGGTGTATTGAGTGAAGGGAGGTACAGAGCCTGGTGCTATTGTCTGCAGCTCATGAGGTGCTTACACCTCCCAGGGTGAATTGGCTTCACTGGTGAGCAGTTATACAGCAAACAGGCGACCTGGGGGTCTTTAACAATTTCATCATTTTTTTAGTAGTCAAATAAAGAAAATATTTCTAAACGTTTCAATATGAATATCAAATATTAGGATGTTAAATGAACACTTTTGTCCTCTTGGTATTCATGTGAGCAAGCAGCCAATTCTCTTGGTGTGTAATCTTGGAAACATTCAGTAATGTAGGAGATACTGAGTTTCACGTGATAATGAAGCTGTTGTTTTTCTCAAATATATTGCTTCTTGAGCTATTCTTATGCTCACACTTCCTAGTATGCCATATTGTGACATGAAATTCTTTTAAATTTTGAGCAAACCCATTTTTTTGCCTTGTTCTTTGATCACTTTCTATCAACTGTTTTTTTTTTTTTTTTTTACTGGCTTCAGAATATGATAAAAATGACTTATTTTGAGGCATAATGACTTTTTATGGAAGAGGTATGTATAAATAAAATACTTATATCTTACATATTTTTAAGTATTATTTATACTAACACAAGTTGTTGTATAAAATGAAAGTATTTGTCCTAGAAAAGACCAGATGATTTGTTTATCACCATAGCATACCTATGGATAGTTATTTTTTAAAATATTGAATTTCTATGTTTTATTAATATATCACATAAGCATCTCTGGGCATCTTGTTGCATAAGCTGCCTGTCTGTAGGCCACACTCTCTAACAGAAGTGTCTGTATAAGCAGTCATTCTGAAATGCTGATTCTGTTATTTGATTTGGGATTAAACAGTCTGTTGCAAGCCATCTGTTTCCTTATGCATGTGTCCTTGAAAGGTTAGGTTTCCACAGATATTGCCCAATAACTTTAGCCAGTGCTTGAAAGATCAGAATTAGCTGAGACATATGCCACTGAAATTATCTGTCTTATCCTAGAGGACTGGCTGTTTTTAAACATCAGTGCCCATGTTGGAGAAAAGTTTACTCTCTCTTGTTGCTGCTGATTTAGAACCCTGCTGCTTTTGGCCAAATGCCATGAGACTTAGAAGCACATCATTTGAGGGTATTTGAACCGTTGATGCTCAGTGAGTGCATGAAAAGTTCCATCATCTTTCTAAGCTACAGCTCTGCTCCTGAACTGATTCCTCCAATAGATGCTGCATCACTCATGTCTAACTCACACTGCTGCTATTACCCAAGCAGCATTGCCATTAGGGTCAAAAGGTACTGGTGTGGGTTCTGAGATTCTTTGGACACTTAAAGAAGTCTTACATAAGACTGTACCTTGCTATTTGTGCGATGTTGGTTTTCATATTTTGTTTCTTTTTTTTTTTCTTTTAAAATTATTTTTTTGTATGCTTGTTCATGCATCAGCATGTGGGTGCTGGATATGTGTGTGACGCACATATAACTACTAAAAGACTAGTGTCATGGTAGTGATCTAGCCCTGTCAGTTTGATTTAGGTGTTAAAAGAAGCTCAGGTTGGAGAGCAAGTGCTTGAAGGCTCTGTAGAAGTCAGCATGTGAGGAGCTGCCTCTGGACACAGTTTACACTGGTATAATTTTTGTGGTTGCTTAAACTTGGGATTCTTAAGATGTAACTTTGTCATAAGCCATACAGGGCCTCACAGGTCCGTACCAGCCCTCTGAAAGCTCTCTAGAAAGGCACACAAAATGCCACTTCTAGATCCTAAGTCCTCTTTATTTCTGCTCAGCCAGAAACCAATTCAGGTTTTCTCCTACTTTGATATTCCAGAGGCATAAGGATTTCAGGGCTGGTTTCATACCATAGTCTGTAAAATTTTGCTATGCCTTGCACTACAAACCAATTATCCATTAAATGTGTCAGAGGTCAATGGTGTTTTTCAGCCAACATGATAGGCAATCTTGTGCAGAATTATTTATTTTTACTCCTGAATGTGTTTGTTTCAAGTCCTGCTTGAGATCCTCAATTCTAAAAATTCTGGAAGGTATGGGGTATTGTTGAACCTGTAAGACCTATTGAACCTTATGTCATTTTTTGGTGGAATTTTGTTGTTCTTTATTGTTAGACTGGTTTTGAAATGTTTTTGCTTTTACTCAACAATCTGACTACAGAACTACTGAAGTTTCTATACTTCTGGCTGGAAATTTGCAAACTCAGGGATTGCACACATGGCAAATGTGAATTCGTACAGACAAACCAGATGATTGGTCAAGTTAACATTTGCAACCTGCCCTGTTTATTTCCACAAATGTAGTTTTTATGAGTGCAAAACTGATGTGTTTGCAATTTTGTGGGTTGTATTAAGGCAAGCTTGCTATAAATGTATCCCCTAAAATTTAGTTTTTGATTAAAAATACTTACTAGGCAATCCTCCTGATAGAGTTTCCCAATTTACATTTTCAGGTGAAAAGGAGACTTTAAAACCTTTAAAAGCAGCCATGGAAACAGAAGCTGCACAGAGCTAGGCAGTGACATAGGGCATTACATCTAAGAGGCACATTTAAGGGGGAGCTTGTCAAGAGCAGAAAATGATGCTTGCTCTCTCTCTTACTGCAGAATACTGGACTGCTGACTTGATCCATTGCTAGAAATATTAGGATATGAGAAAAATGAGAAATTTTCATGGAAAAGAAAAATCTACCTTTTTTTCCTCCCTTCTTCCTTTTAGGAAGAATTGAGCAACTCCTGTAAGCAATAATTTTATCTTCAACTAATCAGTGGAAGAGTTTTGAAATGTTAGTGAAATCCAAGAGAATTATTTTAAATAATATGCAATAAAACACATGATTATATTTGTAATGCAACATATGAAATACATTTTGAATGATGTAATCCTAGGATTTAGTAATTCCTGTTTATAGAATACCTGGGTGTGAATAAGTCTGTCTGCAAGTATTGGGTTGCAATTCAGACAAACCAAGTGAAAATTTTGCATTGTTGACTTGCAGAAAATGTTTGCTCTTGTTTACATCTGCTAAGTCTCTGTTTTAAAAATTTAGCATTTCTGTAAATATCTGATTTCGGTATCCATAGATGTTGTCAATCCTTGACAGAGTACTGTATTAACAGCATAATGAGTAGTAGAGATGGACACGAGCTTTTGCATTTTTTGAGGGATGCATAATTTTTTTAACAGAATTCCATTGCAAGTACTGTTTGTGAGCTGCATGTAGCTGGCTTTCCTCTTAGTTAAAATTGCAAGAAAGCATTCTATTAGTCGTCAGGCTTTTTTCTTCAGGCTCTTTAGGATCTTGAATGCAGTGCGATGCTATTGCCTTCATACTTCACAACATTGGGGTTAAAATGTACATAATTTGCAGTTACTTAGTTAAAAAATATCCCCAACAATATTTCACATAAGGCAGCTAAATTTTGTAGTGTACATTCTTACAGAAATAGTAAAATTTAATTTTGGAGATTCTTAAGTTTTTCCTAATAATTCTGCACTTAGGTAGAGTTTAAGAACAAAATAGACTGCCTTTCTCCACCTTCTAAACTTTCATGATGCTGTACAACAAAGAACTTGTTCTAGACAGTGTCCTGCCTGTAGGAACATGAGGGAACCTTATGTGGCAGTGACAGTTTTATTCTTCTTTTCTGAATACACATTCCCAATTGAATGGCAGAATTAAAATATATCCTGCATTGTTGAGGTATTGTGTTTCAAGGATTTGGATGCTCATCCTGTAAGTCTGGAAAACTGCTTGGCAAATGAAAGAAGAAGGAAATGGCTCGCTACAGACAGGAGATCTAGTGGTTTATATTTTTTTGTTTCCGATGGAAAACATCAAAACCTTTTCTCTCCCCACCCCCCAATATATTGTTACATTGAAGGCTTAATTTAGAGAAGCTTGATTAATCTAGAGAAAAGGATACATTTCCAAGCAAAAGCAGTACTTCCAAGAAGAAACTTACAATGTTAAAAAAAAAATTATTTGAAGAATCCTTTCATTTGTGCTGTGTTCCAACAGAAAAATGATTCAACTCATCTTGTCTATCCTCATGATTTTTCCCTGTCATCCTTGATTTAGTGGAATAAACTGTTTCACCTCTTATGCATTAGAGCTCATTCTAATTTAGTTGAACTTGATTTCTAAGATTTCAGCACATTAGACTAGAGTTTTCTCTGGTATCTCTTTTTGCCTCTTCCTAGTTTTTTCTAAAACAATTTCTTCTAATTTGGAAAGTAAGAAAAATGAAAAAGAGATGATGTTTCGCTAAGTGCTAGATAGACATAAATTCTGTAGGAGAAATTTGTATTTGTGCAGCAAGTCTACACAAAATTTGATCTGTATATATGCCTGACTTGGTGGTCCAAAATGGGAGAGAAAACTTTTACTAGTCTTTTGTGTAGGGGTTAAGTCCTCAAAGAATATGCAGGCTACTGGGGGATATTGTACTTTAAACTTTTTGTGTGTTAAGTCAACTTTAAATGATGATGTGCCAATACCAAACTGGTAATTGACTTTAAGAAAATATAAACTCATTCTTTCTTGAGTTTCTTTAGCAAACAGAATATAACAGGAATTAAAATCATTAAGTCTTATATAAATCATCTTGTTCTTTTAATGTTGCATTTTTTATTCTATCTTGTTCCACTACCACTTATATAGAACACTGAAAAAATATTTCTAGCCAGGTTTGCTGGTAGCATCTATTTACTGTAATATAAAGTACTTGCTTCCTCTCTGTTTTCTGGATATATTTTCATTAATACTCTTTCAAGTTTAGTCTTAATATTTTTTATTTGTGTTTTAATCTCTGCACTTGATTTATTGAGTGAATGGAAGGAAATGTGGCTCACCATTCTGTCCTTTTGCACTTTGCTTATTTCTGGCAGTAGGGAGAATAGAAATGATCTTTCTAAATTCTATATTTGTTATTTTGTTGTTCTATTCATGAAATGATCTCTAAGAATATTAAGTAGCTACCTTCAAAATTAAGCAGATTAGAATATGTTAAACAGATTCTTTAATGGCACAAAGAAGCATCAAAAAGATTTTCTTTGAAAAGATTCTCTACCTTGAATTTAATTTACAATTAATTCCAAGGAAAAGGAAGAAAAATCAATTCCAAGCAAAAAAACCCCAGCAGCCTGAGACTTTTAAAATATTTTGTAGGGGGAGTGGATTGCTTAGTATCAAGAACAATTTGTTGCTACCGTTTCCACAGTTTTGGTAACCAGCCAGAAAGGTTTACCTTGCATTTGTTCTATGTTCCTTTCTAGCAATGCTTATGGCTTAGAACTACTTCCCAGCTGTTGCTCATCTTCTCGAAAGGTGGCCATATATGATGCTTGTCACTGTTTCTTTTGTGTGTTTTAGTTTCCTCAGCCTTCATGGCCCTGTGCCTCTTGACATGTAGCACAAGCACTGCTGGATGACCCAATGTTTTAACTCTCAGTGACTGGGAACTGCTCTGAGAGAGAGGCTCATAAACTGAGAGCAGTCCTATTTACTGCCATTTCTAGATTCATAGATTGCTTGCAGCTTGTTAGTGTTCTCGCCGCACTTAAGACCAGACTGTAGGTTTTTCTTGATGTTTCTTGGGTAGGGTTGGTCTTGTATGAATGCTTGTAGTGTTTCATCTGATATAATGGGATTAGACCTGAGGGTGACTATATCAGAGCTCCTGACAGGTTTCTGCAATGTATTGTGCATGAACAGGTCCAATATATTTTCTTTTTCCTTCTGGATTAGTAGATTTACAAGCATTATTTTTGTTCCTGCTGTGGCAAATTCTGAAGGTAAAACTCCTCATTTGCTATGAAAACAATTATTATTATTTGTTAATTTTTTTTCTTTCCATTGCCTGTTTTACTTATAGGTTGCTGTCTCTGTCAGCATTTTTATTCTGTTTGTGCTTTGCAGTTCGTTGAAGGGGTAGATGTATATTCTGAAAATAAACTTGAATCTATTAAAGTGGCTAACATACAGTGATGTCTCTGTTTTGTAAATTGAGTTCAGGCATAGGCTATCTATCTCTTTGGCAGCAGTGGAGGTGCCTTTTTGCTTGAATTTTACTGTTTAAGCTTTTAGAGTTGCTTTCGAAGGTGGAAGAGGGGTCAGGGTAGCATCAGATTCACACATTACTGTCTTTACTGAATTTATATGAATGACCTCCTTTGAAGATTGAAGAATGTGGCACGAGTATGCATAAAGCCTCTCAGACTTTGAGGAATGTGATCTTTTGTCTTTTGTGCATGATCTTCTCTTTGGCTGTTATGTTTTGCTGATTTAGGGATGATGAATTTGGATACATTTGATTAAAGAAAGAAATTAAAATGCGATCACCTCCACTTAGCATCACTGCACCTCTGCTTGAAGGCTCTCTAATATTGCTAAAATTACTGTGAGGTTAACCTTGGCTTTGTTTTATTATGTTTTGGCCATGTCATCCAGCTCTGGCACTGGACCAACCTACACAGGTTACTGCCTCTTTCTCATCTGTCTCATCCTTCAGCAGGCAGTGTAGAGTCTCATTCAGAAAAGTTTATCCAGTGGGCACCAGCATAATTAAAAATATTTTCTGCTATTCTTGAGGAATTGTAGTACATAAAGGACAATCAGCTTTACTCATGAAATTGCAGGCACCAAGGAGGACTTAATGCAAAAGCAAGTGTATCCCATTATCTCCTTCTCATTCTGCATATCACAGTCAAAGCCATGAGAAACTAAATTCTGCACTTACGGCCTAATCCAAACTGAAGTCCGGTGGGTCTTCTGATCCTTGGTGTTTTCAGAGCAATGAAAACAAAGGACCAGAGTTCTCCATTTTCTTCTTACTGGAAATAAATGACAGATATCTGAGGAGGAAATAAAGTTAGGGCACAAAGGGCAAGTGCATTTTTTCTTTACCTAATTATCCTTTTGCCTTTATTTCTGATGATTCCCCCACACCTCACACAACTCAAGGAAAATACCTCGCATATGGCCTGCTCTGCAGCTGGAGTAGTGGTAGCATTTTTCCCAATGGGTAAGTGACATATAGGAGTGATTTTATTTGTTATAAATAATAAACAAGCTCTGTTTTTGTTAAGGTGTTTGATTGGTTGGGTTTTTTCTTTTTTTTTTTTTCTGTTTGTTTGTTTGTTTGTTTGTTTTGGGTTTTTTTTTTGTGGGGGGGGGGAAGGAGAAGAGGTTTGTGTGTGTGGTTTTTTGCTTTTTTTTTTAGTTTGGAAAGAAGGCTCACACTTGTTCATTCTTAGAACGTTTGACCATACTGTTAATATCCTTCTCAAGTGCTTGCTGGTTTCTTTTGATTCTCTGTCTAACCTATCCATGTTTGAATAAACAATTCACATAAAACTATTACTGAAAAGTATACATTGTGTATAAAACCCACTCTCTCATCCTGTGCTATAAGAATTTATAATGATGGAATACTTGTGATATTTTATCTTTCTATCAAAAATGGAATATATTACCAGGCAAATCAGATTTTGAGAAGTGGCAATGATTATTGAATTCTCTGTCTCAAATAGAAATCTGAAAGAAACGAAGAGCTCCTGTTGCCTCAAATATGAATTGAGCCAAAATTTTCCATTTAGATGTGTGGGAAACCCTCTGAGTTTGTAAATCTTGTTAACAGTAGGAAGAATGTTGTCATTTTAAATCTATGCAAATAGTTGTGCTTTCTTCTCGATACTGTTGCATCTGGAAAAAACCAAATATAGTAGTCAGGAAAAATATGAAAGAGCCTAAGCCTAAGGAGAATTGAAAAAAGATATTTCTCTGTGGTGAGTTCTATATTTCTCTATTTCTCTTTTTCTGGCTCCCACTGTCCTTGGTTGGCTTCTCCATTCAGCTGGGGAGTTCTCAGATGGAATGACTTCCTCAGCTCAAGTGCCCTACCAGCCAGCCAACACCTGCATGGCTTGAATCACTGTTGCTTATATCATGGAGGAGGCAATCTTTTCATCAGACCTGTGAAGCTATGAGACTAAAATTTATTTTTCCTCTTCCAGTGAAAGCATAGATAATTCTGGGCATTTTTCTTTTATTAAAAAAAATTGCAAAATGAGAATAGAATAAGTATGAGAAAATAAGGGGCATTTCTTTCATTACTTTGTAAATTTCAGGGTTCTTAAGAAGTTCTTGTTCAATTTTTTTTGCTTATAAGCAAACATGGACATTTTGAGGCAGCTCTGATGCACAGCTGGCAGCTTGCAAAACATATACAATATGGGCAGCAAGATAAGGTGAAGGCTCATTAACTGAAGAAACTAATATCAGATGCCTGGAATTTAAGTAGAAAAGCACAGCAATCACTTTATTTGAACATATCAAATATACACAAATATATGCATATATGATATACAATTTATTTATGTGTATCTCTATGTATATTCTCATGTGTAAATATGAAATTATTTTAAGCATTGCATTTTTATAAGCTCTTGCTATGCCTGTGTTGAAAATCACTATTTGATGTTTTTCCGTACTTGCATCTTTTTTTGCTTTTACGTTAAAATTAATTGTTTTTGTCTTGAGGGATAAAGATAGAACCTTTTCCTTAATGCAGTTCCAATAGAACATAACTTGATGCTTATAACAGCTTGTCTGTCTGAGAACTGTTAAAATAAGACTGAAAGAAAGAAAAGCTCCATTTACTGTGGAAACCCCTAGTGGGATGAAAACTATAGTTCGTTTCTTTAGATAACAAAAGACACTTCCCTGTCCTCTTCGCTAGCAACTTTTTTTTTTTTTTGACACAAAAGGCAGAATGAGGGAGCAAGCAATACCCTAATTATAACTGCTTTTCCCCAAGAATTTTACCCTACTTTGCTTGCTCTGGCTTAGCAGGACATCCTGCTGTATTTTACTTCAGAAATAAGAAATATGAGTAAAGGGTTAATTTTTCCCGTTTGGATGCTGTGTGCAGTGCTGGAAGAAGGACAGCAATATGCAGTGCAACTTTGACCTTCTCATTGTTCTATAATGTCACTGGCTGGTTACTCCTGCATGCTTTCACAGCCTCAGCAACTTGTGCTGTGGCAAGGAGGGGTCATCAGTGACCGGTCAAACACGGAATTAAAAAAACATTTAAAAAATTACAAGTTATTTTAGGCCTCAAAATTGAGGTACTGTTCTGTTATAAAGGCACGAGAAGGATGTGGCATTCACCTGTTTTTATAAGTTTGTGCTGGGAGGAGGAGTAAAGTTAATGTGATGTTTACTGAGTTAGGAGTAAATCGTGCGTTACAAAAATATAAGTACTTTATATATATGTGTGTGTCTGTATTGCTATCATTGTTGAAGATGTGCATTTTGTCATCGCCTTCAATGTCATAAAATGAACTTAACATCTTGAGTCTACTGAAATAATTGTCATATTTCCTGGTGGAAAAAGTAGTCTGTTTTTTTGCTTTTAACAATCTTTATATCATTAAGTTCTTCAACATTCTTGCTGCTACTGCTCCTTTTTTTGTTCTCTTTTAATGTTGGTGTCATTGCCATGAAGGGATAGGATAAAACATACACTAAGATCAAGGTTAGAGGGTGGAGAATTTTGTTCTAACACCTCTGTTCTGAGGACTGAGCAATGATCAGGAAGGGTTTTTCTTAATCTTCTAAAAAGGGCATTATGTGCCAGAGTATGAAGCCCAAAATGCAGCAGTGGAAATGGAAGTAGCCCTCCAACTTCACTTTAATAACCAGAGTATGTGCAGATACAGGTTTGCCATCATGTATATATATATATATATATACATACTCAAGTAATGGGTGATCTCTAATGGTAGAATCTGCAAACACAGAATTTCTGTAAATTCTTTGTATGGAAGGAGTTAGAAGAAAATGCTTGATGGCTAAGGAAAACCTCAAAGGATGAGGATAGGTTTCTCCTGGTCTGATACTGTAGGACTATGTTCCACTTCTGAAATGCAAATTTTAAAGTCATCTATGTGCTTTATGTATTGTTTAATTCCACAATGTCATTGAGAGGAATGCTATCGTGAGCTGTATGTCAGTGGCTGAAAGGGAATCTAGTGGTGAAGATACGAGACAAAAACCCAAGTTCTCCAGTAACTGTCTGTAACAAATGCAAATGACATGCACCATAAAGGAAGAAGTGTGCATAGCACATGGTGTACCAGACTGGATCAGTAACCTGCTCCTCCATGAAGTAGCACTTACATACTACAGTTTTAGGCATAAGAGTGTCCTTCTTCTTTGCAAAGTTCACATAGGTGGTTGATCACAATATGAGGCTCGTAAACATGCTAGCGTAGTACTGACTATAGAAATCAATTGGAAGACAAATTTCAGCTGGGGGAAAGTTAAGGAGAATAGCAATGAAGGTTGCATTGGTTGTCTTGTCACAATTTTCCTCTCTCAAAATCAAATTATTTTGTGTGAAATTTCACAGGGATTTGCCAAGGTACTTTGGGTGCATGTACTTGGGTTATACCTCTGATACACTTCAGTTTATCTGTCAACTTCATAGATTTCATGAAACCTTCATTCTTTTGGGAGGTTTCAGGTCCAATTTAGCCTGGACGGCATAAAAAAAGATTGCATCTTGTAAGGAAGATAATAGCTAGAAAGCAATTAAGTTTTATATTCCTTATCTTTTGAAGAGTCTTTTTCTAATATTGTTGTCAGAAAATGTTTCTCCGTCTGTGTCTAAAAAGCTACATTGGCACTGAGCTAGTCATGGCGTAATATAGAGTCCAAACATATGGTCATTTGAGTTAATTTTGAAAAAGTGAGATGAAATAAAAGAAGTCAGCCACTCCCATCCCTTTGTCAACGTAAATTTTTGCTGTTTGCTTGATTCAGATTTAAATGTACGAAAAGAAAAATCTTCAGTCATGTTCTCAACTACGTATCCACAAATTACTATTTTTGGGAAGCAACATATTGATGGCACGTAGTTTCATATGAATCCTTCTTTTAGCAAGTTGGTAATGACATCTTGTGTGACATGTGTTCTGTTTTTCGGTTTATCTGAAGCATTTCGTAGTATGATGCACTGGTACAGTATGTGCAAAACTGTATCTAGCTAGGGGCCCACACTAACATCCTTCCAGAAATTAGTGATTCCATAGGCAGCTTCTAAAAAATGCTTTACTGCTGACTCTAAGACCCAAAAAGGCAACAGCTTTGGAGATAGATTCAGAACATGGGTGTTCTCTCTGGTAGTTCTTACATTCTCAGTTTCTAAGTTTTATTCTAGTTTCATCAGTGAAGGTATTTCCTGTCAAGTCAAAGGTGTTGTGGACTCATGGTTAATGCTATTTATTTTTGTGCTAATAGTAATTTAAAATAAGTGTATTTCTCTCAGCCTGGAAGTGTGCTTGGCACCTTACTTACAAGATTGAAGGTTGGTTCTTTCTGTATGAAGACTTTAAGATAACACCCATTATACAAGCAGTCAAAATTCAATTTAGAATAAAATGTGTGTATTTTTAGTTGTAAAAGCAGTGCTTAATTTATTAAGCTAACTAAAGTTACAGTAAATTACTTTGCATTCATGTTTGATTGTGGAATTTGGTAACTTGACACTCAAGGGAAGTGACAGAAATCTCACTATTTACAAAATTTTCAGTCTTTGAGCCATGTCATGTCAGCAGTTGGTTAGTGGTAGCTGCTGTACGGACACCTCTATCATGTAGAATTACAATATTCCACAACATCATCCAAGAAAGCAATGCCATGTTTTGGCTGGTTTTTTTTTGTTGTTGTTGTTTTTGTTTTTTTTTTTTTTTTGTTTGTTTGTTTGGTTTTTTTTGGTTTTTTTTTTTTTAATTTTGACAGTCTTAGAAGATAGTCCTTTATATACCTTGTTAAATCCAGTCTAGAGGGCAACTTTCTTTCATGGGATGATCTGTCTTGCATGCAATTTGTCTCACTCACGCTAAGATACTGAGTTAAAAATGAGTCTGCAATTATTGTGCATTTGTACCTGGTGTACCAGATGTTGGTATAGTGTCCACAGAAAAAGAAATATATATTCAAAATATTTAACCTTGGGTTTTACACTTATTGCTCATTTGATTTGTGATGTTGTGCTTTTGAATGTGAAGACAGTTGCAAATTATACAAGTTCTCATAGTGTATGTAGATGCTGGTCTTTGAAATATGAGCTACAAAGTATTTGCAATTTTTTTTTATTAACATTAGCCACTTGTTAAGATACACCATTCTATAGGCTTGTATGCTGAAAATTTAAAACTGACTAATCCATGAAGAAGTAGTTTGTTTGTCAGAAGTGTGTCACAGATCTGTTTGTGCCAAAGACACCCGAAATCTGGGCCTATGGAATGGGAAAGGTTTTCTTTTTTTGCCTACCTTACTTACGTACCTTATTGCTTGCCAAATAGCAGTAATAGGTTTTTATCTGAAAATTTGGAGGAGCCTTCTGATAAAATGGGAAAAAAAGGGCAGGAAAACTGAGTTTTGAATAATGTGATATATGCAGAAAGCACAGTGAAAATTTTGCATTCAATTTTATCTATTCAATGGTGGCTCTTGTTTGCTGGAGAAGCACCAGAAACCACCGCAAGTTCCCCACAGTTGCTATAAGCATGCACACAGTGTAAGAGCTGCAGAATGTGTTTCTCATGGCAAAGTACAGATTTTAATGCAAAGTAAATATTGTTATGCTGGGGCATTGTATATTTCTTTTTTGTCATCTGATCATGGGGTTTTTTTTTGGAATCCTGTGTGTCAGAATTGTAGACAGTGTTATTGCAATCGTGGCTACAATTGCTTTTAAATTTTTTTTATATATTCTGCCAGTGTGTGCTCTGTAATTATATTTTGGATTTTGCCTATTGCTTATAACTCCATAAACTGTGGTAACTTTTAGATGGTAATTGCTAAACTTCATAATCGCAATATTTTTGTTCTTGGTAAGGAAGAGGGGGGAGAAAGGGAGGATTTTTCATATCTCTCAGATCTATTGGTCTGTTCTCCAAATGACAGGTTCCTGACTGATCAACTCTGCCACCTGCTACTAAAGCTCAGTAATATTAGTCTGTGCAATGGCTTCACTCTCATCTCACACCTCAGAGATCTTGAGCTCAACCCCAGGCATCCCCTGTGTGTTTAAATCAGCTTAACGGCTCATACAGTGTGCTGATTTCCTTGTAGGCCTCTGTTTTCTCAAAAAGTGATCACCTTTTGCCAATGCCCTCAGGATTAAACAGGGCAGTCTGGTTTTCCTTTTCTGCATTGGCTATACCTTTGTAGTCAATAAAAGACTAACTAGAAAAGAATCAGCTGATGAGAGAATCAATCTTCTGGAAGCCTCCCCACAGTTTTCTCATCATTTTTGTGCCATCTGTCATCTCAGATTGTAAAATGGAAACCAAAACTCAGTATGTGGGAAGACTTTTAGTGCTCCTTGTTAACAAAAACAGTAAGACCAGGGGTTTTGATCTTATGAGTGTATAGGTAAACAGTATGCTGTAAGTGTGCACTCTTGAAGTAGCTTTTCCGTGTTTCTAATGGAGGTCTGCGAAAAATTATCAAAGAAGTATCACAAAGGTCTCATGACATACTGTAGTGTAGATATCCATTCTGAGTAGGTCAGGTTAAATCTGAAGTTCTTCTCTATAACAATACAGGGGTATCTTACAGAACAGCTGTACCATTTATCATGGTATAAAAGCCATATAAATAGAAAAGGTCTTTAAAATATAAGTGAAGATTTTTTTTTTCATTTCACTACTTGCTAAGTTAAAACAGTGGTCTGTCTTGATAACTAGTATTATGCAACTAATTTTAAGCTTTTTGAATAATAGCCTGCTTCAAGTTGGTTTATAATGACAGATGGACAACTTAAAAAAGAATTGGAAGTTCATCATAATCATAATTCTTTACAGTTCTAAATTTTTCATTCAAATGTATCACAGTAGTTTACAAATATTAATTCAGTGTTATAATCACCCACCCACGAAGCAGGTCAGCATCCTAGTTTTACAGAAGTTCAGAGTAGGGTATCAAAAGGTTAAGAGCTGTGAGGAATTAAGGGGTCTGTTGTTATGCACCATAAGGCTCATGCTGGGGACTCTATTTTTTCCACATCATACTTTAAACTTCATTTGAAATCTGATTTCCTTTCCTGGACTGAAAATCCAGGAATGAGTAACACAGAATGTGCGGGTTATATTAGTGACTGGTTGACAGTCATGCTGAAGCACTGAGAATAAGGAGTGTTTAACTAGAATCCCATAAAGTAGCAAAGGTGACTGCATCACCATCTCCAGCAGGATATGTCTTCTTTCTCTGTCTGCAGGTGCTCTAGCCATTGCCGTACTGTTCCCTACAGAAGGGGAGCTCTCAAGCTTTGCACATTCTGCAAAAAACCTGTCAAATATCACCTTCTTATGATGAAGGACCATGGCAAACCTTGGTTACTCTCTCATTTGTCTGACAATCGGAGAGTGTATCTCATGTTGATGAAAAGGTTTAAATATATTACCTGTGGTTCTTGAACAAAAATTCAAGTACAGATCTCTGTCCCAAAAAGAGGGCTAATTGCCAGAACTGAGACACATCCCTCTTGCAGTTTTAGTTGCCTAAATCATAGCTAGCAATTAGGAAGCTGCTAAGAACAGTGGTATCAAATACAGTTTTTCACTAGCTGTACATATTGCAATGCATTTATATCAAAAATTCAAAAATGAAGAAGTGAGATTTCCCTTCTAGGGAAGTTCATTTTTCCCCCTTGAACCAACACCTGAGAAATTCAGAAACAAGGTAAAGAGGTACCTGACTCTGTTCCTCCCTTAAAACAGGTCTGGACTATGAAATATTTAGCAGATATTGGCTCCATTAGAAGCCCAGGAGACATCATTTCAGAACAGAGTTGTCTCTCTATTAAGAGATCGTCTGAAAGCTTTCAAGCTAACTTTCATTTATTTCAAAGCTATAGAATTATTGATGGGTTGGGTCTCAGCTGTGGATTCCACAAATATAGAGACATCCCTTTGCTTGGGGCATGGTGCCACCAAGATGAGCATAGCTGTGACGGCTTTTTGTAGCAGACATGTATTGCTTCATTCCTTGGCAACTTTAGATGGTCACTCATCTAGCAGAGTTGCTTTTATTTTTATTTCAGAGAACTTTGCTAGAAAAATTGTTCTAGAAGACATATCTATTGAAAGACTCCTATCTTTAAGCAAGCTCTTCAAGGCTCATTTAGGGGAGGGATTTGGTTTTTTTGGCCACCTTTTTTTTCTTACTGCCAGTATTACTTGTAAAGATATGAGAAACAAGAATTGTAACAATTGCACATGTTTCAGAGGCAAGCCAACAATACAGTTTGTGCTACTGTAATTCTTGATCTCAGCTTCTAAAGCTGGATTGAGGATGCCTGCTCTAATACCACCAGCTATCAAACCCCCTCACATCTGGCAGATATTTAAAATGCAGGTTACACTAATAAATATTCTTTCCCTTTTAAATCTATACTTTTTATTGTCCTTCAGCATATGTAGAAATTTGCTTTGCGGTCATATCAACTTGCTATCTGCTAGGCTGTTCTTTTCAAACCCCACCAAATCAAAGTTTGTCAAAGGATTGATACAGATTTAACTGCTGGTCAAAGAATCTTTTCAGAGCCACTTAAGGTTCATGGCACTACAATTAGGCTCTGGAATGTTGCCTAGACCATCTCATTTTGAAGTCTGTTTATCTGAGGTTTATGTGAGTTTTGTACACACTATGCTGGAAACTTTTTTTACAAATTACTCAGTCCAAAATTTCATCCACTTGTTAAATCTACAGTTTGCCGGATCCATGCTCTGGGAGCAAATATAATCACATGCTAAATATACCCCATGCAAAGTTTTTCAGCTTGCTTTATCAATTATTTCTAGTCACAGGCAAATATTTTGAAGAGCTATTTCAAAACATATGGAAAGGGGTAGTACAGTTTATCTGATTTTGTAACCTGTTAACTGGTATACTACCCTAAACATCAAACCATACTTTATTGGTGTACAAGTAGCATGTTCTTGGATTGAGGAGCAAAATCAGCATCTGTAAAGGGATGTCACAGAATAACTCACCAATATTTCTACTGAAAATATTTTCATTCAGGAGTATGCATTGATATTCTTCTTATAGTTTAGTAAGCAAATGAACTTCATAAGATTGTAATGTTCAGATTGCCAGTACATGGGTGTATCTCCTAATATTGCAAATATTTTTTGGCAATTTGCCGCTGATTTCCTTTTGCAATATCTCTTAACCTCATAGACATTGTATGTTTAAATCAGGTCTGGCAGAAGTTGGAATAGCCTCTATTTCCATGATAATTGTCATATGGTGAAAACATAAAGTACTTGATTCATTAAAATAATTGCAAATTGGGCTCTCTACATGGTAGGTAAAAAGGACAGATTTTTCTTAGAGCTGCAGTTGCAATGATTAGACCAGAATACCACAAGAAATGTTGTCTTCATGGATTTTTTTTCCAGTCTGTTGCATTTGTTACATTCATCTTTACCTGTAAAAGAAAACATAACAAACCCAAGCTCCGAACGGTAACAGTGGGAGGTGCAAACTACCCAGGTCCATGACCTGTGTCAGTCCAGTTTACCATTTTCAGATGCCAAAATTTAGAAATGAGGAATGGAGTGGGATTATCTACTCACCACTGTTTTTTGTCTGTTTGGAAGTGGTTATAATGCACATCTATGACTTCTGCATAAAGGTCCTGGCAACACTTAGAGTGAAAATTTCTTGTCACAATTTTTGCCTTCTGTAATTTGGTTAGTCTTATATAACTTGTTGAACTTAGCTTTTTCTCTCTTGTGCTACACGAAACTGATTTGTTGAGGGCAGAACTTAAGATGAAAAATATTCTCAAATCAAAACCACTTTAGGTTTGCTTTTGATTGTCCCAAGGTATTTCCCTGTTGCAATTGCATGTTTCGGATTTTTTGCTCAGTATATGCTCTCCTTTCACTGCTAATCCAACCTGATGTGCCATGGCATCAAAGTCTCCCACAATTCACTCCTTGGAGTGCTCAGAAGCTAACATCCAATTAAATCCAGTAAAAGTCTTCCATCTCCTGAGCATGCATTTTGTGGAGGACCTAATTTAAAACAGGCTAGAGTATAGGTTTATATTGTCAGGCATCTTTTTTGCATTCAAAGCAGTCTTGATAAAATGAGATACCTACATAAGCACACAAAATCTCTAGGTATAGCTCAATTAATTGAAGCTAGGAGAATTGTTCTTTGGCTCCCCAGGAGTCACAAATCACGGCTTTTACTAGCAGGCATTTACTATAGTGGCTACCATTTCTGTAGCCCCATCAGAGAATAGTTGTCCAGGTGTGTTCATTGCAGTCTGGTGTCCATTGGCACAAAGGCACAGGAGTAGGAGTGCAACAAACAAGTCATTTCTACACTGGAGGGAAAAAATGAATAATGTGAAGAAACAACTGAATGGATAAGGATTAGCATTTACTCTGTGTAACAGTCAGTCCAGATTGCAGAAATAATGGTGTACCTGTCAATCATTGGCTTAGCTAAAACGTTGCCTGCATCAACATCTGCCAGCATTGTCATGTGGAACCTTTCAGAACATTATGTAAAGAATAGAGATCATTGCTAAAAGTGTCTTTATTTTTTCCTGTTTGAATATTTCTCACATATAGTAAATATAAAAAGATAAACTGAGCGGATTGAGTGCAGTAAGGATGAGGGGCAGAATATAAAAGAAAGGCTAGAGAATTCAGTGTCTCTGTGGCAGAAAATGAATGATGGGTTATGAATTTGTTAAAACTATGTTGTTTAGAGTTGAAATATATTGAACTGCTTCTGTGTGTAAGGTAGACAGTTTAAGTTAATGCCAGATTGCATCACTGCAGCCTTCGGGAACAGAAGCGTATTTTTGTGGTAGGGAAGGTGGGTGTTCTGCACTTAGGGGCCTGCAAATGACCTGCAAACACACTCTCCCTTAGCAGATAGATAAACTGACCTGTTGCAGGATGGGCTCTTGTGTGCTGAAGTGTGTGGCACTCCTCCTCAGAGCACCTTCTTCTACTCTAGTAAGTAACTGTTGTAAGTTTTCACATGAGGTGAAGTAGTAATCAAAAAAAGAGGTTTCTTGGCCAAAAATTGTATTTAAAATTTGTTGGGAGATAGCATTTTGCTGAATTCAGACCTATTTTTGATGAAGGATCAGGTGTAATGTCTTGTTCTTGCTTTGGTGTGGAGAAAGTATCTTTTTTTGTCAAGAATTATTTCAGTTTGGGTTTAAATTTTTATATTGTTTAAAAAGACATGCCAATTATAGCATAAACAAAGCAAACCCAAGCTGTATATTTCAGATTGTTAAAACAAGGAATGCTTTAAGTAGGAAAATGATTCATTTTGTTGCATTTTATGAAAAGGAGTATTTTTTATATTTCTGGTTATTGAATCAGAAACAGTCTGATATAAGGGAAAAAAACCTTGAAAGTTCTGTCAGTATAAGAAAACAGCTTTCTTTCAACTTCTTCCTGTTATAACATGTTCTATTTTTGGGGTGAGTTTCTTTCTGGTTTTATGTCACCATTTCCACTGATAAGTGGAAAGACAGATTGTTGGTTCCCCTTTCCTTTCAGAATTAATCCCAAGTATTAATTAAAATATGGTTAACCTTTAAAACAAACTTGTGTCAAATTTCAGAGCTAGAAAAAGCTACTTAATGTAGACAAGAAGTTTTGTTCTCCAGTTGTTTCTGAAAAGTATTTCTGTCAAAAAAAGATGTGATAATTTGATGCATGTCGGATGCATGCTAAACTACAAACGTTAAGAATGGCAGCTCTTTTTCAAAATTTAAAAGAAAAAGGACCTTATCATCACATTTGGAATCTTGTTTTTCCAATCCATCTATGCCTCTCAACCCTTGCCCTTGTAGTGACCATATGGGTCAATACAGAGTCAGGGTGGTGATCAGAGATATGAGAGAAGACTGCTCCCGCATCTCTTCCCAGGTTCCTTGTTGTACTCCTTCCTTTCTCCTCCTTCAACTTTACAGATGAAAAAAGTAATAGGAAGGTAAATGTGGGAAAATAGTATTTGCACTTAATGTAGTTTAAAATTATTCTTTTTTTTTTTTTTTTTAAACTCTTGCTCAGTTTTTTAACAATATCTCTTTGTACTTCCAGTATTTTCTGTCATCTCTTTTTTTCTCCTCACTATTCTTTCTTTTTCTTGTCATGGGGCTAGTTTTTGTTTAATTCATTAATTTATTTTTGCCTAGAATTAGAGTAATTTTTCTTGTTTGGTCTTTTGTTTCAACTTCTTTATGTTTTCCTCTGACATGATTGTGAATGAGGGCTTTTGGCTTTCATTTCTTGATTTGTTTCTCTAAATCCCCTTGGCTTCATCTAAATTCCTTCTCTTTTCATCTCTACCTTCTCTTGTTTCCCTCTGGCCTGCACACACCTGTTACCCTTTTATCTGCCCTTCCTTTAATTTTTTTTTTTCCAGTTTGTAGGGTTTTATTGTTTGGCTTGGTTTGTTTTCTTGTCTCCTTTCCTCTCGTTGCTGTGAGTGCCTATTTGCATAGGAGAGAGAAAGGCAGCCTTAGCAAACACCTGTTCAGCACCCATGCAGTAGCTTCAGCTCACTTTGAAAGGGACCACGAAAGAGCAGAGAAGAGTAAGGAAAAAGATTATGGGTCAAATGTCCTAAAAGGACTGGAGAGAGGGGAAAAAAGAGAAAAATGAAGAAAAGAATATTTAGGAGAAGAGAGGAAATCCAGAGTGACTATAGGGCAAGAGAAAAGAAGTGGTGATAGGGACAAGGAAAAGGGTGGGAGTCTGGATGAATCCAGTTAGACAAAACCTTCCAGTAGAAAGTAAGGTAGAAAAGACAGGGACTGTAGATTCCACTACATAATTTTGTTCCTCTCTTCTCTTGTAATTTCAGCCTTCCACTACCTGAAGGGAGCCTACAAGAAAGATGGGGAAAGATTTTTGCAGGGACATGTGGTGATAGAACGTGGGTAAATGGCTTTTAAACTGAGAGTAGATTAGGTTAGATATTAAGAAAAAATTCTTTACTGTGAGGGTATGAGGCACTGGAAGAGGTTGCCCAGAGGAATTGTGCATGCCTATACATAAAACTGTTCAAGGCCGGGTTGAATAGGCTCTGAGCAACCCATGGCATGGAGGTTTGAACTAGAAAATCTTTGAGGTTGGCAGGGGGAGGAAGCATATGCAGGGGGGTCACTCAAATTTGGCTTTTTTTTTTTTTTTTTTTTTTTTTTTTTTTTTTTTTTTTTTTTTTTTTTTTTTTTTTTTTTTTTTTTTTTTTTTTTTTTTTTTTTTTTTTTTTTTTTTTTTTTTTTTTTTTTTTTTTTTTTTTTTTTTTTTTTTTTTTTTTTTTTTTTTTTTTTTTTTTTTTTTTTTTTTTTTTTTTTTTTTTTTTTTTTTTTTTTTTTTTTTTTTTTTTTTTTTTTTTTTTTTTTTTTTTTTTTTTTTTTTTTTTTTTTTTTTTTTTTTTTTTTTTTTTTTTTTTTTTTTTTTTTTTTTTTTTTTTTTTTTTTTTTTTTTTTTTTTTTTTTTTTTTTTTTTTTTTTTTTTTTTTTTTTTTTTTTTTTTTTTTTTTTTTTTTTTTTTTTTTTTTTTTTTTTTTTTTTTTTTTTTTTTTTTTTTTTTTTTTTTTTTTTTTTTTTTTTTTTTTTTTTTTTTTTTTTTTTTTTTTTTTTTTTTTTTTTTTTTTTTTTTTTTTTTTTTTTTTTTTTTTTTTTTTTTTTTTTTTTTTTTTTTTTTTTTTTTTTTTTTTTTTTTTTTTTTTGTTCTGTCTCTTTTTCCTCTTTAGTTATCTTTTTTTCCATGCACTTGCTCTCTGCTAGAGGAGATCTGTTCTGCAAGGTCATTTGACTGTTCTCAGAATTGCTGAATGGTGCAATGACCTCATAATTATTCAGTGACTAGTTACTTCTGAGGATTTGTTGCTTTGTATCAATTTATTTAAAATGTTAAGAAATACATGATCAAAATATTGGAGAGTGTGATGAAGCACTGAAGTAATAGAAAATGCAGCAGTATTGTAGAGGTGTTTTTACAGTTGTTTTCTTCAGCCATGATGTCTCTGTCTCTTTCTTCAAAACTAGATCGAGAACACTTTTAGAGACTCGAGGGATGCACAAGAATCTTCCATTGAAAGTCAAGGGAGCCTTTGAAGTTGTTCCTTATATGTATAAAACATACTCTGTGTTTTGTATTGTGATAGAAATTAAAATTTATTTATTCAGTGGACTAGATCTTATTTATTGTGCTAAGATCTAAAATTTACTTGGTCAGAAAACATTTCGGGGCTCTTAGGCAAAAATAAACTGATAATAAGAAATATAACTTTTGTATAATTCACATTTTGTATCATTTATATTATAGTTGTACTTCAGAGACTCTGTGAAGATGCTGAAACGTCACTGTGCTGTGTTTTGCACAAATACTCAAGAAAGAGCAATCCTTGTCACAGAGAATTTATTACCCAAATAGGTGAGATGGACAAGAGAAGAAATACATAAGTACATAAGTACACATAAGAATAGACTGTTTCTTTTCTAAAAATCAGTCAGTAAATGAATGGTAGAGGAAAAGACATATGGTCTGTGTCTCCTTTGCTCTAATATCCAGCTCTTGGACCACATCCATCCTTCCCATGCAGTCATGTAGGGTATTTTTCCAGCTGCCTGTTGTTTTCCGATCTCTGAAGCCTCGAATTTTTTACACTTGATGCATTACATTCTCCTCTTCCTGTCTGCAAAATTGATTGTTGTATTCCTAGTTTCTTAAAGCTTTTTTAGAGCCCTCTACCCATAGCACACACTTCTGTTGATGCTCCTTCAAGCCTCCGTAGCACCCACCTTATGTCTAGACAGTGCTGGTGGCTTTGCTGTTCACATTGCTTCCGCCACCTGCAGCAACAACATTGATTTCAGAGTTGTGGTGATAGAAGAAGCCAAACTTTCTTATACTAAAACTGAATATTCAGTCTGTGAACTGAGAATCACTGTGATGAACTTACTTGACTGCCAGTGGCTAGAAAATAATTTTTTTTTAAATCACAAATAATCCAAAAGGTTTTTTGATTATTTTTTTTTTTGGTGTGTGGCTATTAGCAATAGAAGAACTGAAGTAGTCTTTTAGGAAGAAAAGCAAAAAAAAAACATTTATCAGAAACTTGGGGAATGCAGTAATTTATTTTTTTTAAACTAGAAAAATTAACCCACCAAACCAGAAAATAAATACTCCCTTGCCCTGAAAAAAGAAATAAACAATTGTTCAATTAACTTTGTGTGATAAGATTTTAAAGAGCTACATATTAATGCACATCAAAATTTACAAGAACTGCTTCTCACTATTTCTTAGGAATTTATTTATAAGACAACTGGAAATAAAAATATTCTGCTCAGTATGCATGCAAATATTGTTCTGGTATTAACACATGGCAAATTTTTCAATGCTGCATATACACATAGTGTTTGAGCACATAATATGGTATTTTATGGCTTTGGTACTGTCCAGTGGTCCCCTACGGACAGGATGTCAGATCTATTTATGTATTTCATTAGGTACTGCCCTCTTAGCCTAGTGCTAGCTTGGAAAGAGGATATGCTCCTATGCTGCTGTTATAGAAGGGATGTTTCTACCCTGTAAGCAAAAAGATGCCCTGTGCTTTTAGAAATGGTGGTTGTGAACCCTGCTCTCCAATCCACGTGCATATAACTGGCTGCTGACCATGTACGTGTGCATTCAGGCACCAGCACTTATGCACCGGGAAGCTTTTTCTCCTGAAGAATTTCTTTGTTCTGTTTTTATTTCTGTAAACTTACTAATATTCCCCGAAACTCATAAGCATGCACAAACCTGAACCACTTCACCTGCTGTCAGAGATATGACGAGCTTATTTTCAAGTGTACAGTTCTACAGCTGCTGTACAAAAGATCATATTTATAAAGCCGATCTCTTATCTGAAGGAGTAGCTTCATTATTCTGCTTCATTGCCTGATAGCCCCAACTCCGAGAGCTGTGTGAGTGGTAACCACAAAGCTGTTCCATTATTTAACTCTGAGCTGCTCTCCATGACTCTCTCTGGGTTGATTTCATCATTTTCCTCCATGCAGGATTTTTTAGTTTGTTCATATTTGAAGGAAAAAATAAAGAGGTATAGAGAATAAAAAAACCTTGGTAAGGCCAATTTTACCAGTCTTGGAGCCCCTGCAAAGCCATTCATTTGGTGCCCTTGATTATGGTAAAGGTGAAAGTGACCACTTTCATTCTTTTTTCCTTAAAGATGCTTTGTTTTGAGTGAGAGCAATGATAGAAGTCAACACTGGCTTTCAGGTTTGGGCTGTATAGGCTGAAATTTTGACCATTTAATTTTATGTGAAAGTATTTGAAGTTCTTGCTTTTCATAGTTGAGAAGAATAAAATGTTTACAGGATATTTACAAGTAATTACTATTATTTTTTCACACATTAATGGTATGCATTTCAGGTGGCTTGTAGGGAAAAAACAGTTTAAATCTGGCTATTTCTTTCTGAGTTTAAAATAAGACTTGAACCTAATGTAAAAGTAAATTTCTCATAATGTTAAACTGATTTTGAGCAGATTTATGTTTTGGCTTGTTTTTATCTATTCTATACAACTGCTGATATTTTACATCTTTTACAAATGAACAAATTTTCAAATTTAGATTAGACATCTACTGATTTTAGCATGAAATTCATGCAGTGCTTTTTGAATCTGATTTCTGATAAGCATTAGTTGTGTATTCAAATCTGTATTTACTGCAGGAATAAAGGGTTGATAACCTTCCATCCTAGAATTCATGATCAGCAATGAATATCTCTTTCTTGCCAGCCCTGCCCGAGGCAGGCTGGGGACTCCCCACATGCTGCAGTACTGGCTGCTGGTCTCCCCCTTTGCTGCTTTGTGCTGGGGTTGCTGCCATATTTAGGGTGCAGTCTTTCCGTATGCCTCTAAGGCAGTGACAAGGCTCAGAACCTCAGCAAATGGCAAAATCCCATTTCTGGGGAGATGGCACATCTTCATTAGCAGGTTATTGTCCAATAGTTGCTGAATGCTCATTACTCAATTTGTAGTTCAGATCTTTTTTCCTCTAAACCTAATGAAGAAGGTTAAAAATAACTTTCCAGCCCATGGCACCATTGCCTCCCAGACTTGGCAGCCAGACTGCTGGGGGCAGAACCAGTCCATTTTTTATCTGTAACAACAAAAATATTTATCTGACTGTCAGAAGTTTCACAGCCCTCCTGATGTTGTAGCCCACTGGGCAGGCAGTAAGTGTCATGAAGCAAAGCTCCTTCATTTGCAGGATCAAATCTCACAGGACCTACTGGGACGATGAAAACTAAAAATTAGGTTCCTGCAAAGGGACTAGTGTGGAGGAAAGCCAGTGGTTTTTACTGTGTTAGAAGCATCCATTCACAGTCAGAGAGAGGCAGACAGATGAATAAGGAACTGGGTGGCACAACTGCCATGGAGATTTTCCAGGCCAGAGTATCATAGTGTGGTTTGTAAACACAAACTTGTCATGGTAATTCCCTTACATCTGTCGGCCTCTAGGCATTTTTGAAATAATAATAATATGAAAAAATAATATTGATTGTGGGCTGGTATTTTTTCCATGCAGTTCCTGCTGAAAACATCTGCCTTCATCTGTGAGGTTTAGATTACAATCCTGTCAGTGAATAATTATTTTGTGTGTTGTGAATCTCTTGGGATATAAACAGACTTCCTTTGTGTGTACACTAAGTGAACTGAGTTAAGTTGAAAAATGCTTCTCTAAAAGTTGTTTTGTGATGTTTGGAAAATGCTACTGAGACTTCAAAAGACTTTGGTTTTAATACAGCAAAGATTCATGCACAACCTTTAAGCAAGAGCCCTTTTTTTTTTCCCACTAGAATTCATATATGCTTAAAATTAAGTAAGTGCTTAGGTCCTCACAGAAGTGTTGGGGGTGAGATGACAGAAGGGATGTTTTAATCCATTTCAGCTGACTACCTCGTCTGAGAAATCATATTTTGTAGAGAAGGCAACTTAAGAAATACCTTTTGTATTTAACATAATTAAAAATAATTTTCCTGAATGCCTAGACATATGTAAAAGATTCTCTTAACTCTGTAGCCTTCATCTTCTGTAACCTGATTTTGAAGTTGGGTTGTTTTCTTGTGTGCTTTTTGTTTTATTTTGTTGTTTTTTGGTTTTTTTTTAATGCTGACATTTGCCACTGCGCCTACAACCTGCTGCAACTGGAGAAGGGAATGGAATGGACTAGAATATCTTCTGCTACTAATAACCCACAACTGAAAGAATTTTGTCTACCTTGTATCCAGGCTTCAGTAGCATAAGGAATGGCTGAGAACCCATGTCTTTCCCCAGATAAAAGTATCTGTGGGTGTAAGGGCTGGTAGAATGCTGCTTTTACGCCTCAAATGGCTTTAGGGCATATATTAAGGAAGTCTGTAATGGCTTAGTTCTTTTTTCTTTGAAGGAATTAATTTCTCTGAGCTGGTGGAATACTCCTAAACTGGCACAGCAATGCTAGAGCAGGTTATGCTGAAAGGTGCTCAATGGCTGCCAAAGGCAGTCACAGACCTTGTGAAAATGAGTGAGCGTGCCAAGCATTCCTTTAGACTCATCAGAAGAGTTTAGTGCTCCTGGGAGTCTCTCCAGGAGAAGGGCTCAGTGGCAAGCTGTGTTTGGTCTTTTGGAATATAGCAAGAGTTTAATAAAAACTTTTAAAGCTCAATTAAAAACGCTCCTGGTCTGGGGATGTAACATTTGGTAAGTGTGTTATAATTGTCACAAAGGACGTGATCCAGCACATGGTTAAGTCAAGGGGGCAATTTTATTGACTTCAGCAGGTGTTGGATGAAGCCCAGATTTATGAGTTAACGTTGATATGTGTAACAGTGAGTAAAATTTAAAACTTCATAGCTGCTTTAAAAAAAGAAAAAATCGTGGAAGGCCTTGTTTATTTTTTGAATAATCTTCAAAAAATAAGTTGTTTCTACTATGTTTATAATGATAATGTTAAAGTGGACTTGGGCTCTCTTGGATATTGGATGCTGGCTTGGAAAATTAGTTTTGCTGTAAATAAAGCAGGGTTATACTCTGGAATTGTTGTTTAAAAGGTCAGAGAAAGTTGAAGAGTTTTCAGGATGCATGCTAAAATTCACTAGAAAAACAGTGGTTTCATTAATATTATTTATATGAAAGTTAATAAAATCCATACATTTAAACAGTAACTGTACAGAATTAAACTGTGAACATTGCTTTACAATGACCATACCAATACTATATTAATATCTGATACTGTGTTAAAAAAATCAATTGTATGCTGTTTCCATCTTTCCTGCTACTATATGTACATATCTGTATATCTCTGTGTACATTTTTACACACCTATACCTGCTGATTCTTATCTGAGAGAACTCTCATCATCACTTGCTACCCTGGAATTTGAACTCTTCACAAAGTAACTCAACTGAGTTTCATCAGGCTGTAACTTCACCCCGCCCCCCTTTTTTTCCTGAGAGGTTTTTAAGGACTAGGTGCAAAATCTCAAATAGATGGGCATTTCTCATGTCCATTTGCTGAACTTTCTAAAATTAAAAGGAAAACTATCCTCCATTGAATACTTCTAGAAAGCATTGGAGTTGTCCTTTTAGACTACTTTCTACAGTTAGAGAACTTAATTAGAGCTGGAAAATGGATTTCTTTCCAAAGATGCATCCTCACATCTTTCCTGTTATATATTTCTGTAAGTACAGTGTTCTACTGCACATTCTGCAATATTTACATTTGTTTTGCAATAAGACAGGTTGTAATGAGGGACTCAGCTCCAACCGACCTCCATTTCCAACTATAATTTCTCTTCCAGAACTGGCAATTCATAGGAATCCCCTGATCAAAAGCACATTATGCTACTTCATTAGATTTTGTCACATGAAAGGAGGCACTTTCATTTTCTGATTACTTGTTATATGATCTAGTGAGCGATCTGAATTGTACTTTAAAATTAATTTTTTATTGGGTGCTAATGAATTATTTATTTATTTTAAAATGTAGTCATCTGCAATCAAATTTTTTCCCTTCAGCTTCTATATTTGGAATCTGCTGATAGTTACTGGAAGCTGTTTGGGGATTGGAATACTCAGCACTATTGTATTGTGATCAATAATTAAACTTAGTGCTGACATGTATCTAGTTTATGCAGCAGCCTCTGACAATCCATCTTGCAAAATTAATCTTTTCCAATTTATTTAATAGGAGACTTGAACAATAAAATAATTCGAATGAGTACCAATGCGGGATTATTTCTGGTCAATATTGCTTTATTATAAATTGGGTCCACGTACTCATTAGTAAATTAACTGTCAAACCTGAAAACAGCTTTTTTTTTTTTTTTTTTTAAAGGTAATTATTGGTACTGAAGACAAGAAGGCACTTAACCTTGCTGTGCAGTCGTCCTTACCACAGTGTTTTTATTCCAGGCTATAACTACCCATCAAAGCTGCAGAGGGAAAATAATTAGAGATATTAAATGGATGGAATATTAACTATTAGAAAGCTGTGTTCTTTCTGAGCTGTTCAGGTTTGTTTGGATTCTCTGTCAATGAATTACATGTTTCTTTGGAAGTTATTGTTTGGGGTGTTTTTTCCCAAACATTGAGAAGTGTGGTTAAATCTATGAAAAAAAAAGAAACCCAAATAAAAAAAAAACCTGAAAACTCTGAAAAAATAAATCAAAATTATTAGTACAAGTGAAATGTTGTATGTATTTAAAAAGAAGTATTTATAAGGGAAATTTTAAAGAAATAGAAAGTTGGTAAAATACTCAGGATTGTTTCTTTTATTTAATTAAAATATGCTCTTTAATGAATATAAATTAAAAATACTGCCTGCTCTAAAGCTGGGCATTTTCCCATTTTGCTCTTACCTCAGTTCAGTAACTTAGTGTGTTTATTCCTGCTTAAGACATTTGATTATGCCCAGTAGAGCACTTGTTAGAGCTCCTCCATTCCAAGCATTTGTGCTAAACAGGGTTTAAGATTTGAGAGTTCTGTTTTCGGTGTTGATGAATGACAGCCATTTAAATTTTTATAATTATTCCCTAAATCCATTTTGAATCTGTAGGAATCTCCAGAGTCAAATATAAGATAACAGGTAAAGCAGAAAATTTTATTCTATTTTATTTATTTATTTCAAGTGAAGGGCATCAGAACTTGTTTTGTGACTGCATGAGCACTGAACTTGTGGGTCCCAATCTGTAGTTCAGGGCTGGCCAAGAGCTCCCACTCCTGTGCATGGTGCAGAGGGGGTGGCAGCCCTCCCGTGGAGCCTTGGGAGCAGACTGGCTCCTCACAGTCAGATCTTGGATGCTCCCTCAACTTTGTCCTCGCCTGTGCACTGAGGAGAGCTTTCTTCTCTGCCTTGGCTATCTTTTCCTATTCTACAAATAGGAAACCAAATTCCTTTGAAATCTCTATGTCTAGATTAAATTTTGCTATAATCAGTTGACAATGTGTGAAGTTGTTTTCCCCAGAGGACATACAAATTAGATATTAGGAAATCCCCTTTCACTGAAAGAGTGGTTAGGCATTGGAATAAGTTGCCTGGGGAGGAGATAGAATCACCTTCTCTGGAAGTGTTCAGGAGGTGCCTGGATGTGGCACTTGGGGTTATTGGTTAGGAGTGATTACAGTGGTGCTGGGTTGGTGGTTGGACTAGATGATCTTGCAGGTCTCTTCCAACCCTCATAATTCAGTGATTCCCTTACTTGTGGAACAGCGACACTCTCACATTTGTTTAAAATATCATTCCAAGTAATAAACCCTTTAATTTCCTGTGCGTTTTTGAGAGCGGCTATGCCATATAGTATAATTGAGTACCAATAAAGATACATTTGCTGTGTTACAAATGTGGTAAAACCTCTAAGAAGCAATTATTTTGTCAGATATATTTCATAATTAATGTATTTTATTTATTATGCAACTGCTTACTATTTTAAAGGAAAGTAAGATAAATTCTATGCAGATTACTTGTTAAAAAAACCAAAACCACTTGAGATTAAATTCATACTTCATCCATGGTAACATGGCAGAAAAGACTGTATGGGAATGTATCTTTCATGCTTAAATACAGTTTGCAGCTGAAGGTAACATTCACTTCTTAACTTGCCAGTTTTATAATTTTCTGAAAAAACCTTGACCCACAAAACAACAAAACCACACACACACAAAACCCCTTAAAAAAGCCCAGAGTCTCAAGGCCCTTTTAAATTCAACACTGTTGAAGTTAACTATGAAAGAAACTATGATTTTTTCTTCTTCTTCTGTATTAATTCCCACCTAGACAGATCGGTGGAGCTTTAGCTGGCAAAGGAGCAAGGGCAGGTGGACTTAGCTACTGTGCTGGACCAGATGAACACAGTATTGTGTGTATGCAAAGGAGAGAACGAGATGAATGTATACAACCATAAAGGGGCCTTCAGTTAGTGTAGGGGGGAAAAATTGTGGCATATTAAAGCTAAAGAAGGATGTATGAAAGTGGGTCACTGCACTACTATTCTTACTCCTTCTGTTCTTGTACACGCAAAAGGAAGCAAGATGGTATATATGCAGATGACTATGGAGGGCAAGTGTAAAGGTCAATGTATATAGTTCTGCCCTGGATTTCACAACAGGCCTGGCAATCACACAGTCTGTAGAGGTAAAAATGAGTTTTTCTGCCAAAGAAGTCTGAAATGAAAAAAAATTCCTTGTGGTTTTTATGGCCTGTGTATTTCTGATGCATAAAATACACAATGGTTTGAGGTAAACTTAACAATCGTTTTCAGTTTTTGAGGAGAAGCGCAAAGACCCTCCATTTGGGTTTCTGAACAGGAAAATAGGGATATTGGGTGTATCTTACAATCACTGTATTACTGTCTGGTCTATAAAACTGTCTAATGTTCAGGTAACATGTTCTGTCCTTTCAGTGTAAATCTCTTGGCTTGTACTAAATACAGTGGCCCTTCTGGCCATTATGATTTTTCCTTTTGTAAGAAGGTTAGGTTTTTCTAGAATGTCTGGGAGTGAGTAATCATGACATGCCTTTGCACTGGCATCTCATGCATGATATTTGTCCACACATGGTGTTGGCAAAGTTGACAGAGATGTGTGTTATAACTATTTTTGTATTCTGTGCCACAGCAGAGCCTGAAAACAGACTGAGTCAGGATGCAGCTTTTTAGTAACAATTCATAGAAATAAAATCTGCTCTTAAAGCTGTAAAGATGCCACTCTGTGACTATAAGATATCCCTTAGCAGGTCGTTTCAAAGGGACAAGATGATGCACATGAGTTCTGGGAAATTATTTTTGCTTCCAGTGAAATCAATCAGTGCTTTGAGAGAGGGCCCTGAGTGATAGATGGACGCTTCCTTTTATTGAGCTAAATAATTTCCTAATAAGGGTTGAGTAAATGCTGCTGTTAACCACAAGAATTGTGTTGATTAAGCACAATAGTAAGAAGGCAGTGATCTACAGCACTAAATAGTTGTTTGGAAATAGGCTGTTGTTTGTCGATAACAAACTAGGAATTGTTGAATCCAACATTTTTTTAGAATATGAAAAAAATGCATTATATCTGAAACATCTTATGTCAGTTATCATGAACTTACTGAATATCTATTGAGTACTTTCTCTTACCTACAGTTTCTATTTCAATCAATAAAATGAAAGTATATCTTGACTCATTAGGTAGTTGACTGTTTACAATTTTCGGAGTTACAATGCAGACTACTCTGAATTACAGAGCTATATATTATTTACAAGTTTATATGGCAGACTACATTGAGAGATTGTAAAAGTTTTTTTTTTAAGTTAAGGGTAAGCATGAGAAATATATCTTAATTGGAATCAGGTATTTTATTTTGCATGTGTGTTTTTAAAACTGCCATTCATAACTTTTTTAATAAAGAGTATTTTGGTTTTGAACCAAAGTATTTGAGACTAATTTTTTCTCCACCTTAGCTATGAAGCTAATTTAAAAATATTATTAGTGTTGAATGTGATTTTAGTCAGGAAATCAAGATGTGAATTTTTGAACATGTTTCTCCAAAGGTACACTTCTCAAATTATTTCTGTGAAAGTAATTTATTTCAGGCAAACACTCTTCCCACATATTGTTAACAGGAGTCTGCACTCCAACTCATTTAACAGCTTTTTAATTCAGTAGTTATTCCATTTTAATAGACCCATTTCTTCATCATTCTGCATTTAGTGATAAATGGTGCCAGGACATATGATAAATTAAACCACAAAGAACTGTGTTAAAGTAATCTAAAGGGTTTAACTTGAAAGGAAGAAGCACCTAGTTTGCTCAGCATAGCTGTCTGAGAATTCCTAGAGAGAAAAACACCTTCTCTCAAAGCTAAACTGTGAAATAAATTTGAAAGTACAGTTTTAAACTCTAACTGCTTTTCAAAGTTCATCGTGATAGTACCTACCAAGCTGCACAATTGCATAATGGACTCATCAGTCTGAAACACTGTCTCAAAAAGCTACATCATTTAAAAAATGTAATAATTTAGATGATATCTATTTAAAAATCTGGTAGTAATAAAATCTCAGTTTATGGAAGGTATGCCCTGAGTGGACAGTCAAACCTACCCCAAAAGTTACATGAACTGTGAAGATAAGAAGTTTTTGACATATGAAATACAAGTACATTTGATGGTTTGTTGGTTGGTTGGAATGGTTTGGGATATTTTGTTTGTTTTTCTTTGGAGCGTTTTGTTTTGTTTTCTTTTTTAGGTGGTGGTGGTTTTTGGGTTTTTTTTCCACGGGGAAAAAAAGACTGTAACTGTCACCTGTGCATGTCCACGTGTTGGAGAATTGTGGTGTAATTCAGCAATATGGACCTTTTTTTAAGATGAGTCTTCTTCCATTTGCTTCAGCTCTCCTTTGTTCTCTCTGTTTTACAAAAATATGCACCAAACATCCATCTACAGCTTCCATGAAAATGAATACATACTTTTTGGCTTCCTCCTTGATAACTTAGGGACTCAAATTTCTGTAGAGAATAACCAGTTAAATGGTGTAGGAACTAACATATATGCATGTTCTAAAGTAGGTCATTCATTACAATATGCATAGCATGTGTCAGCTTTCTGCTCTTGGCATTTTTGTAACTAAACCTTCTTAATTCTGAGCTCTACTTGATATGGTGGAGGTAAATTCGATGGTAAAGCAGTGCTTAGATAAATGATAATGAGGTATGAAACCCTTTTCAATAAGTTTGAATTTGTCTATAGAGAGCTAAAGTAGCCATTAAGTAGACTGTGATGTGGTCTGTGTGAAATTAATTTGAGATCTTAGTCCAGGTTCTAATGAATATATATATTTTTTTTTTAAAAAGAGAAGACTTTCTTACTTAAGCAATATCTTCTTGGTAGTATGAAATGGAGTGTGCAAAGAATCATCAGTGTGGTGATGTATATCAAGGGGATGGAGTCAAAGGCTCAAAGTTATAGAAAGACTAGTCCATTTTGTTAATTATGTTTACAATTGAACACCATTGTGAGAGTTCCCTTAAAACTGGTCCAAGTATTTTAATTTTTTTTTTGTTAAACAGACAACAAAACAGACATGGTATAAGTTTAACTGTGTGTGGTGTGTGTTTTTACTACTTAATAGACAGCATATGTTCACATAGTGTATTTTTAAGCCCTTTTCAAATAAGACCTCTCTCCAAATGACTTGATAGCAACCTGAGTTTCTAACCAAATTGACTTAGGAAATGAGAGTATTTTGTGATCAAGGGGGTAAACTGCTGGAAGATTCAAGAATTGTCTTCAGTGGTCTCCTGACAGCTTTGCTGTTCAGAAAAATCAATGAGATAATAAAAACAATTTTTCAGTGCTTTGAAATGTTTAGGGAGTGCATTTTCCATTTCAAAACTTGGCGGGGTTTGTTTTGTAGTTGGTGGTTGAGAAAAATATAGTCACTTCTTCTGTACAGCTTTGCATTGTATCAAACCTGACAGTTTGTCATTCATTAGGAGCAAATAATTAATGCATTACTATAACAATAATGACGTGTGTCCAATTGTAAGAACTTAAACTTTTCTTATGTTAAGTTGGAGTGTATGAATTGTAAAGCTCAGGCTTAATACTCTCTAAACACACAATTTTGTGGGTGGTCCTGAAACATGGTATTTCACAGCAGATGACTTTACCTCTAACAAACAATAGTTTTGCTGAAGCCAGTAACAAACCCTTAATTTGAATGCCTACATTGTTTAATACAGGCACTAAGACCATTTATGATCATTTTCCTTTTAAAATTATTATAAAAAGTTTCTACTGTAGATGTTTTTCAGGCAGTGGTGTTCTGGGATTACTTGTTCTATTTTAAATAAAGGCCATAAAGCATAGGTGCTTTCTTGCTAACCTGGCTTTTTGTCTAAAATTATGTTTCTGAATTGTTAGTCCTGTTCGAAAAATGCTCTCTTGAACAGATCAAGTTCTCTGATTTTAAAATCCACCGGCATTATGTTCAATCCCTGTATAATGCTGTCGGAAGTTCATGAAGTGCAATGCTAAAAATGCATTTTATTTCTGAATTCTGTAGTAAAACAAAAGGAATTCCCTGGCACATGTGAGAATGTAAGAGCAGCCGTATTGTGTTAAAAAGATCTATTGTGTTACAAAGATCTATGTACCTCAGTATCTTTCATCAGTCTCCAGTGCTGGCTATGTGAGGATATTTAGACAAGGGGATATCACAAACATTAACAGTAGGGCAGTGTGAAATCCACATTAATGTCTAGCTGCCAGTGTTGGAGGACACTCTATTTGCATCTCGGGATAAGCAGTTGGAAAGCTGCCTGTTGGAAAAGGACCTGGAGCTGCTGGTTGACAGTGGCTGAACATCAGCCAGTGTGTGCCCAGGTGGCCAAGAAGGCCAATGGCAGCCCGGCCTTTACCAGGAATATTGTGGCCAGCAGGACCAGGGCAGTAATTGCTCCCCTGGTGAGGGGGCACTGGTGAGGTCACACCTCGAGTGCTGTGTCATTTCTGGGCACCTCACTGCAAGAAAGACATTGAGGTGCAGGAGTGTGTCCTGAGAAGGGCAATGGAGCTGAGGAAGGGTCTGGAGGACAAAACCTATGAGGAGCAGCTGAGGGAGCTGGGATCGTTTAGTCTGGAGAAAAGAAGGCTTGGAGGGACCTTACTGCTCTCTACAACCACCTTTAAGGAGGTTGTAGCCAGGTAGGGGTTGGTCTCTTTTCCCAAGTAAAAAGAAATAGGATAGGAGTAAATGGACTCAAAGTTGTGCCAAGGGAGGTTTAATTGGATCTTAGGAAAAATCTCTTAATGGAAATGTTTGTCAAGCACTGGAACAGACTGTTCAGGGAAGTGTTTTTCACAATCCAGGGAGGTATTTAAATGACACATAGATACGGCACCTGGGGACATGGTTTAGTGGTGGACTTTTCAGTGTTAGGTTAGAAGTTGGGCTTGATGATCGTAGGAGTCTTTTACAACCTAAATGACCGTATGATTCTACAGAGCTTTGGATAAAACTGAGATGTTAAAAAGACTCATCTTTGAGAGGGAGGAAACTTAGAGAAGGATCTAAGCTGTTTTTAGAACAGCTAAACAGTGCTAGCTGTTTTTAGAACAGCTAGCGCTCCTTCTTAGGTTTAAGGTAATTATGTGTTGTTAGGAATCAAAAAGGTGCTGTTTTGTTAGCACCTTGTGAATAGATTCTGTCTGTCCAAATCCTGGTAGTTATGGGAGGGATACTTAGGAAAATTTGGATAAGGAAACTGAGGATTGTATTCCTAACCTCAAAATTGTTTTTCCTAAGCAATATGAACGTAAAAGACCTTGAATTTTTTTAACATGTCAATCCCTAAGTTGTTCCCCTTCTAAGAACCAGTTCTCAGTCCCTAGTACTTTCCATCCTGATACATTCCATCGGCAATTAAGTTAATATAAAATGTAATTTATTCTATGGTTTGTATTATGTGGTGCATGGCAATATTCTTATCATACACTTATACTTTTGAATCGCGTACTCAGAATTCAAGAATTTTATCCCATTTAATTCTATTTTTCCCAAAAGGGTATTAAACGCCTTAAAACTTTTGCAGAGCTGGGAGAGTTTCTGACAAATTGAGGGCAGAAAATCCTCATGGAGCTGCCATACTGCTTTAAATGGACAGTCACACCACAATATACTTGTCCAATATTTCTTTTTGTGTACTGCTTATTACAATGTCTGGCCTTGGTAGGTTATTTCACTAAGGGCAGCAGTGCAAGGAAACTCTACCTAAATTCTTTTAGTGTCCAATTCTCCCCCCAGCTTAAGTTCATAACCCCTTGTACTTCTATTTAACACAAGCTCAGATAGCCTGCAGCATCTCTCCTTTCTGTTCCCTTCAGGATTGTGTGTACCTTAATAGAGTTTCTTCATAATCGCTTTCACTTTTGAAAAAAGCCACAAAATTTCCCTTAGCTTTATAAATAATCAAGCTTTCCACATCCCAGTCTTACCATGTAAAGTTGCTCTCCTTTGTTGTATACTCAGCAACTCTAAACTATTTTTTCTTTTCTGACACCATGACTTACCGGTGTTATCCCAGTGGCTGAATTGCTTCCTAGTTATGGAGTGCTTTCCTTGACTCACCTCTGCTGCTTAACCATTTCAGAATTTGTTTCGCTGGGGTGAATCACAACATGACCAATAATGCGTATAATGCTATAGAAGCCAGTATGTTGTATTTTATCATATCCCTATTGAGTTCTGTGAAAAGAGAATTAATTTTGATCTCCTGTTTCTCTTCTCTTACTTCATTATTTTATGATTTTTAGGTTGACTTTTGGAACTCACTTTTATCCATTCAGACTCCTCGTTTGTCCTAAGACTTTCTGACCTATATTGCTTTTCACTTTTGTATTGACTCACTCCCCCAGCCCATTTTTGTGTCAGCGAAAACTGTCTCACCTTTCTTCACATTTCTTCTGCCAGGTCATCAATACAGAAAGGAGAAGAAAAAAAGCCCCAAACAAACCCAACAGTGCAAATTCTAATGCTCCCGGCATCCCACTTATCAACTCCCTACATCCCCACAAGTAACCTTTGTGTCAGATATCCAAGCTAGTTCTCTAACCACCCCTAGTGCTATATTTTCTTGACCTTTATAGGGCAGACTTTTCTGCAATTCTGTATCAGAAGTATTCCTTAATTCCAATGTGTTTTGTCTGAAAGTTCTCTAGTCAACACTTTTGTTACTTTAAGAAAGAACTCTGTAATTTCCCATTCTTACTATTTGTTTCTAGAATCACTTCAGAATTTTTTTTTCCCACTTGCTCTTTTTTCTGTTATCTGAGTCTTGCTATGGAATTGCTGTAATAGTCAGATATGGCAACAAATTTCATCTAGTTTCACCCTGTACCTGCAAGATTTGGTACTAATCTTTGCTGTTCCATGTCATAGCATCAAGACAAACCCCTTCAACCTATGCTAGTATGCCTTAAAGGCACAATTTGGAGGTTGAAAGCACTTGTAATTTTAGTGCCTAACATCATGTCTGGATGAATAATTATTAAGCATTCATTTCCCCAGGTGTTTTAAATGTTTAGTTATAATTGTTATCTGACGTAAAATGTAATGTCCATTTGCAGCTTTTTCTCCTCACTTTCTGTATGAAGTTATTCACAACACTGTTTTGAGACAGAATATTGTCAGAAGAATAGTGCCGCATTTTGAGAGACACATGATGATTACATGCTGCAGGATTTTAATGGTCAGGTATGCCAGGTGCCACACGTCTGTGATTTACTACAAGATTGATAAGAACCAATTATTGTACCACCTCTGGCTGGAAAAAGGATGGATCCATTTAGCTCTTTTAATTATGCCATTCCAATAAAAAAGAATATATTATCATTATTTGTATTTGCATGGTAAGTCTAGGAGGTGTAAAAGGAAAACTTGTGGTACCAAGTTGTTTGGCTCTGTAGGAACCTTCTGTATGTTTATGCTGTACAGAACTTCCAGTGTGTTTTGTGAGCATTTCTCAACAAAAGTGGATAAATGATACCTTCTAGTGTATGAACAAAACACATTGTGCACTATTTCTGTGGAGTAATTGCTTAGATTTTTCTCCTTTCTTTTAATAAATAATTAAGAATCTGACTAGCTGTCTCTGAATTTAGTTTCATGAAGTCTTTATACAGAACATTTGTGGCTTTTTTTCCAAATTGTTTACAGACATTCTCAGTAGAGATTTTACTCTTGCTTGTGACATGAACAGGAGGTTTTAGTTGAATTTTGTATAGTTTTAATGCCCTATTCTTCTGCTCAGAGGTCACTTAAATAACGTTGTTAATTGATGCAAGGTTATTTATGCAACAGATCACTGACAAGGCAGAAAAAAACAGTTGTGTGGGACAAGTTTGGGTTTTTTTTAAAAAAAAGTCTGTTATCTACTTCTTGTATTATTGTCAAATGCAGTGCCACATTGCAAAAATGACATGCAATGGATGTCGTCTTTTAACAGCTTTCTTTGCTCATCAATTTTTCATAGGTAGGATCCAGAACATTAAAATTTGGGCAGGAGAAACTCCAGTAAAAAGGATTGCATTGAGATTCTCTTGGAGGCTTTCCTCTAAAATAATACATTGATATTCAAACTATTCTTTGTTCATTTGACTAATGAGGCTTTTGTTAGTTTCATGTGCTAAAGACAGTGGCTCTTCAACTGCTTATTAAAAAGGTCTGACTGACTGACTTACACATTAATGATAGAGAGGAAAGTCTCCTTTAAAGAGATATGCCTGTGAAGCAGACACTAGACATCAAATCCTGGTGTTAAAACATTTTCTGAAAAAAAATAATAAAAAAAAATCTGTGTGAGATTCTCTGGTGTGGTGATGGCTACAGGCCTTTGAAAAAAAAATAGTCTAAGATCTGCAAGACTGGTTTTTCTTTTTATTTTCCTTTCTTTTTTTTCTCTCCTCTATCCCGCTCCCTGCTCCCACCCCCCCGCCCATTTGCTGTCACAGCTTTTCTAAAGATTTTTCCAAAAGAGGACACAGAAAAGGATTTGGTGGAAATGCATCAGTAGGCTCAGAGTAGTAAAGCATAATACCAAGAACACTAAAACTTATTAAATTCAAATAAATGAAGAATTATGGCAGAAACTCAATACTCCCTACGTAATGTGAAGTGGAACAACAATGTAAACATATGGACAACATTCCCCCCTTTTTTTGTTTTCTTCAAACAGCTTCATTCAGATGATTAATTTTCTAATGTTTCTCAAAAACCCTTTAAGCCATTTACAGACAAAATGGGCTCCTTACTTAAAGACTACTGCTACTGAAGTGTCTATCACTCTTTAGGAAGTACATGACTTTGGAAGCTTCAGTGGGTTTTCTGAGAAGATATATGATTTGAGGTTTTGTTTTCCTAATGAAAATTTAATTCAGGCCTAAAAATTTAAGACCAATTCTACCTTAATATATTTTACTTTTGAACTTTTTCATAATTGGATATTACTGGTTTAGTCATATTTTTTTCTGCTGATTTCGTGTTGTATGAAGATAAATTCTAATAGCAATCTCTTGATCTTATATATGAAATGAGGATTGTTCTACATTCTAAAATACAAAATGCTAGTTAAGTAGTAGTCATATGATATTATATGTATCTTTTAGCTGCTGTTGAAGGGTGTTAAGAATTTTCAGCTACCTGAGAACTAGGACCCTCATTTCATGAATGGGTCAGCTTGCCACTTTCTTTGAGGCTGTTTTGGCAAAAGCTGCTTTTATTTGCAATAAGCAATAAAAAGGGGTTGATTTTAATAATGCTGCTATTGTAAAGTTGATTAATGTCTGCAACTATAACATGGATGTTACAGCATCTTTATCAGTCCTTTTTTGGGCAGAACGAAACGCTACCTAAGACTTGGCAGGACCTAACAAGCCTGTCATATTTTTTACCTCAAGCTGTTTCCTGTAACTGTTTTGGTTGTTTTGGATTCACTTTTTGCCTCTATTTCTCCCAAAGTTTTTGTTCTCTGTAGCAAGGCATTCCTTGCTGGGCGTTGATGCACTCCAGGGAACCTGTGGTTTGTGGCTGTCATGTAACAGTCTGTCTGTGAAACCCATCAGCTTAGTCAAACCTTAGGTAAATTAGTGTTGCACAGAGGAGCAGTTGAGGATTTTTCTTTTTTATTAACATGTAGGCCTTTTCCAGTATTGCACACTGAGTGGTGTCAATAAATCCCCTCCAAAGAATTCTGATAACCTCCTTTCATTTAAGTCTCTCTAAGTGCACCCTCTACTTGGAGTCTGAGACTTGATGGATTGCATAGCTTTTTTTTCTATAATATATTTTTACACATGTTTTTGACTGCAGGTTTCAATATAAACTGCTAAATATAACCCTGAAAATGTTAAGACACAGACAGGTAAAATTAGAAGACAATTTCATATAATTGGTGGCATTAAAAAAAAAGAATATAATTGGTGGCATAAAAAATACTAATTCCTTCGTCTCCAGAATGGTTCACTGGGTCCAAAATTGTTACCTTGTGTACTTGCACCTCATCTCCTTCCGTAAGTAGAGAGACTGCAGCACATGGTTTGTGGATGACAGGTGAATGGTGCTGTAAGTTTTATCTTCAGGATGAATATATTACAATGTAAATGTAAACAAAGTATAAATTAAAAAGAATAGTGTTTAATCTTGAATTTACAAGTAGTGCTGCCTCTGGAAGTCACTTGCAAAAGAATTCATATATTTTAGAAAGTGCTGAAGCCTCTGAGTTGGTGTAATCAGCATATTGAAAATGGCAAAGAGATGGACAAGGTGAGCTTGGGCATAAAGGAAGACAATGCACAGAATTTATTGCACCTCAAATGAGGTGTCAAGGGTAATCAGATGCATAATTTGATGGGAATCTTTCACACATCTGCATGGTTTACCAAAAGTAAAAATTCAATTTGTAATAAATAAGCATCATCATCTAGAATAAGCTCTGGAAATCCCTGCAAGGGATATAAAACTATACAACACATAGTAGTTTGTTTTTTGGTTTTTTTTGGTTTTTTTTTTTTTTTTTTTTTTTTTTTTTTTTTTTTAAAAAAAAAAACAAAGATAGAAAGTTAGACTAGCCCTGCAGGAGACTTTTTTAAAAAAATAATTCTTCATGCTCTGAGACATGAAGCATCTTGCAATACCCTCTGTAGAGCCAAATAATGTAAAAAAGATTGATATTGTCAGCTATTGTACCAGTTCTGAAGCATGCTGAATACGAGATGATATTAATCTAAGTTTTGATTTTTGGGAGGTACAGAGTATGTTTGGAGATTCCACAAGTTTAGCAAGAGGTATGGATGTCCAACAGGTGGTTGGCAGCAGCTGCAGTCCTACTGAGTATTTTTTGTATGCAAGTCCTTTATGGTCCTGTTCATTGCCACCATGTACTTCTTTGTATATGATTTGTTGCAGCAACACAGGCTTTCAGTGTTCCCTTAATTTCTTGGTTCTGTAGTGCTCTAAAGAGCCCTGTGCCAGTGATTTGAACTGTGCTGTACAAGTCCTCCAAATGTGCGTATTTTGGGCTTAAGATTGGAATGCCATTTACCTGTTAGGCAGGGATAAAGGCCAAATCAAAGACTGAACCGTTAACTGCTCCAAGGACAGGGGCTAGCAAAGGTGCTAGCACTTCAAAGTAATTGTCATGCTCTCATTCTGTAGAGATTTTTTTGAGGTGGATATTTTGTACGTGTTTATGTGTAATTCAAGGCTTCACTGTGGCAGAGAGAAGAGAGAGAGAAGGTGGCCTCAAAAGAGTTCTTTTAAGAACCCAAAAGAGCAAGAATTGTTATGTCTTTTTTATCTTCAAGCATCAGAAAGACTTTAATTAAGATATCCCTGGGTTCATGTGAGTTTGCTAGAGCTCACTCACCGGGAGGGTTTTCTAAGCTCTTGAAACTAATTTTTAATGATACTGCTTCCAGAGAAATATCTGAAGAGGATCACTGAAAAATGCAATATATATTGTGTTATCATATCATGTACTGTTACTGTTGTAACCCATCATAACTGATTTATGTGAAAAATAAACATGGAATGACTAGTAGTCTGTCCAGAGAAATAGGAGACAAGAACATCTCGGTTTTAATTAATAGTTTGATTCCTCTGTAACCTTGTTAAATTTACCTAAGTCTCTTTGTGCTAGGTTTCTTAGTCTTCTTGCCAAAGATGATTGAAATAACTTTGTTTTAAAAGCATTCCTATTAGCTTTTAATGTTATTGTTCTTACAAAATGTGAATACAGGAATTAAATCCTTTGTGCCTCCATCTCTCCTCTATAAGATGGGGGGTACACAATATTTCCTGCTTCACAGGCAGTTTGGAAGTGGAATTTTGAAATTTTTGAGAGGTGTTAGATATTATGGTAATGAGGGCAATAGAAATACTCATTAACTTGTTAATAATTAATTAGCTAATAATTGTGAAGGTAATAATAGAAAATGGAAAGAGCTGTGCAATGAAAAGCTCAATTACTATTACTAAGATTGTGTCTTATTTTTAAGATTGTTGAGCTGATTTTAAAAAGAGGAAAAAGGCTGCGAATGGAGATAATTTTTCAGGACAGAAAATAATGCAGAGTATGAGTACTATAGCTTGAAAGGACAGCAGAAAACGTATTAGACTGGACACTGTATTCTGCTCAAAAAGGAACACCTCATTTCAGTTAGATTCCTATAAACTATTTATCCTGGTATGAAGTAGGTAGGCAACAGCAATTTTAGATCAAGATACGCCCAGCTACTTTGAAGAAGCTGCATGATTTGTGAAATTATATTTAAATCAGGTTTTTTGAAAAGATACGCATATAGGTAAATAGATACATTTATCTATTTATTTTTTGATAAACCCCTGTTAAGGTTTCTTGAAATACTAGATTACTGTGTCAATGATTTACTTACATGGATATTATTAATGTTTTCTTCTTAACACAATCATATTAAATTTTAATGACATGGATTGTAATATCTAACTGGTATCTGGAAGCTTGTGGATAGCCCAAAGCTTTTATACAAATTTATATGTATAAAGCTCTCACTGATATACTTTGCCAGTAGATATTGTACCTTGAGTAGTCAGCTCTGCAAATCCCTTCTCACAAAAGATTAAAAACATCCTCCTATTACATCTAGAGACTTCTTTTTGTTATTCAAAGACATGAATATATTTAGAAAAATGTATAGGATTTTAATGCCTTAAACCAGAAAGCTACCTTGATTCCCATTAAAAATTGGAATATTTAATGTTTTTCTGCTTCTGTGGCACTTTTTTTGATATTGTGAAGAAGAACAAAAAAGATTTCTGAGAACATATAAAACAAAAAACTGTGTTTGAAGTATTATAATAAAACAACCTTCTTCTTTTAATGCTAAGTCCCTTTTTAATGAAGATCCTCTGGCAGCTCTTGAATGTATAACTAGTTTATATCATGGGATGAAGCTGTCTGTTCTGATGATTGACATGAGCCCACATTACAATGTGATTCTGAAAATTAGTCCATAGAGGTCCTTTTCAGGTACTACTCAGACTGAGAGCTGCCCTCCAACTACAGTAGAGCCTTTTTAACCCCACTCATTGGTATTCTAATCTGGAAGTGCTGTCCTGCTTTTTAAATAACCCAGGCATTCAGGCTAGTACCCCCCTTGACACATTACTTAGCCAAAGGATTCAAATGAGATTCAAGAAACATTCAGTACAGCACAAAGGGATTGGAATATGCACAATTAATAATCACACAGTTAATTCATTTTTAATGCAAGGAGGTTTTCTGAAATTTCACATTCAAATTTGTAACACAAAGTAGTTGCTGTCTATTCCCATTATGCTGCCAAAATACTATAAGGATAAAAAATTCCTTATTTTTCTCTGTCCATGTGTGTACGTGGTTGGGTTGGGTGCATGTACAGGTTAAAAAAATAAGCCCGAATAACACTGAGATTATAATGCAAACAGATAAAAGCTAGAGCGTTCAAAGTTAAAGATGTCTTAAGTCAACTGTGAGCAAAAAAGATCCATGGCATAAGTCAAAGGATGGATGACATTTAGCTTACGGTGGCAAATAGCCTAGCCATTGCCCATTTTTGTCTACACCAGAATATGATTTGATCAGTCTGTGTTTTCTTTACCCTTCTTGTTATTTGTTTTCTGTTGGTTCTTGCATATATTTTTGGGCAGATGATTGCAGTCTCTCTTCTGAGTGATTATACAATTTTGCCTTCAGGGAAAGTTCCCCACTGACAATGTAGAAAATATGATTTTAGGTAGTACCAGCCACAGAACTTGAAAATCAACATGTGTATTTTCTTAAAAACTTATTTTGGAGCTTATATTTTTACTGCCTGTCATTTTATGGGCTCCTAATGCTCCTTCTGTGCTGTATTGTTTGGGGCACATTAGAACTGAACACAGAAACTTTTTAGAGAATAGTAGTTATGCTGAGTGAAGGCCACTGCTCAAACCTTTCTAAAAAGCTATCTGTAGATTACCAGCCATTGTCACAGGGATCTGCCAGATAAATACAGCGACTGCACTTTATTGTCAGTAGGAAGCTGACCTTTACCAACAGTTACCATGTTGAGGCATGATTCCCTACTCCTTCCTTTTGTGTGGCCCCTACTGCCCTCTGCTCAAGTTATTCAAGCCTTCTGTTAGTAAATTTTACCCCATGAAGAGTGCCTGAAAAAAATTATGCTCAACTCTTACTTAAATGCTGTTTTAAAGACTTAAGTGGTACATAAGCTTTGTGTTCTCACTACACACAGGGATCAACTTCATTCTCTATGTTTCACCAGGGTCTATTTGAAGAGATGTGTGTAAATGCTGCTTTTGCGTGCATGTGTTTATTTTTCAAAGAAGGGATTGAACTATTTTCTTCCAGCAACTAAATCTACCACATCATGCCTGAGATACAAACATTTCCTAAACCTGGAAGTGACTACAATGTTAAGAAAATTGATATTAAGGATAGCATAGCACGCTTGAACCAAATTTCAGAGAAGCATACCTGTAAATATTTAAATAATTAGAATGTGAAAAAGAAGCTTACTTTGCTAAGTTTGTATCTTTGATTTAAAATAGTGCATCCGTACACAGGAAAAAGAATTGCCATTTTTGTATTAAAGCAGTCTTAAATGTCCCCAGACAAAGTTTTCCATGTCTGATTTACTGGTTAGTAGAAGAAATGGAGTTAGATAAAGAATATATGAAAGGGAACTGGAGATATTTTGCATTCAACTATATGCTGGTCATCTATCACCCCAAGCAGCAATTTTTGGGTGGTGGGAAAGGAGCCTGTGGCCATAGCTGTTGGATTGGAGGGCAAGTCTTGGACCCTGTACCAGTCTTGTGGTATACAGCATGCACTTGGATTGCCTCTGTCTGTAGGGTTTTTTTCTTGCAGCCCTTTTGTAAAGGAGATGGAAACAGCACTGACTGAAATGCAAACCTGAATTTAAAAGACAGTTTCTAATAGTGCTGAACAATTTACTGATTCTTTTATTTGTCTGTAAAATAATTGCTCTGAATCAAACCAGTAGAGCTACCTCAGTTTAAGTTTTTAAGCACAATTTGTCCAAAATCACTCTGATATCTTGTGAAACATGGCCAGAAATGCATATTTGCAGGATTTTTGTTACTTTTTAGATTGCATAAATAAGTATTGCTTGCACTTTTTTTCTGAAATGACACTGATGAGAGTTCATAATCAGATACAGTTGAATGGTGTTAAATAGGGAATTACATCTAAATATAGAAAATTAATAAGTTTGTAGAAGCATCACTATTGATAGTGTCAAGACATCACTATTAGAATAGTACCCAAGGATCACACAAGAATGGAATCTTTTTAGACTAAATGCTCAGACATAAAAAAGGTTCTGCCCGAATACTGTATGCATTACTCACTAGCATTTCATTGTTGGTATGCTTTTGGGGTGGAGGGGAGGAGAACTTATTTAATTAGGAAGGCACCTGCTAAATAGAAGAGAAGGAAAATAGATCATCTTACAAATTCATGAGGTGAAGAGTGAAAAGAATCTATTGTTGGGGAAGGGGGATAGCAAAGAAGTAAAATTTTAGCAGTGAGCAGTCAAGGTCATCATGGAGTAGAGCAGTCAAGAACCTTTTGATGAAACAAATATATTTAAATCTTGGAGGGTTTTTTTCCACTATCAGTGATGATCAAAAGGTTCCTTCTTATTAAGACAACCTTTTCACAGCCCTCTCTTTAACCCTCAAACAAGAACTAATATTTCTCTTCAGAAGAACTGTTGGGCAGATAGATCGTCTTGCTGATTGCTCGCGTTCCTCTGTGTTTTGCTGGTGCCTTAGCATTATCTTAAATTTGGTATGCATTCAGTATGCTATTACATCTTGCAAAAGCTCTTTACAGGCTTGTATATCAGAGCTACCTGTAAGTAGTGGACAATAATTCATTAAATGTGGGATTTAAGTTTTTAATCTTGAACACACTTGACTCTGGAGATTCACTGTGGTACTGAAGCAATAGTTGCAGTGTTGTTACAATATAATCAAGCTTATGGACGCAAATCCCATCATAATGGAAAAGGGACACTTTGTTAAACCCTTGTTTCATTATGTTTCTTTCCAGCTGGGATCAAATTCTTGTGTTCTTAGTGCGAAGAACTGCATTGCAGACAGGGCAAGTAGTACCTTCTCAAAGTACAAAAGCAAAAACGTACACAAAAACTTTCCCTTGCAAGGTATCTTGGAGAAGTTGTGTCCTGAAGGGAGAAAGACAAGTCAGGAGTGGTTGTGTAGTGCTGTGAACCTCACAAACAGGCTGATTTTCCTCAGAGGGTGCTACAATCCCAAGGATGGTGTTAAAAGGGTTGAGAAGACTTGTGTGGACCAGGGGGAAGTGAGTTGGCCAGCAGCAACAAGCCAAGTCTTGTTGAGGTGAACTTTTTGTGTCACCTTGGGACCATTTTCCTCTCTGGTGTCATTGTCTCAGCCTGGTCTCCATGTGCAAACCTAAAAGCAAGTCCAATATTTGACTTGCACTCTGGTAGTCATTAAACTGCTGCACCTCTGCCTGTCCCTCTGGGTGGACGGAAGAGCAAAGTAATGCAACTAGAAGAAAGATACTTATTTTCTGACTTTTAGCTTAAAATACCCTTTAGGTGGCCTAACATGGAGTTTCTTACTGTATTGATTTTGGGTGTGTATGAACGTAGGAAAGGAGAAAGATTCTCAAGAGAGTCTTTCCCCCCCCTCCCTCCCCTCTTTTTTTTCCCTCTCATTGAATAACCTGAGAAAATCCATAAACCTTGGCATAGCAAAGTAACACTCAGGCAGACCTGTCTGATTATGCTGTAAACTGTCTTTGTGGATTTAAGTTATAACTGTATTACAAATATAACAACTTTTCTGGTGTAAAAAATCAAGAAGGCAGATCAAGAGACCATATGGTATATAATGGAAATGAAATAGTTTTTGTTTTTCTAATGTGGAGGGTAGAAGTAAAGGAATTGTTTTGGTTAAAATAGATAGTGTAGCAGGAAGATGGAGTGGAAAGGCCGAGGACATCTACCTGTTTACAACAACATTAATTCCTTCACTTGCTCTTGAGTACCACTAACTGGATGAAGCACTTATTTCCTCAATATGCAGGAGCTGAGGTAGTTTCAGACCTTGGCATGGCAGTAGGTCCTCTTTTTCCTTTAGGCTGCTGAAGAATGATACAGGTAGTTCTACACTGTTGCTGTTCTGAGAAGCCAGTAAGTTTAGTCTGAAGGAAATAAAGCTCAAACGCTGTTAGCACCTGGATACCATTTTTTCCCCTGGTCTTTTATCAGGGTTTGGCTATTGAAGCTGTCAGCCTGGTGCATCAGTTTGGAGTTGTCCTTCTCATGCCATTTTCCACTGGCTGTAAATGACTTGCTTTTGCTTATTTGGCAATGAGGTCTTAAGCACTTTTTGCCTGACAAGCATATGTATGATCAAAAAGGTCCTCCTCCTCCGTACTCATTTATGTTCACACTATAAATCTGCTTTCTGGCCTTAGAGCTGATCTCATCAGGAGTAAATCCAGACCATCACTTTCAGACAGTTATATTGAGAGTGTAACCCCGTGTGTGTATTAGCCTCTCTCTTTTGTGAAGCAAGGTTTAAACGCTACATCAACAGATTTAAATGGACAGTTACTGAAATCAGCAAGATAGTCTCATGTGAGACATCCATAAATTTTCTGGGAAATATTTTTCAAGTGTGAGGCAGTTTCTGAGATCTAGGCTGCTGTAGCAGGAAATATTTTGGTAGATGAACTTCTAGAGCTATTCTTTGATTTATTAGTGTTGGGGTTTTTTTTGTTTGTGGGTTTTTTGGTTTTGGGGTCTTTTGTTTGTTTGTTTTGTTTGTTTGCTGGTTTTTGTCAGTTTGGTTTGGTTTTATTTTTTTTCTGTGAATAATGAAATGGTTAAATCTCCAGGCTAAACTGGATTGCTTTGGAGTAGGTGCAGAAATTAGAAAAGATTTTAATTTTATACTTCACCAATAAATTATTGTGTATTTTTACAAGCAGCGTTTGGCTGGTTAATATCAGCACTTTGTCGTTATTCATCATTAGAGTTTAGGATCATAGAGTTTCTCCTTTCACTGAAGTGTTAGAACAGTTTGGAATGCATCTCTCTCTCTCTTGTGATTGGGAAGTTGTGGGAGGGCTTTAATCCCTGAGTACTCACATCCCTCTTGCACTTCTGTGCCTTTGGTTAACTATAGACAGTAACTATGAGTCCCTCAGTGACTAAAATGCCAAACCACACACGACACCCTCTTTGCACTCCCTATTAAAATTTTACAGGTCAAAAATCCAAAACCCACTTAATAAAAATTGTTCTTCATCGTAAGTGACAAGAGAGAGCAGGTCAATCTATGGAATAATGGTGCAGTAATTAGAACCTTTGTAGTTGATAAAGTGTGACTGTTAATCAATGTTTGGCTAATTAATCAATATTTTAATCATTAGACCTTTTAAATTAGTTTTAATGAGCATTTCCTCTAATTCCCTTGATCCTGTTGCTTCCAACTCTTCTATTATCTCTGTTAAACAGCGAAATAGGTGTTCATATACCCAGATTATGCTGTGGTTTTGCAAGGTTTTTGTAGTGTACGGCAAAGATACATGAATATTTCTGATTGCGTGTAAATTCAGATTCTTAAATAGAAAAATATTTTTACAGTATATGCCCGGTCCATGTTTGCATTAAGAGACATGCAAACATTTGCAGTGTTTGAGAGAATGAGCCTTCACAACTTAGTGGTGCACTCCATTGATAAATTTTGATATCTTAATAATTTCTTAAGGAAAAAGTGCAAATGGGACACATGCTACTAAGTGACAGTTACTCATTCCCTGAACATCCCTTTCTTCCCTCTAAAAACTTTACCAAACACTATCAAGGTATTTAGAGTCTGCAGAGAGTAACTACTCCACCATCAGTCAAAAAATAATGCCCTTTTTCTTCTGTTTGCTGACCGCAATTCAAAGGTTTTTCATACACGGTATATGTGATATACAGCATTTATGGCAATGGCCATTTGAGTGTGGTATATGTCACTTTGAATATTCCTGTAAGTATGGAATGTTTGTATCCTTCTCATACAGAACATTCAGAGAGTTTTCATGCCTTGTCTGTCCTTTCAGAAATCAAAATGGGATACTGTTTATCATGGCAGATAGATCGAAACCACTTCTTGTAGTAATGAGTATCAGGAGTTTGCTGCCCATCTGCTGACAAGGAGATTTTGCTGAGCTCTGCACAGGTTGGCCTGTTACATTGACTTTGACTTCTCACTGGTCTCCTAAACACTTGATTTTATTCCCTTTTCTGTTGTTTGTTGATCTTTCCCTCATCCTTGACTAAGTGTCAGTGAGGGACTGGGAAATAACCTGTTCCAGACATGCAGAAATCCATGGTTACAGAACTCAGGCTGATCCTCTGCTTTAACTTAATCCGAAGGTTCTCTAAAGGAACCTTATATTTTGTAGAGGAAATGAATCTCTTGTTTCCTTCCTCTAAAGGAAGAAAACAAGAGATTCATTTCCTCTACAAAATATAAGTCTCCGACTAATTCTAAATGCTTTGGTGGTTTTTTCCCCTGCAGATCCATGCAGATTTTTGGCATCTCTCCATAACACTATCTCATGAGGCTATTTTTTTTATTTAACCAAAAATTTGTCAACTAGTTTGAATTTTGTTTAATTAATAATTCTAGCAATGTTTACTGACTCTGCATTCCTAGTTAGCAATGATAACTTAGTGTCAAAGGAATTCATCATATCCTCTCCCATCGAGGGCTTGAATTATCATCTGTGATTTCTGGTTTTTCAACAGAATTTTGGGAATTGACACTTATATTTTGGAGACATTTCTACAGTGCTTACTGTAACAAGCTTCCAGCTATATTCAAAGTGTAATTATGTTCTTCTGGAATACTTAAGAGAGAGTAAAAGCTGTTTCTTGTAACAGTGATGTTATTTATAAAGGAACATCAGGAAGGTAGTTTGCGTAATGCTTTCTAACACACTCGAAACATCTGAGCGCTTTGTTACCTGATCCTGAGACTATGTTCAGTGGGAAAACCTTTAGGCTTTAACTTCAACACTGTTTTTTTATGAATTGATAGTCTAACCTGCTCCTGCCAGCACCAGAAGTGGAGGGCTTCAGTCTTAGCAAAACATCATAGCTTGAAGTTGGTGC